>VYZM01018916.1:45289-97478 GCA_013398915.1 Dromas ardeola | reverse complement strand
GAAGTCCCCCATAATGACCAGGGCCTGCGATTGGGAGGCTATCATCTTGGAAAAGAGTTAACAGGGTTAATGTAAAGGCAAGTCCTGCCTCATGGGCCTGCTGGAGTTTGGTTAGCATGTGGGTAGCAGCACCAGTAGACTTCATATATCTGGATTTTCAAACAGCCTTTGACAAGGTTCCCCACCAAAGGCTTTCAAGAAACTAAGTCAGCATGGGCATGGAGGAGGGGTCTTGTTGTGGACTGAGAGCTGGTGAAAGCATAGAATGCAAAGGGTAGAGCTTATTAGTCATTTTCCAGTGTGAGTAAGAGACAGCAGTGAGGCCCCAGAGACTGGTCCTGGGACTGGTTTCAATCCTATGGGTGATCTCAGGCTTGGAGGGGTGCAGTGAAATCCCCAGGTTTGCAGAGGATCTTCAGTTCCTTCAGGTGGTTGGATTACCTCACTCAAGGTGAGGAAATTCAGAAGGACCTCACAGAACTGAGCAAGTGGACAGACAAATATGTGGCAGATGAACTTCAGTGTAGGAAAATGTGGGGTACCCATAGGGGATAATTATCTATAGCGGGCATGTATGATGCTGAACTTGGAACTGGTGGTTACAGCTCAGGAAGGAGCTCGGAGTCATCATTGGCAGTTTTCTGAAATCATCAGCTCAGCGTGCAACCACAGCTAAAAAATTCAGTGAATGTTGGCCACTGTCAGCAAGGGTAATAATAACAAAGCAGAGGGCATTGTTTTGACCATCTGTAACACCTTGGTGCATATCCTGGGGGCATGCAGTTATGGTTTCTGCATCTTGAGAAGGACAGTGGTGTTGGAGAGGCTGCAGAGAAGACAAAATGACGGAGGGACACAGCAGCTGCCTTTTGAGGAGAGAGGAAAAAAAAGTGACTCCTTGGTTTGGAATAGAAGTCTGGCGTAATGTATGATCAAGGTATACAAAATCATGAAGGAACTGATTAAGCTGAATTTTATCTACGAAGTCTTGTGGCACTAGAACCAGGGACGCTTAAAAAAACCTATAGCAGATTGGCTTAAAGCAGGTAGAAGGAAGTACTCTTATTTTATACAGTGTATGATGAGCTTCCAAATTCACTGTCCTGGGTGGTTGTGGATGCAAAAGGCATCAGCAGGTTCCAAAAGCATTTGGGTAAACTTACAGGCAGCTCGTCTGAAACAGATAGTAGGAAGAACAGCCAGGGATATGCCTTTAGCATCCACATATGAGTGTGGATTCTGAGGGAATAAGGAAGAAGATGGAGAGAGGATATGACCAGGCTCACATGCCCTGCCTAACAAACCTCTCCTGTTGTCCTGGCTGTAGACAGGATGGAGGTGCAGTTGGTTTCACCCAAGATGTGTATCGTACATTCTTGAAAGTTTCCAGAAACCAACATTAAGGAGGAATGTAGATAGATATGACATGTTGCCGAAGAGCCAGCATGGCTTTTGTAGACCAAAATTGAGCCACATGACTCCATTGGTACTTGTAAGGTGTTTGCGAGCACATGGCAGGGGTGATCCAGTGGAGTGGCCTAGTGGGCGTCTCTGAAAGGTTTCAGCACAGGATATCCAAGAAAAGTCCATCACGGGATGCGTGGGTGAATAAATGGTTAAAGGACAGGCTACAAAGATGAGGAGCAGACTGTCAGACCTCACAGTGGAGGGAAGTCCCTTGAGGAGCCAGGCTGGGATCTCCGCTGCTCACAGCATTTGTATGTGACCTAGAAAAGGGGTGAAAGCAATGGCTGGGGAAGAGCGTGCTGTGGTTCGCATGCGCAGTGGTGGGTTCTGAGCAAATGACGTAAGAAACCCTGAGCGCCGAAATTCGGGAATGAGGGTAATGGATATTTCTGCAAAACTATTGGCTAGAGTTTGGCAGCGCTGCAGGAAGGTAAGAGAAGGTTGTGAACAGGAAAGAGGGGAGCAGAGGACAGAATGAAAAAGTTGCAACACTGTGGTTTGGTGTCACGTTGAATATTAAGTGAGTGTCAGGTCATCTCATCTCATAAAAGTCCTTGCTTCTAACTGCTGGAAGCAGAATAAGTGCCTCTGCAGTTTTTGCTCTTTTTTTTTATCAGTGGCAAATACTATGTACTGGAGGCAGGACTGTCTAGGTGGACATCAAATATAAAGGGAAGTTGAATGTGGTCCAGATCTTTGCCCCAGTCCATCGTCTATGCCGTAAAAGAAGGACGGAGAGACCACTGCCCACTTCGACGTCTTTCTGAATTTGCCCCTTTTTTGCTGCCTTCCCTGCCACTGCTGAAAGTGAAAACCTCAGTTTCGGACTGAACACAAGCTAATAAATGCTTGGGGGTTTGGTGAGAGAAAACAAAAGGAACTTGTTTTGGGCACAAAATCAAAAAGTAAATTGTTCTCACACCACTGTTCACTGTTACCATGTATAGCAATTACTGCCATGGCAACAGATATTTTCATGATCCAGCCAAGATCTTCCAGGGCTGCAACATAACTTCTGATACTTGCTCATTGTGCTGCTATTAATAACTGTGTTTCCCCCCCTCACAGCCAGGAAGTTTCTTCTTCCTCATGTACCAAGTGCGAGGGATAAGCTCATTTTAAATCAACTGTGGGGAGAAGTGACACTGGGGATTTCCTGGATTTTTTTTGTTCTGGAGATCCTGTCTGGTGCTGCCAGCTCTGCAGCCACCTCCTGAGCTGAGCTGTCTCTCTTGTGCTATTTATAAGAAAGCCTGGTCTGAATATTTTATTCCTTTGGTTTTTTTTCCTCTCCTTAAACAAGGGCAAACAAATGACACATATTTACTCTTCCAGCTATGCACAGAAGCTTAAGGTTTTTTTTCAGGCTGACTTGGTCAAGGGGAGAACCTGCTGACAACTAAACATGGTGTGGGCCAGCCTCTGGTCGGCATGATTTCTTTACTTATCTCCTGGTCATTTAAACAAGATAAATGCTGTGTATTCAAATTTGCTGTTCAACTGTTTTTGCAGTAGTTGAATTAAGCTATGTTTAAAAGCCCCAAGTGCACATGCAGCTGTTCCCAGTCGCATAAGCATGCCTGTATGAATCTCCTTTGAGTTGGAAGCATGTCAGAAATACCATCACCAGGTCTTTTGGCACCTGCTGAGGAGCTGTGGAAAAGGTGGGACTTGGGCTTTTGTTCATGCTGGTGGCTCCTCTCGAGCCTGAGCATCTGTGATGAACTGTGATGGGTGAGGACTGGGGTCATGAGTCTGTCCCTAGCTCTGATTCTGGTTGGACACAAGTCACAACCGTGCAGTTGTCCAGAGGAACAAGTTGTTTTGCCAGGCCAATCGCTTCTCCCTCAAGCAGTTTGCTTTTTTTTGGCGGAAGTGTAGCTATTAACTGTAAAAGCCTCCCTGCCCCCTTTCCTCACCAACTTGAGTGTTAAAAGGAAGATACTCTATGAGCATTCTGGTTTTCCTTATTTTCCGGTGCTCTCAAGTCTTGCAGCTTTTTTTGATGTCACTGTCTTTGACATCATCCTTCCCTAGATCTCCCTGACTTGCTGGATTGACAACCTACCATCATAACCAAGAGAAAAAGATTTAGTGAAAGCATTCAATCTTTTATGCTACCAACCGCCCTGGAGAAGCTGAAGAAATGAGCATGTGCCCTGCAAAAAGTTAGTCCAAGTCAAGAAATAGCTCAGTCATGTCTGCAGGGAGCAACTGCATCCTTCTTTTATTGCTGCCCTCCCTGTTTCTTGGGGAGGGTCTGTTGAACATCGTACGGCTGGAGGTGCCCAAGAGCTGTGGCTTCCTGGGGAGGCAGCACACGCCATGTGGGAGTTCAGCTGAGTGAGCCTGGCTGGGATGGTTCTGGCTCACCCAGGCCAGTTGGTTTTTCTCCTGGACATCTTCAAGAAACAACGGGGACCCTTTTCAAAAGCCTTTGGTGACTGACACAGTTATTCACCAATAACTGGCTTCTTGCTGACTCTTAGGAAGGTTAATCCCACCTTTTTTTCTATGACATGGTGGGAGCAAATGCAGATTTGGGGCTTTAACTAATCGCGCTTTGTTCCGACGTGTCATATTGCAGAGATGTTCAGTTTTAAAAAGGTTGTGACTGTGTTTTAAGGCAAGGTTGAGCAACTCAGTCATTGTTTCTCATTAAATCAAGCCAGATCTTGTTAATGACAAAGCACGAGAAATATAGATAACTAGTATTTTTGTTTATTTGGAGTTTGAAGATGTTACTATAGCCACTGCTAATCTTATGGACTCAAGTGTGTAGCACACAAAGCAGAGGTTGAAATACAGCTCACAGGATGTGACTCCTACCCACACTGTAACGTTTTGGAGATGATCATTAAAAGAATGTCAGTTCGGGGCAACACTTAAACACGCCTTTCCTTTCAGAGGAAGCTTTTTTTCATGGTTTATTATATCAGAATTAAAAACGATGGGGAAAAAATTCAAACACAAGCTGTGTTTTTCATCCCAAACTGCTAATTCACTCAGTGATAGATGAGCATTTCAGAGATCGAGGTGTGCATGGAGCAGGGAACTTCGCGCTGCTCCGGGGCTGTGCAGTCCGGTTTATTGGCATTGCAGCATCCTTACTCTGTCATGTCCAATGTGCTTTTCGTTCAGTGATTCCTGTAGGCAAAACAAATGTAAGAAATTAATTTCTCGTGGAAAAGAGGATTTCTTGCTTATTGTTTTATGAAGGGTTTATGAACTCTGTGGCTGAGGTTTTCGGCTATTTATTTACTGCCTCTCTTCCCTTGCCAGAGGAAATTAGTGTGCTTTGGGCTGGGAAAAATGATGACTCTGAAGCAGCTCCTCTGCACGGAGTCCCGTTGGGATGAGTTTCCTGATGGCAGCTCGGGGCGCAGGGGAGAGTTATTCGTTTGCAGACTCTGTGTTTTCTATTGCCTTTGACTTGCTGCCAAATTCCTCTACCATCCTGGCATTGCAGCAGTTAACTTGAGTCACGTTTAACAAGCTTGGACAGCTAATACTTTCAAGAGCTTCTCTGCATTTGTTCCTGCTTATTTTTTCAGCAGAGTCTGCAGAGACAGCTGCAGCTGGAGTGATTTGCTGAAGAATGAAATAGCCTAAAAAAATTGTGATGAAACACTGTTATCTTTGTTTTATACTTTTAGCCACCAGTGTCTTGTGGGCTCTGCCAGCTGAGAAATAACCCGGTCCCTTGCAAACCGCATCTGTGTTACGGATGGGTTTTCAAGGGACTCTGTGTTTCAGCTAATAAACGACTGGCAGCCCTTTAAATGAAGAGAGACAGAGGGCCATTATTTTGCTAATGCCACGCATTTGGGAATGTTGCTGCTTCAGATATGTAGCTTTGCAGGCTGGTGCTTGAATGCCTTATGCTCTGCGATAAGGCTGCGTGTAGGGAGTCCACAGCTGGCACCTTCGGTGACACGGGACTGTTTGTGTACGGCCTTGCCTTGCAGGTGCTCCACCCTGTAATTACAACCTTGGTCTGCTCCTGCCGCCATCACTGCCGGCTCCTCCACTTCCTTCAGAAAACCTGAAGTTGTGGTGGGTTTTTTTTGGTCTAGTGGAGTTGTTTTAGGGCTGAGGTGGGTGTCTCAAGAGGTCCTTTCAGTCCCTGTCCCTGCACGCTCTTGCTAAGGCGGCTACTTGGTCCCAAGGTACCAGCTGATGGGTTTCCCTTTTCTGGTTTTGTAGCTTTCTTTTTTGTCCTTGTCTCCCAGTCTTCACTCACCAACATCATTCAGAAACCTCTGTAAATGTTTTCTCCATGTTGCGCAGTGTTCCCTTGTGTAGCAAATGAACATCTCTGTGCCTGGTGTAAACAAGCCTCTGGCACTTGGCTGCTTGCTTTGCTCCGTCATGGCTATTGTGGGATCTCTCTTCTCTTCGATGAAGATGGTTCTTTTCCCCTCCTGTATGGGGAAACTATACACCCTGTAGCACTGTGGCATGTTTGTGGCCGTGCAACGCCTTGCATGGTTTCACTAAGCCTAGGATGATCTGTTCGTGCACAGAAATGATGAAAATCAGTTGGCTGCAGAGTTAATGCTGTGGCGTTGTGTTCCTGGTGCAGCACAAGTGATGTGGGCTGCTGCCGGGGTGGTGCAGCAGTTGCTGGGTTTATGTGGTGTGGTTTCTTTTCCGGAGCACCTACTGATTGTGGAGCCTCCTGTTCCTGGGCTGCTCTCCTTGGCATCAACTGGCGGAGGCAGCAGCTGCAGGGTCCCTGCCTGCAAGGACTTTGTGGCAACGCTGAGAAGAATCCCTGAAATCGTCAGTGGTGATATAGGAGGCTGTGAAGAGTAAATCTCAGTCCTGAAGCAGCTGGGCAGCAAGCTAGATAAATCAGGACCTTTGTCAGTAATTCCTAGAATGACAGAGAGGGCAGTGGGTGCTGCCATGTCCTTGAAATAGCAGAGATATCATCTGTGTGACATTACTTGCTTTGGCACAGGGAGAGTACTTGCTGCCTCTCCAGGGCTCTGGGCTTTTGCCCTTCGTTGTTTTGGTAGGTGAATCTTCTTCACCTCGTTCCTGCAGCGATATCAGCATGACGCTCTTGGCCCCGGGTGCAGCCTTGTCAGTGTTGGGAAACGTCACCCTGTGTAGGTCTGATTTACTTCTGTTCGGTGGCTGGCAAGAGGTGTGGAGGACTTAGAGGACCATGGAAACAGGAACAATCCACATTCAGTTTTCTGGTCACTGATCAGGGTTTCAGTTAGTGGGTAGCTCTGTGGTGCTGGGCAGGAGACTCATGCGCGGGTTCCAGCTCTGTCTCTTCCTCTTGCCGTGTGTCCATCCCCCTGATAAATTAGGCCTGGGCTGTTCCCTTTTTTTAGGGTTACGTTCGCGCTGGGAGGCTCTTATGTGCCTTGAGTCCCATCTTGGGCAGAACCTGTATGACTCGGTGCCAGCACATGCTCCCAGCGGTGGATAAAGCCCAGCTCTTCTCCGGCTGGAAGCATCTGTCTTAGCTTGATGTGTCCCAAGAAGACAAAAGGAGAAAGTGGATTTGTGACATTCGGTACCTCACTGTGGAGATTTGCATGCCTGAAAGGATCCAGCTGGTGCAGCTGGCGATGGCCCCTCGTGAGTACCCAGTGCCCCTTTGCTGGAGCTGTGTGTGGATGGGATGGCCGCAATGACGCTCACTGAGCTGTGCTTACAGTGTATGTGCCTGTACAAATCCTCCCTGAAGCCAGGTGCATTGCCTCTGGGGGTGATGGGAAGGTGTCAGGATGCTGCCCTGGGGCTGAGCTCCAGATGCCTTGGTGGGGCAGCACCAGGGGATGGAGGGAGGGCAGGATATGTCGCATCCAGGGTGGTCAGTTGTTGTTGAACTCGTAGGTTGTCCCATAATGCCTTCACCTAAGCAGCTGTGAAGTATTTCCTCTCTAGTATATTGCTAAAATTGAGGTTTTCCCATGTAAATCGTTTTTGTTGGGGACAAAGTCTGGTTATGAGCATGTTGAGGTGGGATGCAGTCACTGTCAGAGTGCGGCATTGCTGATATCGCTCAGAGTCCTGGCAGCAACAAACCTGACCACGTGTCCTGTGATTGATGCAGCCCGTGGCTGTGCAGGCGTGAGGACAGCACTGAGCTGTGCCAGGCCTCAGCTTTCCTACAGGGCACACAGTTACCCTGGGCAGGGACTGTCCGGCTGGCAGTGAGCTTCCCTGCAGCTGCCTCCCCTCCAAGCAGCTGGGATTTGAATGGGGCTGTGGATCCATGCAGCATGTTTTGGAAGGAGAGAGAGGGGATGAAAACTGCCAGTACATTTTTTTTTTAATTTTTTTCTTCTGAAATTCATTCTCAAATGCTCAGCCCTTAAAAGGAAAAACGACTCTGCTGAAGCCTTCACTGAGCTTAGGAGGTGCCACTGTGTCTGGGGCAAAGCAGAGCTTTAGGGAGGCTGTGTAAGGATTGGGGGTTTGGCCCGTGCTCTGATGCAAAATGGAAACTCCAGCCATGGTGGCAGGAGAGATCCAGGGGATGCCGTGGCGGAGGTCAAGGGCTGAATGGGTTGTCCAGGCAGATCCTGTAGCCCAAGCAAGGAAACTGGCTCGCTGCTCTGTTGTGACCTGTGGCTCAAGCTCTATAGGGGATTTTGTTCCTCAGTCATGTAAAACCCCTGGGTTGGCTGGGATGCATTTGCAGGAGAGGCTGTCCAGCTGGATCTGTGTCCCTGGACAGCTTGAGGATCCTTACAAAGAGGGAAGCACCTGTAACCTTTATGACACTGAATGCTTGAATGTCTTTCACCTTCTGCCCAGGCTGCAGTGGCCGTAGCTGGTCTCTATCCATAATGCAGTCCCAGGTGCTCATGGTCACCAATGATTTGGGGACAGAGAGAAGGGAGAGGCCCTTGGTCTTCAAAGGCACAGCAGGTCCTTTGCCCGGGTGCAGCAGTCAGCCCCACTCTGTGCCTCTGACAGAGGAGCCGCAGCAAGAGCCTGTGCTTATCCTGGTTGTGTAGGCACAGGCAGAGCTATGCCTAGTCTACGTCGCCAAGATTTTTTTAATGGGAGTGGATTTTACTTCTCCTCCTGCCCTCAGGTGCAATTTCCGTTAGTGTTGGTCTGTGCAGTCCCCTGGTGACTGTGCCCACATCTCCAGTACCTGAACTCCTGCTCTGTTAGCACCTATCAGGTGCTTTATTCTCTGTCCCGAAGCCATGAAAATGGGGATGTTTCCTGCCCCTTGTTCTTCCCTCTGTCACAGAACCCCCATCCTGTGGAGGAGGGATGGAGGATGGGGTGGGGGTGAGGAGCACTTCAAGTCCCTCTGTCTTTCCCTCCCCATGGGGTGCGCTCTGCCTGGCTCCGGGGCTTGCCTGGGGGTGATTTCAGGGTCCAGATCAGTATAAGCCTGGTGCTGCCGATGGGGCTGCACAAGTCCTGATGGGCCATGCTAAGGGCAGAGTGGGTAATGGAGAGCCTGAAGGCTGGTGTGGTGGCAGTTTCTGTGCCGCCCTCCCTTCTCCACACTGAGATACAGTGCTCTGAGATGCCTTTGCACCCATCCCACCCAACGTTCAGGTGCTGGTGTCAGGCTGTAAGACCTTATGCCTTTGGGGCTGTTCTGGGCTTTATTTTAAGTTGACTATCTTTGTAGTACAACTTGGCATGGTGTCTGTCCTCCCTTGGGAAACATTCCCCTCTGCCTCCCCCCCAAGGCCTCTTGTGGAGACCCCAGGAACTCTCAGCTGTGTCCTGAAAGTCCTTGTTTCTTCATTCTCTCTGAGACAGGATCTTGGAGGAATCTGCTGTTAATTTTGGTGCTGCCCTGACCCGCTCCAGTGGGATGAGCTGCGCCATTGCTGTCAGTTCTGTTCTGGAGCTGAGGTGAATGAGGAGACTCATGGCAGCAAGATGAGAGCCAGCAGTGCTGGCACCAGGGTTGGGGGGAAGCTTGGGAATGGCCGGGGAAGAAGCAAGAACCAGCAGAGTCTGAGCAACCAAAAGGCCACGAAGTTTCTCATCTGATGTCTCTGTCTTTGAAAGTAGCACTTAACAGAAGGCCTGGGGCTTTGGTTGTTTGGTGGTTGTTTTTTGTTTGTTTTGTTTGGGGGTTGTTTTTTAATTAAAAACACCAAAGTAATGAAATGCTTTGTGTGATAGGACCTATTCCAGGCTCTCTCCTCCCTCTGACCCATCCAAGTCATGGTGCTGTGCTCTGTTCTACTCTCTGTAACGTGTTGCTAGGCTGGGCTCTGCTTTCAGAGAGTTGCCCATGCTCTGCTCTTGCTGGAGCTCAGCATACACGCTCAGGCTTTGAGCAATTGCAGCCATTTGTTCTATATTTTCACAGTCTGGTCTGTCTCCTGCGAAACAGAGGTTGGTTTGTTTGCATAATGCTTATTTTCGGAAGCAGGAGAGTTTTAGGAACAGGCTGACATTATGTTTATTTTAGTTCCTCTATAATTTTTGTTAGAAGGATGCATGTGTATTCAAAAGGAGTTCAGATATATATATGTGTGTGTGTGTGTGTGGAGAGGGTTGTTTTGGGTAGGTGTTTTGTTCTGTTGTTTTTTTTTTTCCCTAAGATCTAAATTACATCTTTTCTGGACCTGGCTGAGAGAAGGCAGTGAATAAAGCCTAAATTGACTGTGTCAGCTGGTGGAACATCACTGCAAGGAGCTGGTGCTAGATACCTTCATGGAGGCTCTCTGCAGCTCCAGAATACAGATGAGTTTTACAGCCTTGTCCTAGCTTTGATGTGCAAATCTGAGTGACTGGGAGCCACCCCGGGGTTGCACATTATTGCTCAATGTCTGCACTGAGCGACGTTTTTCTAAGGGGAGTCTGTCTGACAATCCACCCAGTGTGCTGGGTTGCTGTGCTGGGGTGGCTTTGCCTGTCATGCAGGTGAAAAGGCAAGCACGATCCCTTTAAAAAGCACAGCCAGGTCTGTGAGCCTGGACCTGCAGAGAAGCAGTGATGTCAGCAGCTTCGGTGCCTCTGGGGTGGTACCCGCTCCCCATTTCTTACCCGGTTTGCCTTGGTCTGGTCACTTTGGCCACTCAGGGTTGTAAACATGGCTGTGCTCTCCATAAGGCTACTCCTGTTCCCTCTCATGGGCCCCTTGTCATACACTCCATTAGCAGCAAACAAATGGGGCTCTGAACTCCCTATTTCTGTAGGACAGGTCACTTCAGATGCCTGTCCCCGTTACCCCAGCCACTTGCTGCAGCGAGGAGCCCTGGACTGCATGTGTGTGTCCCTGCCTCCAGCCAGTGTCACAGTGTGACCAGCCTCTGAGAGTCGTACTTCAATCTCTGTGTGTGTCTGATGGCTGAACTCTTCATTCATCATCCTCAAGGAGGACCACTTATTAGGCACTTAGAGGGTGTGTCAATGCCGAGACTATTAGATGACCTCTGATGATGGGATCTGTGTGGTCTTGGGGTCCCACTGCCTCCTGGGGCTTCACAGAGGCTTCAGCAGCCCTGGCTTGGAGCCATAGGCAAAGAACTGCAGATCTTGGTGCCAGGACACAGCAAGGTTGTTGACCCTCGCAGGGCATGGTAGCAATACCTTGTCTATGCAAGGTGCGGAGATAATGTAAAGGTCAACACTTATAAAGGTAGTTCTTCAGTCTCCTGCTATCCAGGAGGATCCCCTGTCCTCTGAGTCATCATCCTTCTATGATATTAAATACGAGGCCATACATGGACTGTGTTCAAACTCCTGCTTCCTGGAGGAAGAGCTTAATTTCCCAGTTGCTTTTCTTTGTCTTGAGGCCACCTTTGAGCATGCTGTAGGCTGCCTTTGAGGGCATTAGTCTTCAAAAATCCCACTTGGTATGGATTCATGTTTGGCCAAGAAGGACTTGGTACTGCCCCAGCGCTCTGCAGGGCTTATCCCAAAGAAGTGAAGTGGAGGACGGAGGTGGGATCTTGGCTCGGAGCACAGAAGTCCAAAAATTACAGAAAATGGAAGTGAAATGTGGGATCAAGCCATAAGGGCTCTTGTGTAGCCACGCAGAGGGGTTTGCTCGCGGCCTGGTGTGAAGCTCCCCAAGGCAGGGGTTTCCTGTGTCTTTCCTTGGCTCTCTTGCCCTTGGCAGGTGAATGCCTCCTTGAGTGGGTGCTGAGCAGTGTGCACAGGTAATGAGTGGAGGGAAGGCTTCATGCAGAGGGCTGGATGGTCACATCATGCTGGTTTCAAGCTGACAGCTCTAGCTGAGAAAAAAATCTCTCTACTAGTCTTATCTTTGGATGGCCTTGCGAAGAACTTGCGGTGTCCAAGGACTGTGCTTGTCTGCCTGAGCTGTGGTGTCACTTGGGTGATGGTGGCAAGAAAACCAGCTCTCCTGTGGAGTAGTGGCTGTTCAACTTCTTGGTGTTTCTCAGTTTGTCCTGCAAGTGACTCTTCTCATGTATCTGGTCCCTTCCATTTCTAGTCCTGCTCCCTTCTCTTTAGTTAAAACAATTTTTTTCCTTTCCTGGACCTTGCACTAACATTTATAGTCTTTGTGAGAAGATATAATCAGGAGATGCTAGCAGGGTGCTCTTTCAGGCTGAAATACCCTTTTAAAAAAGTTATTATTTTTAATTCCCAGGCTTTGCCAAGCAGGAGTGGCAGCCAGGAGGGACCCAAGCTGTTTTTGAAGGAGCAAAGTTTGCAAGTGTCTATCACTCTGTCCCAGAGGCTGGCAGGCCAGAGCGCAGCAGCTCAGCCTCTTGCCTGCTCTGTCTGTACAACACTTGATAAAAAAGCAAGCTGCTGGCCTGCGAGGGCTAAGCCTTCAGGTGGGAACAAACCTGTCTGCTCATGTGAGATGCAATAGTGCACAAAAAGCCCTATGTTTCCTCCTGCTTTTTGCATGCCTGGTGCACCATTTCCAACCCCCACGGCACCTCACTGCTTGGGGACTGAGTTCCCCCCGTGGCCCTGGCACCCTTCAAAAAATCAGGGTGCCCAAGGCAAGTGCCTTTGAAGTTAGGTGGGGCTCAGGCTGCTTAGAGCGAGTGGCTGGAGCTGTGGCCACGAGGTGTGGAAAGTATTGTGTATTTGCTCAGGACACAGAGGAAATTCCTAAGATCTCTTTAAGAATACAGGAGGATGCACACTGGGAATGTGGGTTTGTTTTTTGGAAGCAAGTAGAGATTTTGTTGAAATTCCCCCAGGTTGCAGGCTCTGGTGCCTGGGTTAGTTCTCCAGTGCTGCCACAATGCCGGTGGGCTCCACAAGGCTGCGTGTTCCCATGCTCAGGCTGCAGTGGGGGTTTGTTCAGGGTTTGCAAACTGGGCTTGCAGAGAAGTCCTGTGCCTGTGGATGTTGAGTCCCAAGAGGTGAGATGGACTGAAATGACCACAGTGATCTGCTGGTGTGACTGTGACCAGGTGCTGCTGTGCCAGCGGGAGCATGCGTGTGCTCCATGGCTGCTGCTCGCCCAGCACTTGGAGCTGAGAGGACAGAGAATGGGGAAAAGTGTTATTCTGGCCATTCCCAGGAAACTTCTTCTTTAACCCTGTGAAGGGGAGTTGGAATTAATTTTTTTTTTTTAATGTCCAAGTTATGGCCTTATCTCTCTGCAATACTGGGTTTATCACCTCTTTCCGGAGTTCCTGATGTTATGTTCAAGGCTTGTGTGGCAGCCTGGGGCTGGCTCTGCTCCAAGAATGTGCTCCATGCTTTTCATTTTCTGTCGTAATGTATGAATGTGATTGTACCACTCTTTGGTATTTCAATGTGTTCTGTGCAGATTTTTTCGTTGGTTAAACTCCACCTCAGTCATCCTCAGTCAGCCCCTCAATTTTAAGGGGAGTAAAGAGTTCACCAACCCAAGTCATCCACTTATGTGTCTTTGCATGCAAGGAGAAATGCAAGCTTGTTAAAGCGGAAGACTATAGTTAGCAACACATGCTCAGTTGTGGCCAGGTGCCATGAGAAGAATTCATTATTTTCAATAGCCTGCACTTAACAGAAAATAGCTGACCTTTCCTCTGTCCCGAGGAGCAACTGCACTGGTAGAGCAGTCAGTGTTTCAGAGCTTTGCTAATCCAGTTGCTGGCAAAACAGATCAAAACCAGCGAGCTCTTGAACATTAAAAAGGTTGATCACTCAACTGTGTCTTCATCACTCAGCTGGGTCTTGCAGGATTGTTGTTTTGTTTTGTTTTTTTTCCTTGCCAAGCAAATACTCCATAACCACCTTCTGTCTCTCTCTCCCAAGCTTTTCCAGGTGTGCATTTCTGTGTTGCTTTGGCAGGGGGGTGGGCGGGAAGGTGTCCTGCCATGCCTGCTTTCCTTTTCCAGCCCTTCCAATGCATGCTCTCCTCCTCCCCTCCCCAGAGCAGCATTGCACTATCCTCCCAGCACTGTGGGCTCTGCTGCTGCCCTTGTTTTCCCTTTTTATGCCCTGTTTATGGATGACATCTCTTTGCAGTTGCCGATGCCCTTGGTAATGGCAGTAACTTGCTGATTTGTTCCTGTGCCTATGGTTTGACATTGCAGCTGCGTGGAAATAATCAGGCTGGTTCTGTGATTCCTACCCTGAGCCATGGTATGGGATTCTGGTATGACTGTTCATGTTGCACTTCAAATCAAATAAAGGAACTGATGTAGTTTTGGCCAAAAAATACCAAACAACGCACCAGATGTTTTCTGGACACAGGGTTTTCCAAGTGGGATCCACTCGCAGGCACACTCTTGGCAGTGCCTTGCCCTATTCTGGCAGTGGTGGGAGCCCAGCAGGAATTGTTACCATGGGGAAAGGCAGTGTCCTCTGCTCCCAGCTGCTTTTTGGACCAGTGCAAACAGTCATGGTGGTGATAGCATGGGCCACGTCAGCCGATCTGGCTGAAAACAGACCCATGCCACAAAAAAAAGTGTCTTTCACCCTGGTCAGCTTCCACAGCCACGCTGGGGTGCAGCTGGAGGTAGTGCTGGGGCGAGCCCCCGAGGCACTAGGGCAGGAGCAGGTTTCAAGGGTGGACCTGGACCTGTCCTTTTCATATGGCTTTTATTAATAACAAAAATAACTTGGGCTAAATAGGGCCTCCTTCCTGCAGCCTCTGCCGAAACAAGGTGGAAGAGGAGGGTGAAGGGCCAGGACTCAGGGGTGCGAGGAGCAGCTGGGGGCGCATGTAGGTTTTATCCGTTTTCAGCTGCACACTTGAGCATGCAGCCAGGGGTGTGATCGTTTTAGTCGCAGCATCTTTCCTGTGTGGGAGGAGACTTTGCTGGGGTTTGCACTCCCTCCTGTTTACCTGGGCCAGCCAAAATGTTTTGGCTAAAGCATCCTGGAGGTATTGGCTTTGCTGGGTTCCTCTGCTCTCACCTGGGCCAGCTTTTTGGGGTGAGTGGGTCAGCATTAAAGGTTGACGTGGCACGTATGAGGACTGCACAACCCAACACCTCTGTTGCTACAAACCCATTGCACTGATCTGCCTACAGCACTGGCCATGCTGCGCTCTCACTGAGACCTAGACTAGGCCAACATGGGTCCTGGCAAGGGACCCTGGGGCTGGAGGGGCTCCTCTGGGTGGCAGAGGGGTTATGGATCAATGGCAGGCCGTGCCTGTCCTTTGGGTCACCTTACACCCAAAGGGCCACCGAGGGCTTTGTCCCGTCAGCCAAGGGAGGAGGGGAAGAGGTTGCAATGGAGATGGACTCCACCAGTCACTCTCCACTTTTATCTTTTCGGCAAGCAAGTGTGGGTTTTGAGCAGGAGCCGGGTGATCCAGAGGTCCCTTCCAGCCCCACAGCATGTGAGCCGTGCAGGCAGGCACCCACACAGTCAGGCTGCTCACAGTGTCAGGAGCCAGGGGTTTGGTCTCCCGAGGTGGCATTAACAACAGGATGCAGCTCCCAAAAGGAGCGGATCCTGCTTTGCATATCCTCCCCACTCTTGAGAGCAAGTTCCTCTGTGCATCTCGCCAGGCGCCTCCACTCCTGCGATTGCGCCAGCCATTGATGTGAGTTATCAGAGCATCAGCAGATGATGCTCTCCTGCCCTGTGCTGCTTTGTCCCGGGCTGGTGAGTGGTGTGAGCTGACATTGGGGCCAGGCTGGGGAGGTGACCTCCCCTTCCCTGTGCCAGGGAGCTGCTGATTTGGCACAGTCTCATCTCAAACTCTTCTCCTTGTCTTCCCCTGAGTTGGTTAGATTGCTGAATGGCCCCAAGCAGTGCTTTGATCTGCAGCACAGCTGCCTGGCCTGGAGGCAGCAGCTCTGTAGGAATCCCAGACAACCCATTTTCCTCAAGCCTCTCGCCCAGACTAATGCAACTCTCCTGTACTTGCAGCTCAGACTGGGTGGAGATCATTGAGCCCCGCTCCCAGGAGCGGATGTACGTCAACCTGACTACTGGCGAGTGTGGCTGGGAGCCCCCTCCTAACCTGAAGGTGCGCCAGTCGGACCAGAAGCAGTGGTGGGAGCTCTTTGACCAGAACAACAACCGCTTCTACTACTACAATGCCATCACGCGGCAGACGGTGTGGCACCGGCCCCAAGGCTGTGACATCGTGCCGTTGGCGCAGCTGCAGGCCATGAAACGCAGCTCCCAGCCCGACTCCCGGGGACAGCAGCACCGGGGCAGCACCAGCAGTGATGGAAGAAGCACCCCCACCCAAATGGCCCTCCTAGAGGAGATGGAGAAGGGCAAGGGGGACTGTGCTGCAGAGAAGAGGAAAGACCCTGGCAGGTAGGGAGAGCTTTAGCTTACTCTTTTTAATGGGTGGCTTCAGTTGCTAGGCAGGCACTGGCTGCCTGGTAAATGGGCTGGAAAGTTCTGCTGTCTTGAGAGGGTGCAGCGCTGGGGCAAAGGCCTGCCAGGCAAGTGATCACCACCGCCTGCCCTCCTCTTCCCAGGGTACAGCTGTCCACTTTCATCACTGCGATACCACTTGAACGTCCTCAGTGTGGGCCAGGCCTTGTTTGTGTGAGGCACCATAAAAATACACATTAAAAGATAATCATGGCTCTAGAGCCCTTTGTGCTAAACAAAAGCCTAAACAGGGGAAGGGGAGGAGTATCAAGCAGTGATGAGAGCTCTGTCAGATGCTTGTGGCAGGGTTTGCTGGGGTGGCTGAGTTGCGATGCAAGGGCTGCTGCAGGGTGCAGGTGAGCCCACCTGCTCTGGCTCTTTCCGCCCCCACTGGCTTGGCTGCTTGCATGTGCTTGCAGCTTCAGCCAGGGTGGGAGATGGGGCAGCAGAGACAGAGCTCCTGGGCACAGTTATTTGCTCACATCAAGCCAGAAATGAAAGAACAATAACAGGATGCTATTTTGTTTGGCTAAGAGATTTTCTTACACTCAAACCAGTCTGACAACAATTGAGAGGTTTTTTTTTCTATTGAAACTTTGCCAGCTTCAGCTGCACAAAAGCATCCCCTGCCCAACCTCTGTGGGGACGACCCCTCTGTCCAGAGCACTGCCCTGGGCTGCCCTGTCTCCCTCCTGCCCTGTCTGGGCATCATCCTGCCCTAGAGAATGTGGTAACAACAACCAGGAAGGCCATGCAGCGAGTGGAGTTGAGTCGCGCTGAGGAGAAGTGACTCACCCAAGGGCTAGAGCAGAGTTCGGATGAGCCTGGCACTCTTGCCATCCATGCCAGTGCTCCTTGTCCCCACTTCTGGGCAATGCAGCAAGCCACGCTTCTTTTAACAGCTTGGGTTTTGGATCGAGGTTGCCTCTCTATGTGCCTGGTGCTGGTGAGGAAAGAAGAAAAAAGCCAAGATGATGATAACCATGTAGGATGGTGATTCTGGAAAATATATGCTTTAGAGCACCCTAAACTGAGGTTTATCATTGTTTGCTGCCCCCTGTGAGATGCTTCTATATTCACTTTTGAGCTGCATGACTGGGAGACGCTGGTGATGCACATACAGTGCATCAGAAAGAGCCCGGAGCTTTACTGGTGCTTACGATGGTTCCAGTGCCTTTGTCCCCGTGAGCAGCCCTTCTGAGCTTCAGACCCATCCAGAGGATGATCCCTGCCCTGCCAGGAGAAACCTGAACAGTGAGAAATGCCTTAAGCTGAACCGCAGTAGCTCCCAGTTCCCTCTGGTTTCCCCCTGGTGACCACAGGTGAGCCACAGGCATGTGAGATTTGCCATGAGCCAACCAGCTTGCCTTCCTTGTCACTCTGCAGCCCAGCACTCTGGGGCAGCCAGGACAGGCATCAACAAACTATGTTCTCCAGAGGAGTGAGGGCAAGAGCCTTGCACAGGGCATAAAATATCCTGAGCGCCTCGTATACGGGGAAGGGGAGCGATATGATGTGGGCAGGGCTTTGCTTTACCTTTCCTTGCCAGCCAGGCAGCATGTCCACCTGGAGTACTGCATCCAGCTCCGGAGTCCTCAGCACAAGAAGGTCACGGACTTGTTGGAATGGGTCCAGAGGAGGGCCACGGAGATGATCAGAGGGCTGGAGCACCTATGCTATGAGGACAAGCTGAGAGTGTTGGAGTTGTTCAGCCTGGAGAAGAGAAGGCTCCGTGGAGACCTTGTAGCAGCCTTCCAGTACTTAAAGGAGGCCTACAGGAAAGATGGGGAGGGACCCTTGATCACGGAGTGCAATGATAAGACGAGGGGTAAGGGTTTCAAACTGAAAGAGGGTAGATTTAGATTGGATATTAGTAAGAAATTCTTTACTGTGAGGGTGCTGAGGCACTGGAACAGGTTGCCCAGGGAGATTGTGGATGCCCCATCCCTAGAAGTGTTCCAAGGCCAAGCTGGATGAGGCTTTGAGCAGCCTGGTCTAGTGGGAGGTGTCCCTGACCATGGCAGGGGGGTTGGAACTAGATGGTCTTTCAGGTCCCTTCCAACCCGAACTATTCTATGATTCTGTCAGGCGTCACTGCTGGTTCTCATGCAAGGAAAGGGAGTGGAAAGAGGTCCTCCCTCTCAACCTTGGGGCACTTTGAGCCTGCAGCGAACTCCACTGAAGCGTAAGCGCTAGAAAGGTGTAAATGGCAGCTCACTTGGGAGCTGACAGGCTGCTTGGACGTGCGAGGCTCTTCCAGATCCTAACACCAGTAAGTCAACAGCATTTGCCTGTGGAATCTGCTTTCTTGGAAGCAGGAGACTGAGCACTGTTCCCTTGAACATCCATCATGTGTCGTCACTGCTCTTTGTGAGCAGGGGGTTGCATGTCCAGTTACAGCGCAGAGAACAATTTCCCTACCCAAGTCTTGACACCCGAGGAGAGATTTCTTGCCTTTTCCTAGCTCGTAAAATGGTGAGCAAAGAGCTGAGCCTAAAGCCAGCATTCCCAGGTGGGGTCTAATGCCGTTGCTGGGATGTCTGGTCTAGTAACAGCAAAAGCACACCAAGCTTGTCAGCTCTGTTGTCTGCGTTGTTCTCCAAAGACAAATATAAGTGTGTCCTCTTCCTTCCCTCGGCAGGGATACAGCTGTATAAACAGAGGACAAATAGGTTGAGTGCTGTTGGTAGCATTTGACATCTTTATAGGTACTTGTGGCCAAGACAGTTTCGCTTCTGTCTCTAATAGCAGTGCAAAAGATTTGTTTTTCTTCCCTTCATGTTTGTCATCCTGTAATAGGCCAGAAGAGACCAGCGTGGTCCCCAAGAGGGGCCTCCTGCAAGCACATGCCACAGAGAGCTGGGGGGAGGGATTTCATCCTTTTTTTCAGTAATACTTTGTGGTTGAGGTTTTTTCTTTTAGCAGACTGGTTTTTCCCACCCTCCCTCTCTCGTGCCTTCTGTCAGCACTGCTAAATCTGCTGTGCCCGCTACCATGTCTCGGTGCTGCCAAACCGCAGCCACGCTCTGCTCTCAACAGCCTCAAGCGAAGCAGAGATGCTCCCCAGACGGGGACTGCCTGCTCCTTGCTGTCTGTTCCCTCCATCTACATGCTGATCCCACCCTTTCCCTCGCTGCCCCACCGCTCAGTGCTGCCCTTCCAGGTCTCTGAAGCGTACCAGCTCGGAGAAGCCTTCTCTAGACACTGGCCCTTGGCTTTTCCAGGTGGCATGGGGATGTCAACCCCTCCTGCGGAAATGGTAGCTGCATGCTGAGGGGGAGACGCTGCTGTGATCCCCAGAGCCTCCTGGGCTCCTCCGCCCATGCACATGCTCTTGGTCCCATGTTGTTTTTGGCTGCCCAGCCCAGCGCTGGCTGTGCTTCTCCCTTGCTGGAGCAAGGACAGTGGACAGCACTTGCCTTACAGCTCCAGCCCCCTCCTGAGCACTTGGGATCCTAATAGGAAGGAAGATGGATTCTCTTCAGGAGATGGGGGCCAAATGATCCTTTCACATGCTGGAAAGCTCTGCAAAGGATGGATGTGTTCCCCTGGGGACTGTGAGACCGGCCTGGGTCTGAAAGCAACCGGTAGCATTTTGGAAGTGTCTTGTGAGCTGCTGCAGCCGTGCTGGGGTTTGCTGGAGTTCCATGGGCCTCATGGGTGAGAAGGGGCTGGGCATGGCAGAGGGCCGAGGCCTGAAGACAACAGTCTTGCTGGGAGCAGAGCTTGTATGCTGGTCTGCAGCGTTTGGGCACACCACTCGTCAGGGCTGCGAGCGGGCTCTGCCATCCCCAGCCCTGCTGTCCATGCAGGCCAGCCTATGGTTCTCCCAGGGTCAGGGACTTGTTTCAGAGTGGAGTTTCCAAGGCTACCCTTGCGATAGCAATGCATCTCAAAGTCCTCCAGGTAGAAATCTGCTGTCCCCCAGCACAGGAGTGGTGTGGGTCCCTTCTGTGTGGGCAGCAGGTCATGCGACCCGTCCCCTCTTCTCCCGCCTTCCCCATGGCTCAGCATCGTGGGCTGGGAGAGAGAAGGGGCTTGGTCTTACCACGCCAGGAAGCTGTGCTGGGAGGGGAGTTAGAGGGGACGTGTGACGTGAAGCCTGTGAAGGTGGCTATGAGGGTACATACCTCTGCCTCTTCCAAGTCTGGTTTGCCTCATCACGAGCTTACATCTCTCAAGGCCCAATGTAAGCAATGACAATATTAAGTTCCTCATAATCAGGCAAGAAACACCATCAGGATTCCTAATACAGGCTTGTTTCCTTCTTATGCCACTGGCCTTAGGGCAAGGTGTGCAAACACAACATGCTTTGCATGTGTCCACAGAGCTCTTCTTGGGGCCTCGCAGACCTGGCTTCGGCGGGGTCACTTCTGCAGGGTCTCCATTGCTGCCTCTGGCGTGGGCACCGGTAGCAGTGCTGCTGAAATACAAACATCCCTGTTCAGTTGCCTCTGTCAAAGCCCCAGGAAAACGGCTGTTGGAAAAGGCAGAGCTGAGGTGCAGGGCTTTTTCTCTAGGCTTCTGGGAGGGAAGAGCAAACAATGGAGCTCTGGAGCCTGGGAAGAGCTGCCGGATACACTGGGCCTGCTGGAGCTGGGTGCAGGCTGGGAAAGCCAGTGGCGGGTTGCGGTGTTTATATTGGAGCTACTTGAAAGCATTCCTCAAAGGAACCATCTCGGGGGACTCAGCAGGGTTTCTGCTGCTGGTGGCTGAAGAGCATGGCTGAGAGGCTGTGTTGGGATGTTTCTCTATCCCTGGCTTTGCTTTCTGTCAGAGCTTTCACTGCTCAGAAGGATGAGGCTGAACCTTTTTCCATGCTGGGAAGTCAGGAAGTCCCTGTTCTCCTCTGCTTGGTCTTTTCAGCAGCCTGGGGATGGCATTGAGGGAAGCTGTATCCAGACATGGCCCTAAGAGATCATTCATGGCTGTGGAAATGGTTCTTTCAAAAAAGCCTTGTCTTCTCTGTGGTAGTGCCTCTTTCCTCTGATCTCCGGCAGCCGGGGAGGCTGGAGACAGCATGTTGTGTCCAAGATGAGACTGACAGGCAGAGTGGGATACAGCACATATTTAGAGGTTTCACTTCTCCATCACATTCACTTACAAACCTTCTCGTCAGGGGGAGCATGGTGGTCATGGTCAGGCTGGAACTTGGCTCCTTCTGCCCTCAGTGACACTGGAGCAGTGCAGCTCCCCTGTCTCCTCTGACCCTGTGACACCTCCCCATGGTCCCAGCGGGGCCATGCAAGGACACTACTGTGGCATGAGGAACATGCCTGAGTCCCATACCAGCCCTGAATGCAAAGCTCCTGGGTGCGGTACCCTCCCCTTCAAGTTGGAGTGCCTGGGGGCATGCAATGGGCATTGGGGTGCCCTGGGGAGGTACCAATACTCAGTGGGTACCAAGGAACCCCTGGCATATGCATGGGTACCCGGACCAGTCCTTGCATCCTGAACTGCAACTGGAGAGAGAGAAGTGGCACAGTGGCCTTGCTCATCTCCTGCCTCTGACCGCACCTTTGCGGCCCAACCCTGCTTGGCCGCCCTGCGTGGCCATCGTGCAAAAGC
Source organism: Dromas ardeola (assembly GCA_013398915.1). Lineage (NCBI taxonomy): Eukaryota > Metazoa > Chordata > Aves > Charadriiformes > Dromadidae > Dromas > Dromas ardeola. Next base: position 75,716 of record VYZM01018916.1, on the reverse strand, counting down.
ACCCAGTGCCATTGTTCCCTGAGAGCTGCCTGAGCACCGCTGGGCTCTGCCGGCTCCGGGGATTCACAGCAGTTGGTCTGAAATGGTCTGGAGTGGGCTGAGTCCCAATGCGAGCTTTGCCTCTCAGCCTGAAGGAGGGAACATGAGTCTGCGGATGCCGTGGAGCTCGTTTCTCTGGTCCTGTTGCCTCCTGGGGTGCAGACTGCAAGTGCCAAAAACCTGTTGTGGGGAGGCTTGCTGCTCGCAGCAGAACCTCTAGCCTGATTGCCTTGCCGTGGCCGTCTGTCTAACCTGTCCTGATGCTCTGCCAGCTGGTCTCAGGGCATCTGTGGAGCAGGTGCAGGGAAAGCCCCATGCTGGCACTGAGCTCCTGTGCTGAGGCACCACCCCATCCTCCCGGGCAGGGCCAAGGCGTGGGACGCCTTGTTCCTACCCCAGTGAAGTGACTGGGGGCAGCGAGGAGCCATCGTGCTTCAGGGAGCCCATTGCCCTCCAGCTGGCATGGGGTAACAGATAGGCAGCTTGTCCTCTGGGGGAGGCCACAAGCACAGCTGCGGATCACATCCCTCATTGCTCATCTGAGGGCCAAAATCTGGACTTTGCTCTTTTTCGTAGATGTGGGGCGGGCAGGTTTTCACCAGCTGGGGTCGCACAGGACCCTAAAATCGTAATGTCATGCTGAGGTGGGAGCCTGTCTCTGGAGGCCAAGCTGGTGGTGCTGCTCAGATGCCCAGCCCCACTCCCATACAGGGGTAGATCGGGACGTGCCCAGTGCTGCCTCGTGGGTGCGAATGGGGACAGGTGCCAATGTGACTGATCAGGCAAGAGGTGGTGCCATCCTCGCTGTGGCCCAGAGCTGAATAAGGGGGCAGCAGGGCTTCATGCTGAGTTCCTGCTGCTCCAGATCGGTGGGGGTTTGGTGAGTGTTGGAGTGGCGGGCACTGGTGGGCTTGCCGATACTGGGAGATACCGGTGCATGCTGAGCCTGCATGGCAGGATGAGTTTGATCGTGCCCTGCCTGATAGAGGTGGGTCTGCCAAACCTTTGCTGAGCGGGTGGTTCAGCTGCACGTGGAGCTGGCTGGAGGTGCAATGTTGTAGGACAGGGAGAGGAATAACCTCAGGAGGTGGCTCATGGGACATGGGGTCCAGCACCTTTCCGCAGAGCGCAAGATTATTTTCCAACCCTGCTACAGTGGAGGTTTCTTGAGGCAGGGGGACACACCTAGGGGCTGCAAGGCTGCAGCTGTTCTCCCCAGGACCCGGCAGCTGGATGGTGCTCGTCCAGATGTGATGCTGCTCCAGCCATAGCATCAGTTAAAATCACTCCCACGTGATCACTCCTGGCCTGCCCCCTGAGTCAGGAACCTGTCAGTGCCTCTGTCCTTGACATGGCTCTTTGCTAGTCTCACTTCCCTGCCACAAAACAAGCTGCCGGTACAGCCAAGTGGAGGGGTAGGTGAAAGGGTGTCAGAAATGCTCATTTAAAAGCCTACCAGGTGTTGCTGCTCTGGTTCTTCCTGTTAGTCCAGGAGCTCTTCGAGGAACAACTGGGTCTGCAGCGTGCCTGCGCTTGGGATCAGGGCTTGGGCCACATGCAGGAGGCATACATTGGTGCAAGGAGCGGTCCCTGTGGTCCCCAGGGAGGGATGCCTGATAGGTTGCAGGGTTGTGTTCTCAGAAATGCCAGCCCCATCCTGCCATTACCACTGCCTGTTCCCTGCTCACTGGCATCCTCACGTGGCATCACTGGCGGTCACCCCCCTGCTCCAGGCATCGCACCTCCAAGAAGCAGCACGTAGAGGACAAGCTGCTGATGGCAAAACAGGAGTGGGAGAGTGGGGGTTGTGTTTGGTGGCAGCTTGGGCAGGTGGAGGGAGGCAAACCCAAATCCCTTGGTGTTTCCCAATCAGCCGCTCTTGGGACAGGGCTCAGGTCAGTCCTGGGCTGCGATGCTGTGAGCGGGAGGCAGTGGCTGGGGGACAGTCCTTCCTCACGGCTGTGACATCTGCATCTTGAAGTAGTGTCAGGAGCTCCCTTAAATTAAAACCCTTTGTGCCTTTGTGGGAGATGCTGGGGGAGGTCCCTGGAGCAAGGGTGACCCCAGGACAGGAAGGAGAGGGTGGTGCCCTTTCTCTTGTCACCTGGTAAGTTACACGAGGCAGACACGTGTGTCTTCATGAGGAAGGAGCCAGGCCCTGCAAAGGCAGTGGTGCAGCATGGTGTGGCCAGAGGGCGGCGGGGACCTTTGGACCCTGGCCAGCAGCCAGCCGCTGTGCCCACAGCGGAGCAGTGCTGGCCTCACCCACACCTCTTCCGGTGCCACTGTGCCGAGGTGGGGTTCACAGTGGTGCAGTGCCATCAGAGAGCATGTTTTGCCAAAAATATGGTAAGTTGTGGATGGGGAAGGAGCACCCCACCCCCGTAGGAGTGGAGTGATTGGGAGCAGACGTGGGATATTGTGTGTGGGGCAGAAGATGTGCGGCAGGTAACCGGATGGGGAGCAGGTGAAATAGGGCACCTCCAGTAATGTGGGGCTGCTGCTGTGGGGCAGACGTGTCCTCTTGGGGTGGGATGTGGGGAGAGCAAGGTGTGTGCAGATGCACCCTGCTGGTGGGAGAGCCACAGGGGGGAGAACAGGCACGGCACCCCCAGGGAAGCCATGCTGAAGGAGGGGGCTGGCACCCGGCAGGTGAAAGATCTCTGGAGAGCAGGAGCGGAGCAGAAGAGGGTTGGGATGTCCTGATATCTTGGGACTTGGTGGAGAAGGCACAAGCAAGGGGTAGCGTCACCAAGAGGCAGCTCTGGGCATGCAGTGGAGCTGGGTCTGTCTGCCAGCGCAGGGGCCGTGCAGGACAGGTCAGCAGTGTGGGATGGGGAACAAGTGTTAAGGTTCAAAGAGAGCAAAATGGCTGTGAAGGTGTTACAGGAACATCTCCTGTCACAGACAGGACATATGCAGTGCACCCTCAGTTTTTACCCAGTGATGGCTGGTAGGGGATATATGGAGGGAGGGCACAAAATGGGGATGGGTTCAAGGGCACCTTCCTGGGAACAGTGGTGCCTTTGAAGACCTGGAAGTTTAGGCTGTTTTAACAGCCTTTCCACTACCTTTTCTTCAGAGCTCACCAATGTAGGCTGGGTATAGCCGCACCCTGACAGCAGGTTGTTATCACGCTGCAGAATCCACCTTTGGGACTGGGATGTTGCAGTCGGCACACTGGGTTGTGGTGGATCCTGAGTACCACCACGGGTCAGAGGATACTCCCAGCAGAGGAGGATTTCACAGCCATGAGAACTGAGCAGCACCAGTAGGTTTGGCCAAGGGATCCAGATCTGAGGGCATCTGGACTGGACTGTGAGGATGCTCTACATCGAGTCTTGGTGGGAGTGTAACACACATCCTGTGAGCCAAGGATGTCCACCCCCGTACACCTCCCATAGACCTCATAGGTTTTTCTGCAAAATAAACATGCATTTGGAAACTCAGATCAAAAAAATAACGTGGTGTGGAAGGACTGGACAACAGGATGACCATGAGCCAGCAATGTGCCCTTGTGGCCAAGAAGGCCAATGGCATCCTGGGGTGCCTCAAGAAGAGTGTGGCCAGCAGGTCGAGGGAGGTCATCCTCCCCCTCTACTCTGCCTTGGTGAGGCCACACCTCGAGTACTGTGTCCAGTTCTGGGCTCCCCAGCTCAAGAAGGACAGGGAACTGCTGGAGGGGGTGCAGCAAAGGGCTACCAAGATGATTAGGGGACTGGAACACCTCTCTTATGAGGAAAGACTGAGGGAATTGGGTCTGTTTAGTCTAGAAAAGAGACGGCTGAGGGGTGACCTAATTAATGTGTACAAATACTTAAAGGGTGGGTGTCAGGAGGATGGGGCCAGGCTCTTTTCAATGGTGCCCGGCAATAGGACAAGAGGTAATGAGTACAAACTTGAGAGTAGGAAGTTCCATCTCAACATGAGGAGGAACTTCTTTACTTTGAGGGTGGCAGAGCACTGGAACAAGCTGCCCAGAGAGGTGGTTGAGTCTCCATCTCTGGAGACATTCAAAACCCGCCTGGGCGCGTTCCTGTGCAACCTGCTCTAAGGTGACCCTGCTCTGGCAGGGGGGTTGGACTAGATGATCTCCAGAGGTCCCTTCCAACCCTATGATTCTATGATCCGAAGGTAGACAGTTGGGATTATTTTCCAACTCGCTGCTTGAGTGGTCCAGAATAGCTTTCTGGTCTTCAGCAGGTTGTTCTGGGTGCCATGCTAACTAATGAGCCGTGGGAAGCGTAGGTTGTTTCCTATCTCAGTGCTGGTGATACCAGATGGGTTATAGTATGATGAACTTGTTTCACCTCATTGTGCTGCAGTTCTTGACTCAGTAATTTATCATATGTGTAACAACCATGTGTTTCTGTTTCGGGAAGGGGGATCTCCAGGAAAAAACAATGAGGAGCTGATATAACTGGTTAGGGAATCTCCAAGTGCTTTGAGATTAACAATCTGGTATTTGGGTAGAAGTAGAGGATACTTCAGTTAATATAATTCTTAAATAATTACCTGTATTTGTATCTTTCTTCCTTTAGGGAGACTCCTACCCACTGGCAGCCTCTGCCAGGCACAAAAGCAGCCATGTTGGTCAAAGTGAACAGCTTGAGGCAGATACAGAGCTCTTCAAACAGCTCGCTTCATCTGCAGAGTGCTCCAGAGGCCAACAGCCAAAAATCTCTTCCAAAACCAGCCATATATGCTCAGCCTCAGTCTACATCCCCGAGCCCTGGCGCCACAAAGCAAATGTCTACAGGAGAAACAAAGCAGTCTATGCAGATCAAAAAGACGGAGAATGGTGGGTTTTGCCTAGTGCTGATGAATGGTCCGACTTCTCGAACACCTCCAAGGAATCAGACAGGAAACCTCCAGCCTGCTTCCCCCAGGTATGCCTCCCCTGCACCAATATATGATGAGCCATCTTTAGAGTCTCCAATTTATGATGAGCCACCAGTAGATATGGACACTGAAAGCGTCAGTATGAGTGGGATGTCTCCACCAAGGTCGCCAAGCAGTAGCTTAAAAAAGCAGCTGCAACCAACCAAATTATTACAGCATCCAGGTATGCAACAGCAGCAAGCTGCAAAGAAGCATGCAAGAAATCCCTCTTCCACTGAATACAGCCCGGCTGGCAGAGAATATATAAAACACATGGTCAATGTTGATCAGTCTTCCAAACTGTCCCATTCTTCTGCTGCAACAGCTGATGCCTCTACTAAACTGCCTGGTCAACTTACTGCAAAGGACAGCTTCAAGCAGTCTTGGAGGATCTTGGAAGCCAATGTCCTCAAGAACATGGAAGCCCACCACAGTCGGCAGAACAGCCTGCAAACTCAAGAGTATCCAACTGGTATAAGCCATCAGGATTCTGGTTATTCAACTGGTCCTTCTCCAAGCTTGAGAAAAAGGAAAGGAAGGAGGCAAGGGACAGCTCAAGGAAGACCTGGCTCTGTGGGCAGCAGCAGCGAGCTCACAGCTTTGAATGATAAGCTGATTGCTGAGATGCGTGCTGTAGTGGGCAGGTCAGCAGCTTGCAGGGGAAGCAAAGCCAGCCTTGATGCTGAAAGTCTGGAGAGTGGCATCCCAGCAGAGAGCAGCAAAGTCAGATTTCAGTCCGACCACTTGAAAAAATGCATCAGCCGGAGCTCAAGGGATGACGTCTCAGCTAGTAACAGGTCTCTGTATAGACAGGACCTGGAGAGCAGGGGCAGCTTTCCCAATGATGTGGCTGCTCCACAGGACACAGTGAGGCAGAAGAGGACTTTTGAGAAAATAGATTCTTTAGAAAAGAATGTGACCAGCCAGACAAGTTTGGCTTCATCAGATGCTACACGCCACTCCTCCCAGGTACCTCTCCATCTACACCAGTTTAAATCGTACGCCTTTGCTGTACTATCATGGTATAGAGCTGAGTACCTGGTCTACTCCCGTGTGGGTTTAATGGATGTGCTACAGGTGGAATTCTGTGGCTCAGAATAGCAAACAGGTCACAAAGCTTCACGGCTTTGCAGGTGGAGACCCATTTCAGGCCAGTGGCATGAGAGGAGGGGAAATTGCGGAGGGGCTCATGTCCAGCAAGCCCTCAGCGCTGTGGGTAGCTCTGCTGTGTTATTTGGGTAAATCTACTGCCTCATCATTTTACTGGCACTAGTGTCTTCTTTGGTTGCCCTTGCCCTCGAGTGTCCTTTCTGCACTGGGATGCCAGAGTTGGTGGGGTACAGGACGCAGGCTTCAGGATTTGCATGGCCACATGGCAGCGTTTTCTCTTTTTTTTTCCCTCTTCTTTTTCTAATAATTCCTCATATTCTGTCTTCCCTTCCAATCGTTCCTGAGCATTGCATGGAAATATTCATAAAACCAGTGACAGTGACTCTAGCACCTTCTTGTTGGAAATAGTTATTTTAAAGCGGGTTAGCGTGCCTGCACAATTGTAGTAGTTTTTCTCTGTAACACAGCTCTTCTGCAGAATTCTGCAGTTTGCCATCTTTTCTCCTGTTTGGATTTGAAGGAACTTCCTGCTTCATGGTTTTAGTTCAGATTTAGGTTCTCCATAGGTAATTTTATATCCTATGAAGGTTTTGTCCTTTTTCTCTTTGCTGACTTATTTTGCTCCTGCTGAGCAGCCTGAGTCTCTGCATCTCTTCTGCGAGGCACAGCTGATAACAACCCTCCAGTGTGCAAAGTGACTATTTTAACCCTGTGTTCTGTCTTTTCTCCTCTTTGCTAGTCCACGACCTTTCATGAAGAAACTTGGCAAAGCTCCTTGAGTGTTTCAGATTGCTCCAGTAGACCTGTGAGGCGTAACTTTTCTCTAAAAGCCAGGCTGCTACCTCCCCGCTGTATCAGATTTTTGTGTGTGCATTCTCCCCTTTCTTTATTGTAATTTCTGACCGTTAGTGCCCTGCTTTCACCTGAAACCCTTTTTAAAACTGATGTCATGTTCCCACGTTTTGCATTTTTTCAGGCACAGGGCCAGTTTGAATTTACACGACTCACATGTTACAGTTAATAGTTCAGCAGTTTCATTTCACAGCCTCTTTAGAGTTGTTGGAAGACTGATGTCTGGTCTTCAGGATGTGTTGCACCTCACTGCGCAGACGGGGAGAGCTGAGGCTTGATGTCTCGATGATGCGCAAGAGATGGTGGGTTGGGGATAGGCTGTGAATGGCCTTGAAAATGAAGAAAAATAATTCATGTGTGGTAGGATGGAAACATAGAATACAGTGGAAGATGTAAGGAGATGGATGTTGTGGTAAAGGCAACGAGCCGATAAATAAATACTCTATATACAGAAATACTCTGAGATGTAACAGTCCAAGTAAGGAGGGGAGGAGGTTGCAGAGAATACATCAGCAAAATCACTGCCTCACCTGAAAATGGCAGTGTGTGGCTTGAGTCACCAGCAATGTCCTGTGCTGGGCCTGTGTGATGGAGAGGAGAATTGGGAGGCGAGGAAATTCGTTATCCAAGGAGGGTGGGCAGAAGTTCTAGGACAGGCTGAGCAGAGGTGGATATGTACTGTCAGCCCAAAGATAATAGCTGTGTAGTTGTTGTGAACAAGATTTGAGAGATAAACTCTAGAGAGGGAAGAGGAGGGACCCAAGAGCCTGTTGAACCTCTAGAGAGTATGAGGGGGTGGATCCTCAGAAGGAACAAGCTGAAGGAGCAATTAGGGTGGTAGGAGGAAAACCAACCCTGGGCATGGAAGGTGGATTGAGGAAGACCAAGGATGGAGATGGCAGAGTACTGCAGGCAGGGATTTTTAGGCAGCATGTTGATTCAGAGAGGGTGAGGAGGTAGAGGGGTAACTCCAAGGAATAAAAAAACAAAACAAAGTAGAAAAGCAGGAGAAATGATTGTGCCCCAGGCTGGCAATAAAAGGTGGAGTGTGATGTGCGCTAATCCTGTCATCTACATGTAGGTACATGTTTGGTGTAAGAGAGGGAAGGGTTGGACTGCACAACTGTTGTGAGTTCCGCAGTTCCTCCTTACTAAGAAGAAAACACTCACTAGCTCTAACCGTTTAAGAACTAATGTGTATTTTGGGGTTGACTGTAGGCCAGAACTCGAATAGAGTGTGGCATGTATGTTAAAGGTGATCTGCAAAGAAGCAAAATGCATGTTCTGTTTCACTTTTTCCACTGCAAAACCAAAATTTACAGGATTTCTGTTTCTTTGTCTTCCTTTGAAAACCAAAAACCTCAAGAATATCTTCTTTGTCTTTCTCCTACTTGCTGAAGATCTCCTTGGAGAACACTGAGCGAAGTGTGGGCTGTTTAGCTCTTAGTTGCTGTATGTGGGAATTTCAATCTAACAAAAAAGTCTGTTTCCTAAAACAACTTGTTGGGTGTTGGAGTTCAATATATGTCCCAGGCTGACACTTCCATACAAACCAGAGCATTCTGGATGGGCAAAATGAGTGTCTTATTCTCACAAGTAGTTATTAAACATAATTTTCTTGGGATCAGTACTACCAAAGCTCTAATTATGTAGTTATCCACAGTGATCACTGTGGAAGAAGGATTGACAAGGGCTGCATGTAAAACTGCATACAAAGTCTGGGAGGATGGAAGGTCTGTCTCTGCTGCTTATCTCTGTAAACTTGTGATCAGTGGACTGGTCCCTAGAGCAAATGAGTTTGATCACTGCAGACTGTGGGTGGGGAGCAGCTGTCCCTAGTTCTCTGAGAAGAAGAAAAAAAACAGTACTTGTGAACAATTCTGATTTAATTTGAGGAAAGTTATGCCTGTCTAGGATAGGAAAACATGGTAGGGAGCCCATCACAGAGGTGTCCCTGAGTCCTGTGCAGCGGTACTTGCAGAAGCACTGGTCTGCAGCCACGGCCTGTATCTTCCCCGCAGATGCTGAGAACCAGGGTGTGTTTGGCAGGAGGTCGTGGTGTGTCTGTAGGGTATGATGAGAGCCAGCCCTGTTGGTGGTGGAAGTTGACTGACACAGGTACCTGGTCTCCTTCACTTCACCAACTCAAACTCATTATCCTACATGGGTGACAGGCTTGCCATCAAAATAGCTGTGCCCATGCTCTGCTGTGCCTCTCAGTTTCTCCTGTCCTGTTTGTTTGTCTGGCCAGCATTTCCATTAGGAAGGTTGTGGTGGAATTGCAGAGGCTGTCCAGGCACAGGCTGTCTGAAGTTCAGCAGCTCCTGATGGATGCTAGCCATGTTGATTTTGTCTTTTTTTTTTTTTTTGCTAGAACTTGGAAAAATAGTAGAGGCAGGAACCAGCTATGGGACTGTAGGGGCCACAAAGGGTAAAGGGGAGAAGAAAACAATGCTGATAGTGCTGTGGCTGTCTAGTCTCCTCCTGGTGTTCCTCACCCACCTTCTGGACTCCTGTGGCTCTGGAGAGGCAAAGAGCAGGGGGAAACTTGGCTCCTTGGTGTGTGCTTGGTGCCACAGAGCTGTAATGCTGCTGTGGGAGACAGCTCATCTCCTCCTTGGGCTGTTCCCGGGAGCTCTGGGACAACTTGGACAATCAGCCCTGTTACTCCCATGTCCCAGTGCTTCCCTTAGGGACAGCATCAGTTTGCAGCTGTGCCAGCCAAGCTCTTGCAGAACTACAGGTGTCAGCCACAAATTCTGCTCAAAATCATGTTTTGTACAGATTCACCACTTTGCAGTTGCTGGTAGCTCACTGCTGATAACTTTCTTAGCACGGCAAGGAGTCATCTAAGCTGCTTTTAACACATCTGTTCTCCATTGCAGCCCGGGACAATAGAGTTGGACCCCAAGCAGGACAGCAGCGGCCAGCCTGGCAGCTGCATAGGATATAATTTCCCTTACAATACTCTACGGAAGCCCATCTCTCAGAGCAGCATGGCAGACTGGGCTTCTAAAAACCTGAACATGCACACACAAGGCATCTTCCGCCGAAGGATCTCCATCTCCAACATGCTGTCCTGGAATGGCGGCTCTATCAAAAAGCCAATGCTTATCACTAGCAACCGCACCATCAAAAAAGAGGCGTGTGAGATGTTCAAACTGGTGCAGAGCTACATGGGAGATCGTCAGACTCGCATGGACCGGAACCACGTGGCATTGGTCACGGTCACCAAGTGCTGGAGCATGCAAGGTTTACGGGATGAGCTCTACATACAACTGATCCGGCAGACAACAGATAATACATGCTACCGAAGTCTGGCATGGGGCTGGGAACTGATGGCCATCAGTCTGGCCTTTTTCTCCCCATCACCCAAATTTCAGTCATATCTGGAAGGTTACATTTATCGCCACCTTGACAGTGATGAAAACAGTAAGTGCCCCATGCACACCTTCTCTGTCCCTGGCAGCATTCTGGTGGGTTGTTCCACTTATTCAGGGTTGTCTGATTTTTAAAAATGCAGGTAGTCACCAGTCAGCGCTGTGGTTTCCGCCACTTGTCTACCATGTGCTGGGCAAGTTCATCCTTCCTTGGCGGGATGAAGCTGCCACCAGCTCATCTCCTTGCAGTTCTCACTTGTGTCTGGCAAAGAAATGCCAGCCCTAGACTGTGCACATCTCACTGATCAGCGTGGCAAGATCAGCACTGAAAAGGGCTGATTCAGACCCACCAACAGCAGAGTTTCTATGGTTCTCGAAGACATGATTTACTTCAAAGTTCCTTAAAGCAGGCAAAAACAAAGAAAAAGACGAATGTTAATATAGAATTTTTTAAGAGAGCCATTGCAAACATTATGAACAGGCCTTAGCTTGGCAAATACTCAGGGATCCTGAAGGATGATGTTTTTTGTTGTGAATAGATGCTACTTATCTGTCTTTCAGAAGCCTTGGGGACCAGAGTATTTATTGGCTGATTTGTCACTATTTCAGTAGTGCTCGCTGTGTCTTGTCTGGTCTCAGGCAAGAAACCAGAGCAGCTAGTTCCACCTGGGGTGTCAAACACAGGTTAAAGCCCCCACAGATCTCCAGGGCAGGTGCAGAAGTTTTGCCCCAGCACCTCTCTGACCCTGCTCTTGAGTGCAGCGGTGGAGGTGGTCCTGGGGGCAGCAGTGGTGCAATGCCAACCTTTGCCTTCTGATTTCATGCTTGTAGCCTTAATGTGGGGTTCCTTCACTGAACTGCTGAATGTGCAGCACTGCTTTGGTTTGTCATGAGGATCCTAAACCCTTGTCACTTCTCCCCAAAACCGTTCCCTCCCAACTATGCTTGGCCCAGGAGCAAAAAATCACCCTGCCAGCACCAGGGTCCAGGCAGCACGGAGGAGTAATATGAACTATTTGAGTGGGTTATTCCTTCTGCTGGTATTTAGGCAGTACATTTATTTAGGTATAAGCTTGTTGCCTGGAGCTCCTTCTCAGCTATTTGGCCATTTGGAGAAGTTGAGTGATGTTCTGGGCCCCTCACTTGGATGTGTTTGGAGATGGCTGTGGTGCAGGACCTTTCCCCGAGCAGACCTCCTCATACTGGAGTTAGGCTGGCTACCATGTCTAAGGGCAGTTCTGGGCTTTGGTATTTTATCATTTCACATTATTAATCCAGAGCCTCTTCTGAATTTTCAGTTGTCCAGCGCATCAAGGAGCTTGTGGATCTGAAAAACAAGAAGAACTCAAAATCCAGGAAAAAGAGGAAACAAAACACCGAGGATGAAGGTAAAGGGAGGCACAGCATGCAGGGAGCCGAGAGGGAGGACTGCACTGACGTCAGGCAGGCGGGGCTGCTGATCTCCACTGAAAATCAGACCATTTCTTTAAGTGCATAGACTTAGATTCAGGAAACTTTACTGCAGGTGAGCAGTGTGAGAGGTTTGACTAGAGCATGGATCAGCAATGTGGGTGGCAGCTGGGCAGCACGTGGGATGTGTAGCAGTGTGGCAGCAGGTGGGGGACCCCTTCACTCACAGTTGTGTGAGAAAAGGGATTTTAATTTGGATGCAGACCTGGTGCTGTAATTCAACTGGTCTGTGTACGCCATGGAGTTTCCTGTAGCACATTGCAGTGCTAAAAGTTGTACGAGTCAGCCTGTTGAAAAGAACCTGTCTCAATTGTAGTAATGGATTTTGTAAACCACCACCCGACTTGAGAACCTTCAGGGAGGACACTGATATCTGGCAAAGAGTACTGCCTTTTCCTCTCCAGTATTGGCTTCCCCTTGTCCACACTTCCTGGACTTTGCAGTCCAGAGCTTGCAATAGCATCTCTGCTGAATGAACAAGGGCTCACGTATTCTTCCAGCCTCAGGCTGTAACTGCTGCCTGCAGGATAATACTTTATCTGGCTTAAGTCTTGGTAGACAAAGTCCATTCAATTTTTTTTTATATTGCTTTCAGGAAACTTGAGCAACCCTGTGAATTCATATCAGGCAGCAGTTTACATCATGTGGCCTGGGTGTTTTTAATCTGGGAGGTCTGGAGTCCAGCTTCCTGCATTGCTGAGCCCTACCTGACACCAGCAGGCAGGCATGTGAAATGCAGACTTCCCTGTGTCACTGATCCCCCGAGGCAGCTGCAAAGCCTGGGAAGTGGCTGAGGAGGTCCCTTGGTCGCAGCCCCTGCAGTAAGAGTGTCTACCACTTCTCTGTCTCCAGTGGGATTTGGAGCAGAGACATGAAATTGCACAGAGGGATTGTATTTGCGGTAGGGATATGTCTTTTTCCTTTCCTGTTCAGGCCCAGGAGAGATCAGGCCATTCTGAGCCTTTTAAAAGTCATTTTGCTTGTGCTCAGAGGGACTTTGATATCCTTATGGGACAACTCTCCAGAGATTGCTCTGAGAAGGGTGTGCTCTGTCTGTGGGCTGAGCAGGCTCTTCTCTGCAATTGCCTGTCTATATTCCGTGTGCTGGAGTTGTACTTAGGAAGGTAGAGGTAGTTTTTACCTAAAAATAAATTTAAAAAAAATATATTTTTATATATATTTATATATATGAGAAACGTTATGAAAAAGGCATGCCAGGACAGCTTTATTAAGTTTCCAGAATGAAGCTCTTGAAAGTCAGAAGTGCCTTTGTGGCCTCAGTTGGGCCTCTGATGACAGGTCACAGCCTGATTCCCTTTGCTGGACCCTGTCTGCTTTCTGGCACACAGAAGACCTGCTCTGGTAGTGAACTGGGGCTTTAGAATAAATGAGCTGGTCTGCAGGCTCCTGCTGGCTTCTGCAAAGATGGTGAGGGGCGCAGCAGAGGGGGCAGGAGGGCCAGCAGGTCACTTGAACCAGCTTTTTCACAAGTGACCAATAACGCTGAGGATTTTTTCTGGGGCCTGACCTTGGAGCTGCACCTGAAATAAGGGGGAGATCCTGCAGGAACACAGCAGGTTCTGTCTGCCGCTGGCTGGAAAGGTCAGGCTTTTCCTCAGGATGCTTGTGTCTGCTCCACTGGCCCTGCGTGCTGGATGTGTGAAGGGTGGGTAGGATGCAGCTCCTTGAAGTTACAAGGCTGTTGTGAGTTGTTGTTCATTAGTAGCTCTGAAATGCTTATGGATGCTGTAGCAGCAATTTAGCAGAGAAATCCATAAGGAAATTAAATGTACTGTCTTCAAATAGAGCTGAATAGTAGATACGTAGGCATGTATGTAAATTTTTCAGTGAAAAATTGAGTTAAAGCAGTGATTTCCACCCTCACACACACACACACTTCCTTCAGTGCAGATGCTTGTAAGTAAACACTTGGGTGAGTAAACATTTATCATCTGACATGCACCCAAAGAAATATTTTTAAGTTTTCCATGCTTACCTCTGCAATCTTCATCTTCTAGCGTAATTCTCTGTGAGTAAATTAAATATGAAGGTGGTGCGAGATCTTTTCGTGGATCAATAACCCACTGAAAGGGAGAAGAATAATGCGTAGAAATAAATGATGCGTTTTCAGAAAGAGGATTGTCTGCTGATCCTGCAGGAGTGTAAGCTGGGCTTTGGCAAGGAGGCAAATAATGAGCTGGCAGCTCGGTGTTTGTACGAAATTACTCAGGATTGTGAAAACCTAAAGGTGCAGAGGGATCTCACAAGGGTGAGTAACTAAGCGATCAAGCAGCAGAGAAAATCGTGTCAACAAAAGCAAAGTATGGTACATGGGGGAGACGTCCTTAACTGCAGGTGCAGCAGCAGGCTCCTATGTAGCTGTTTCGAGGAGGGAAAGACATTTTGCAGCCCATATATGAATTTCCAGAAAGGTATATATGGTGCTGGGAAGTGGTCAGAAACCAAACAGAGGATTGGGAGCTTGTAAAAAAGGGACAGAGAGCAAACCAACACTCAGCCGTAGTCATGCTGTGCCTGCTCTGCGTGTCCTGCCCGTGGTCCCTCCAGGGCTGATGAGTGCGGCAGGGGAAGCCCCACAGGAGCTGGACCTGGAGGAGAGAAGAGGGGAGAAGGTCAGTGGGCTGAAAGAAGCTGCAGGTCACCTGGGGAAGGCGAGTGGAAGAAAATTTCTTGTCATTTGTTGTACCAGAAGAATTGGAAACCACCTGGTTTTGTTGCTGGGCAGCAGGCTTAAGAGCGCCCTGTTCTGAAGCACTAAATTAAATCATTAAGAGTCAGCAAAGCAGAGTGTTGTGCAGGTTAGGAGCATAAACAGGTTTAGGAAGAAATGGGACAAATTCAAAGAAGGGAGGTCTGTCAGTTGATGGTTGATGGTCCAGGTGCAGCACTGCCTCAGAGTATCTCCCACCTGCTGTTAGCCAGGAGATTTTCATAGGGGAATACTCATTTTTCAGACATTCTGCATCTGCTTCTTATCCTCCTTGTGGCAGGTGCAGGCTGCTGACTCATATGGCCCTTGGGGCTGATGAAGCACAGCATTTCCCACATACGGAATGGTGATGGAGCAGCATTGCTGGGATGCAGAAGGATGCACTGGTGGTGTAAGAAGGAGGGACTAAAACACTGTGGTAAATTGGGGGTGCCTGGTCAGATCTAAGACAGGAGAGTAGTACAGGTGCAAAACCTAGATGAGGTGTTCAGGAGGCACCTATGCCTGTGCTAAAGAGCACAGCAAGATGGGGCCCGGTCTGAGAGCCTGCTCTGATTGTGCCTGAATGAGGTCTATGAGAGGCCGCGGTAGATCGGAGAAATACTGAGATGACAGCTTGTGCTGTGCTAAAATACGTGTCCCATGGCCGGGTCTGAATCCACATTGTTTGCTGCATTTTTTAAGACATTTTTTGGCAGGAGAGTGTTCAAGTCTGTTCCAGAAGGTATGCTCCGGCATGTGTCCTGCCTGAATTTTAACTTGTTATAAAAGGAGAGGTTCTTTAAGAAGCTCTTCGCATGTGTTTCTAGGCCAGCACATGGAAAAATATTTTCCTTTGCAAACTATTTTCACTGAGTGGGTTATTAGTAGTCTTCTGTTCCCGAGCTCCTGGGGCTACTGTGATACCACAGGAAATAACAGATCATCTTGGATTTAACAGACTCATGATATGCTCAAAGAAGTGGAATTGCCTTCAGTATTAGCCCTTTCCACCCCATGCAGGCAAAGCTACCTGTCCCTGTGCTGAGGGGTGTGAGCTGGGGAGGGGAGGGAGAACCTGGCCCGCTTGTTAGGAGAACTGACCGTGCATGATGAGGTAAATGCCAGGAGCCAGTCTCTAGCTGAGCATTTTACAAGAAATTACAAGATGGTCGAGTCAAGTCACTGGTTTGGAAAAGCATAGGCTAAAGCTAAATTCTGCTCCTGTTCCTCAACTTTCTCTCTGTAGCTCATCACTTGCCTCTCCACATCTCCTTTGCCCATCTCGCTCTGCACGTGTCCTAGGAGCCGGGTGTGCTTGCGTTGGGGCCATGACTTCTGCTGTGTAGCAGGGAGGCTGCACGCTACATGCTTAAGGTGTGAGCTCCTGCAGGAGCCATTCATGCTGTGCACGCCGTGGCAGAGTGACGGTCACCCTGTTCCTCAGGGCTTCCTCTCCTTTTTTGGTGATTCAGGTCCGTGGGCAGTAACGGGTCCAGTCCCTTGTGCACAGGGCAAGTTTAATTTTCAGTTTATTTGCTTGAAATTCAGTCAGCTTCGCCATGTGGCCCCGACAATCCCCTTTGGGTCAGAGGCTACAGCTTGGCCGCTGTTGGGAGCAGGACGCCTCACTGCAGGAAGTGCAGGATGTAGGTTTTTGGCTTTTCCCAGGATCAAGGAGCTTTCTGGGAAAGTACAAAACAGGCTTCAAGCAAACATGTCCAGCTGCTGCCCATGCCTCAGCCATGCAGGCTCTTCAAGGCAACCAGTTCCTTTGCAAACCTTGTTAAATTCTTAGGGTGATTGTGGGTTTCATGGTCTAATTACAGTGTGAAAAAACATTTCCTATTATTAGTTTTGAATGTGCT
Source organism: Dromas ardeola (assembly GCA_013398915.1). Taxonomy (NCBI): domain Eukaryota; kingdom Metazoa; phylum Chordata; class Aves; order Charadriiformes; family Dromadidae; genus Dromas; species Dromas ardeola. Next base: position 59,406 of record VYZM01018916.1, on the reverse strand, counting down.
GCCTCCTGCCTAATTGTTGTGATACAGAGACACAGTCCAGTCTTTTCCGCATTCCTTCCTTCGTGAAGCGGATGACACTTGCATCAGGGTGCATCTGCACATTTTAACAACAGAAGCCATAACCTGAAATAGTGAAGCATTGCAAAGCAACTCACTGGTTTTGTTTTCTTTAATCCTTAGACATTTCCAGTATAAATTATGCCTGGGATTAGCAGGATTTTTGCATACGGGGAATATTTTGCTTTACATATTTCCAAGAGAGAGAAATTCTTAAAACTGACTTTCCTTCCCATTGCCTGCGGCAGAGGGGGATGCTGTTGTACCTCCTTCGGCATTGCTCCAGTGTTATGGAGAGGCTCTGCTCCAGCTGTGACAGTCAAGCAGATTGATTGAGGCAGGGGGTGCTTGTTTTGTCATGTGGAGCCATGTGGTTTGTCTGCTGGCTGAGAGGAGAGCGGGGAAAAGCGTATCTCTCACCTTTGTGAATTGTTGTTCTGCTTGGGAAGAGCTTGTTCTCCCCTCTGCATTGAGAGGACTTGAGGAACTCCGGGCTCCTGACCAGCTTACCTAAGCCATAGGCTGTGTGAAAGGCTGATCTGAAATACACAGCATCTGACCAGAATGTAGATTTTAAAAGCCACAAGTATTTTGAACTCTGCTGCAAGCTTTGAGCCTGGCAGGGAATCAAGTAGGACAGCTCTATTCACTGCTTTCAGCAAGCAATTTGGATTTGACTCGAAAAAGAACAAAAGGCCAACGGTTTTGGAAAAACTCTCCCAGCAATCAGTGCTCTGTCAGTGCAAACATTTCTCTTGGTGTCACGGGGGGATTAGCTCTGTGAATCCTGGCTCCGCTCGCCCTCAGAGTTCGCTGAACCAAGGCAACTGGAGCAGCTGTTCTTGCAGAGCGCTGTAGCTTTTGCGGTGAGGTTCCCAGGCTCCGGTATGTCTAGTTTTCCTCGTATTGCAGAACATACCTGAGCCTCACAGTACAAGGTTGGGTTGGAGGAGGCTGCAGGCAGGAGTGTGAGGAAGCCTTCTGCAGGGCTTTGGGAAGATGAGAGACCCTGCCACCTTCCCGCGCCTCTCCTTGCATCCTGAGCAAGGACCATGTTGGTGCTGGTGTTGCCCCTCTGGCCCCTCATGCCTTTCTCTGCTGCTGCCTCTCTCACTTGTGCAGGACTGCAGTTCTTGAAATCATAAACAATTTCTTTAAAACACTTTGCAGTCTTTCCTGGCAGGAGGCTGGCTCTGCGTGCTCTTTGGCTAAGATCTGGCAATACATAAATACCCAGCCCTGTGTCTGTGAGCCTCATAATCCCAGCTGCGCTGCCAGGAGCAAGAACTCATGCTTGCAAGCATTCCTGGGCTGTGAATGCCAAATGGGCACCTTGTGCTGAGTCAGGACAGGGTCAGGCTGCCTGTGCAAGAGCTGGAGATCTGCAGGAGTGGGGCTGGGAGGTGCAGAGCTACAAGCCTTGACTCAGAAGACAAATCCCTCCAAGCCCAAGCACCAACTTGCACGGATGCTGCCTGCCACGAGGCTGCAGGCTTCAGGGTGCTCAGTTTCTGCAGTCTCTCTGCCCTGCCTGCACAAGAGGCTGTGCAGAAGTGGGGTGGCTGTTTGTGCCGGTGTGAACTGCTGTGCTGGTACTCTCTGAAGGGCTCTGGTGTGGTGGGTGCACAGCACTGCAGGCTGACTGCTTGTTTCTCCTTCCTGCCAGGTCTGCCCATCAGCACGTACGCCAAGTACTGCTACCGGAAACTCCAGAAAGTAGCTGTCACCGGAGGCAAAAAGGTGAGCAGCTGCCCCAGCTCTGGGGCCCCAGCTGCCGGCTGCCTGCGCGGCACTCTGCTTCCCAGGTCCCAGAGCAGTCAGTCCCGTGACTGTCAGAAGTCACTCCTGATTCAGCGGTGGGAAATGGGGATAGAGTGAGCTGGGGAGGCTTGCTCAGGGCTCGTCTGCCCACGAACATGTGGGAGAAGGCTGCTGCCCAGGTCCCGCCATCCTGGCAGACAGCAGTGCCTGCTGTACTGGTAGCCACATGGCTGGGTGCTCCCTGGCCTTAGGGACATGGAGGACAAACCTAAGTTAACCTGTCTCCAGGGTAAGAGTTGCTGTCTGTGCAGGGGATGCCCATTGTTTGGTTTCTTCAGGTGAGGGAAGAGTCTCCCTTTGCCACTGAGAGCTTGCATGGGCCGGGTCTTGCAGCTTGTTTACTGCAGAGTTGATACCCAGTTCAAAAAATCACGCAGCAGAGATGGCTGGCACAGAGGGAAGCCTCTGTGCTCTGCATTATCTTGAAATCCCCCTCCTCCCTTTCCTCCACAAGGTTCTGTGCGGGGCTGTGAAAGCTGGCAGGAAGCCCCAGCCTGTCTGTCCTAGGTCTCCTAGCCAGATCCAGTCGTCTTTCATTTCTGCAAATCCCTCTGGGGCCTCCCTGCCATCTGGACTCCATGTACAGCGATCAAATAGCTGAAATACCTCGGGAGGGGTGAAGGCTCCCAGCATCCCCTTGAAGGCAGGACAGGAAACATCTAGACACGTGTCACACACAACTGTAGCCCTGGCGGCTGCCACTCTCTGAGGGGTCGGTGGGAGGTTTTCCCCCCATTGCACCTCCTGCTTGGCCATGGGGTTGCTGCTGAATGGCTGCTGCGCTGGGCAGCCTGTCACCTCTATGGCAGCGCTCTGCGTTTCTCCAGATCTCTGACAAGGGAGATTCAAATTCCCTTCCAAGTGTTGCCATCTTTCAGAAGCAACGGGTCCCAGTGCCCACTTTTCAGAGAGCTTTAGCACCTCTGAGAGCAAAGCTTTCCCTGGAATTGGACATACCTGGAATTCCCTTCTCCAAAGGGCTGTTTTTCAGCTGTCCCATGGCCAAGTGCTCATCCAGCGCCAGGTCGGTGTACATGTGCCCTCTGCTGACCTCACCACAGCCGGGGACGTGCTGGGGTCCATCCTTCCTCCCGCTGCGCCAGCGGGTAGACCTATAGCTGAAGCAGTCGCCCTGATGTGCAAAACACAGCAACAGAATCCCTGCAAAACCAGCCCAAACTCTCCAAAGTGGTCTCCTGCCAACAGGCAGCAGCTGCTCTGCTCCTCTTGGGCCTGATCAGTTGACCCCCCCTGATTTTAGGAGGTGGAGGCTGCAGAGCAAGAACCGCGCTGCCAGGAGGCCAGTGAGGTGTCCACGTGCATGGGCAGCCCTCTCCATCCTGGCCACTCACCACCACCGTCCCCAGGTCACTGTTTCTCTGTGGGCTGGCTGTGCCATAGCTGCACTGAGTTCTTATCTGTCCTCAGGGCCTGCGTAAACCGACAGTGGAAGAGATAACACATGCCAGGAATGCCATTGTGACGCCATCGCTCTTCGGCAGCTCTCTGGAGGAAATCATGCTGCGGCAGCAGGACATGTACCCGGGTAACAAGCTGCCCTGGGTGCAGACACAGCTATCACAGCAGGTCCTGGCTCTGGGAGGAGAACAGACAGAGGGGATTTTCAGGTGAGCTTTTGGGGCACTGTGTTACTTTTGAGCCACCCACAGGTCAGTCCTCAAAACCGAGAAGTCAAGATTGACCTCCATGTGCTTCCTCTTCCCTGAGAATAGCACTTTGCCATGGGTCAGACAAAACCCGACCTTTCCCAGGTTCAGGAATCACTTCTTACAGTAGCACTAGCCCATTTGCATGCATTAGCACAGAGGGGACAGCATAGATGTGACTTGAACTACTTAGGACAGCATGTACCCAGGCAAGGCATTGAACTTTCATCAACTTCAACAGTAATAGTTGGCCAGTGCAGGGAAGAGACAAGCTGCTGGAGCCCTGGCAGAGCAGTTCATCAAATGCAGCACATCAGCCTTGGTGATGCACAAGACACGAGGCGTCAAGAGAGACAAAGAATCTGTATGGTGAACACAGGGCATTCTGGTTTGGGTTTGTTTTTTGGCTTGTTTTTTTTTTTTTTGTTTTATTTAAGATTTGCATTAGTTTTTCAGTAGCTAAACTTGATTTAAGGTAGCTAGCAGAAGACTCAACTTTGCCTTGTAAGGGTTTCTAATATCTTGGTATATTTAGCCAGAGATGCTTCTTATCTTTGGACTGAACATGCTGCAGAGAGGCCTAGTTACAGAAAATAATCACTGAGGACAGAATGATAGTTGATGTCTGAGCTAGTTGGAAAGAGACGAGTGTTTCTTCTACCCCCACTTTAAACAGGCAACCCATTCTCTCTGAGGAACTGCTTCTGTAGCTGCCACTGGTGTGTGCTCCTTTCTCCCTGGGGACCCAGAAGCAGCTTCGGAGCCACGGTTTGCCAGCCAGCTGCCACACCAGGCACATTGCCCTGCTCGCTCTCTAAAGCACCTTTGCTGTGTCTCTGTTTGCAGGATACCTGGTGACATAGATGAAGTAAATGCATTGAAGTTGCAGGTGGATCAGTGGAGAATCCCAAGCAGCCTTAGTGACCCCAACATCCCAGGTACGGGAACACAGCAGGCGTGTGTGCTGCAGCCATGGTACGGTGCGGAGGGGAAGGTACAGGAGTGCCTTTCCACTGCCTTTCCAAATACTGCCCTTATTAAAAACATGAGGGGTGGTGGGGGAAGCTCTGGCGCAGTGAGGTTATGGAGGCTCGGCAGCATGCAGAGTGGCTGGGAGTCATTCAGGAGCAGCAGTCTATCTCCAAGGCCTCATTGTCCTCTAGGCAGCCCCAGAGCCGCTTCCTGGAGGAGCAGGTAGGTAAGAGCCAGCGTTCCCCTTTAACTGGCCAACTGCCGGAAAATTTCAGAGGCAAGACTGAAATAAGGTGAAACAGCACAAGTGCAGAATCCCTTCTCTTCCCTCTGTTTCCTGAGGCATTGTGTCTCGCTGTTAGGTTTGCCTCTGAAGGTGGTGGGGAGGTAACCAGAGCTGTTCTTATTCACCCTGCTTTCCGCCTAGCCTCTCTTCTCAAGCTGTGGTATCGGGAGCTGGAGGAGCCTGTGATCCCCCAGCAGTTCTACAAAGAGTGTATCAGCAACTACGAGAACCCTGACGCTGCCGTGGCCGTAGTGCAGCTTTTGCCAGAGCTCAACAGACTGGTGCTGTGTTACCTCATACACTTCCTGCAGGTAGGCAGCCCCCGCTGCCAGCCAGGAGCCTGGAGCACATGGGGCACAATTAGTGGGGAGAGCTGTGATGGGTTTTGGCAGGCTTTCAGGGCCTCTTACCTGTATTTAAGGTGGGCTTGATTGGGAGGGGGTTCTGCTGGCCTTGTCTCTTATGGGAGCAATAAACCATGTTCCTGATCTTGTAGAACATGAGGCCAGTCCCAAAGGTTGAGACCTGCAAGATATTCCCTGTCTGCTGAGGCTCCCACACTGTCAGCTATGTCAGAGCATAGTGGTCTTCCCCTGTGAATGTGTGGCTGTTGGGGCATTGACCTTCAGGGAGGTCACGTCTCTGCTGTCCTTGCACCTCTTCTTAGGCCATGTGTTTGGAGTCTCTTGCCCTTTTCCTCTGCTTCAGCTGAATGTCTTCTTATTATCTGCAGATCTTTGCTCAGCCGTCAAATGTGGGCAGAACGAAGATGGATGTGAATAATCTGGCCATGGTGATGGCCCCCAACTGCCTGCGCTGCCAGTCTGACGACCCTCGCATTATCTTTGAGAACACGCGCAAAGAAATGTCCTTTCTTCGCATGCTGATAGTGCATTTGGACACGAGCTTCATCAAAGGGCTGGTTTGAGCTGCTGGCCCTGGGGTCCAGAACATTGTTCTGGGGGGAGTCACTGGGTGGCCGAAGTCTTCTCCCCTCCACTTAGGTTTCTTCCATTGTCCTTGCTGTTGTCACACCCTGGGTTAGCCCCTGAGTGTCTCCCAGCATATGACCTTGAGGACAAGGACAAGACACACCTGGAAGGCTCAGGCTGTTCAGCACCAGGAAGTTCTTGGACATGCCAGGCCAGATTCAGTGATTCCTGGCCTTCCAGCATGTGTCAGGGGGGGGCAGCCCTCCTCCTTGGAGCTGCAGGACTGGTTGCTCATTGAAAGGGCTGTGACATCCATGAGAAACTGCTACCTGGAGCAGTGAGACCTTCCATCTCCCTTCTGGAGGCAGAGTTGGCTTCAGGTAGGAGGACATCACTCCTGCATTGTGGCATGAGCTGGTCCTGGGGGAGATGCTGCCTCATTGGGGATAATCCCACTGCTATGGAGCCAGCCTGGTTCACCTCTGCAGAATGTTGGTTGGAAGCATGAGGATTGTTCTGACACTGCATGATGCTGTTGGTAGAGGGATGTGAAGTTGCGGGGGTTCGCTGAGGCAGAGGGGTTCCTTGGACTGCCCTGGTCAGTGGAAGCGCATTGCAGCCCAGGGAGGGGAGGTGTTTGAGCCTCTGCTGCTGGTGGCTGGTTAGATAGACATCCCACAGCTGGGAGTCCTGGCAGGCTGGATCCACACAGCATCCACCTCGCCTTCTCCTTTAGGCAGCTTCAGAGCTGCACAGCAGTGTGTGGTCAGCATGTAGAACCTGCCCTGTGCCGAGCTAAACCAGCACCCACCCACACCACGGGAGCTGGGGACAAGAGGAAGGCCACACACCTGACAACAAACAGGTAAACAACCTCTTTGGCATCCCCCTGATGAGGGCCATATCCTCTGGAGGGGCAACCCCAGTGGCCAGTGCCCCTTCTGCCATGGGCAGTGTGAGCTGACACCAGCTTTCCTGAAGAGCATCTGAGACCATGATCAGAGCAGCTTCCATGGCTCCAGCATCCCCCCTTCCTGGTACCAGGTCCTTCCCAGACTGCTCTGCCGGGGACTGAATACCAGTTCTGCCCACCCTCCTGGTTCAGCCCAGGTCTAAAGATAGCAGGGAAGGCCCCCAACAATAAGAAGTGCTCCTGTGCTCAGATGTGCCCTTCCAGGCAGAGCAGCAGCATCGCTGTGTGCTCCTGAAATGCTGATGCTGCCTGGAGTCAACTGTGGCATGTATGCTCTTCCCACCAAATTCCCATGAGATTTGCAGAGGGGTTGGGAAGGGAAGAGGAAGGAAGGGAAGAGAAAGGAAGAGGCAGGTCTGAGAGGCTGAGGTGTGGTGGAGCCTGTGTAGAGGTGGTGTCAGGCAGGGAGCTCAGCATTCTCGCTGATGGTATTAAACCCCTGCAGCTTCCTGTGTGCCACCATAAGTGAGGCACGGCAAGGACAGTGTCTTTCAGAGGCAGTGCATGGATTTCCCTGCAGCCTCTGGATACTGTTGCGTGTTCCTTAGCAAGCAGCATTTTCGAATTTGGTGGCATCCTGGTGTTACTATTCTCTTCCTTTGAAGTGTTTTCCCTGCTGGAGGCAGGTCCGCTGCAAAAAGCTGTGTATTGGGATTACTCATGCAATGCTAAGTGCTGGTGGCATCGGAGGTTGCTTTTGCATTTCTGCATCCCCCTCCTTTTCAGGTGGGGACCTGGGATCATCCCCTCCTGATCGCAGGGGGGAGCTGAGCCCTGCCAGCAGTGAGGTTTAAAGCTGATGTCTGAATCTACAAAAAGTTTGGGCATAAGGTGCCACGTCCAGAGAGTGCCCCAGGCCTGCTGGCTACTTGGATCTCATGATGTATGTGAACGGGGTTTCCAGGGCACAAGTTTGCTGGGATGAACTCCACAGCCGGAGTTCACTTTGTGCCCAACTGAACAAGGGTTGTGGTTCCTCTCCTTGTACCAGATGCTTCTGTGGTGCAGTGGGCCAGGAAATCTTGCTCCCACATCAGGATTAGCTCTGTCAAACATGCTTCCAAAAATGTGCCAGGATCTGTTTCACGCTCCCATCCCATCCCAGTGCTTCGAAGCCATTCAGCTCAGCTCTCCTGAAGCACTGAACAACTTCAGATATGAGGTTGCTTTCCCAGAAATTTAGAATCAGGCAGAGGGTTAGTGGCTTTGGCACATTGTACTGAAATTTGAATCATTGAACAGGCTCGGGGTGCCACGTCCTGCCCCACCGTGGCCTGGAGCAGCCATGTAGCGCCTGCCCCCCTCTTTGGGCTGCAGATGCATGTGCCTGTGTCAGGCTTCGCTTGCAGCCAGCCCCCACCTAGGTGATCCGTATTATTCCTTGCACTTAGCTGTAGCAGGCAATCAAACCATAGGCATTTACTGCTATTACAAATGAATGCTTCTTGCCAGGGCTGTAAAATAGGCTAATAAATGACACTGGATATTATTTTCTTTGCCAACAGATTTGTAAATACGAATCAGTAAAGCAGCCTCTCCTCTGTTATAATAAATACAGTCTCCGTGGTTGTCTCTTGTCTTTTTTTGTGAAATTCTGAAGCATGGTCATGTCTGCCTGGAGCTGCAGATTTCAGCCTGGATGTCAGTGTTCATGAATAATGTTTGGGAATTAGCATGGGGTAAGCACTTGGAAACCAAGCTGTGGGCTGCTTCTGTTGTCCTTAACTCTCAGGCAGATGCTAAGAAATGAAACTTGGAAGAGAACGGGTTAAAACAGATAAAGGACAATACTTCTTTACACGGGATGTTCTGGAGCCTTCCAGGGTCATAAAGGGATTAGAGAAGTTTATGGGCAATAGCTCCACAAATGGGGAGGGTGAGAGAGGGATGCTGCTAATGTTCCTCATCCAGCAGCTGTGGTTGCTGCAAGTGCGCTGCAGGGGGTGGCCGTGCATGTGTGCTTCCGCTGTGCAGCCTCTGCTGTTGGAGATGTGGTTACACTGTGGGGCTGACGCGCCTGGGACATTTTTATGTTCAGACTGGAGGATTCTCTGATCTTTCCTCCATCCCTGCTCCAAGGAGCAGCCGGGTCTGTGCTGGCGCTCCAGACTCGCATTGGTTGCACACCGTGGTGGGACTGCAGCACAAGTGCCAGCTGTGCCACTTCAGCCACACAGTCACTGTCCTGGCAGCACTGGGAAAAGATGTTGCAGTTCAGGCAAAGCGGGTAAGGGCTGATTAGTCACTCCAGCAGTTTAAGATGACTTGTGCTGGCCAAATCACTGGGTCCTCACAGCAGCCTTGCTGGCAGGAGGTTGGTAGGTGGCCTGTAGCCTTCAGGAGAGGGGCAATGACAAGAGAGAGCAGAAGGAAGACCTATAGCATCATAACCTCACACAGACCTTTCCTAGGTGGATGTCTGCAGCGTGATATCTAAGCGTTCCCCAAGGTTTTGCTGTGAAATTAGATGATTTTGGCCAAATGAAAAAAAAAAAAACAACAAACCAGGTGCTTCAGTTTAGGCTCAGAGACTGGGTGACTTGCTCCTGCAGTCACCTTGGCCTGGATTGCTTAAAAAATTAATGGCCAGAGTAGCAGCTGGGCTCATAACAAGCTTGTGGTTTGTTCCCAGCTTCCACCAGCAGCTTGGGACACAGCTCACTTGTCTTTGGCTCCTTGTAGAGAGGAGGCACCTGCAGCTTGTCTGAGACTTGCCCGCAGTTGTGGAAGGGTACTGTGTCCCAATGGGGCCAGCACCCTTGCAGTGCTGGGTGCTCTTGCTGGTGCTATTGAACTTCTGGCTGGTTTAAGTCTCCTTTTCACAGAGCCTGGCGTGAGCCTCTGTGATTGTGTCCTGGGAATCAGGAAACGGAAACGGTAAAAGCAATTCTCCCAGCTACTGATTGCAGCCGATAGACACCACACCCTCAGGTCTGCTGTCCACACTCTGCCCCGGCTCCTGAAGAGGTTGGGCAGCTGTTGGGGGATCACGGGTGGATTTTGGACTCCTCTGTAGGTTCAGCTTGAGATGGAGGAAGGTAGGGCTCAGCTTTGGCAACTGCCTGGTGTTTTACAGGAGCTGCTAACCACAAGGCCACCTATCCTGCTTACCCGTCACCCCTCCCAGTAGAGAACCTTCCTGCAGTCTCTCCTCCCCTTGCAAATGTGAGTGATCTCCCTCCTCCTGGCCCACCCAAGATACTCCATTTCTCCCTCAAACCACAGATGCCAGGGACTGTGTCACCTCCCCAAAAATCCAGGGCAATGGGAGGCCAGTTATTAGCCTAATCCTCATGGAGGTTTTTACACTAATCCTCACATCGAGCTTTGCACTAAACCAGCCCTGTGGGAAGACAGCGACCAGAGGAACAGGCAAGCCTGCTTCAGGAGCCCTGCAGCACAGAGGGAGGAGAGACGGGAGGGTCCCTGTCCTGACGCTGCCCCAGCATGGGTTTGATGTGGGTGCAGCAAAGGGCTGGCGGACTCAGCAGAACTGGGTAGTGGAGACGGCACTGAGCAGGGCTCAGGCTCTGACACACCCCTGGGCTGTCTGTGGGACAGCCATCAATGATAAGATGGAGAAAGCTGATTTAGCAGCCAGGCGTTGCTGCTTTTAGAGCTCCTGTTGTCCTGTAGCATTTGCCAACCATGGTAAATGGTGGAAAGAACTGGATGTGGATGCAGGCAGCTGGGGAACCTTCTCAGGCATGAAGAGGGAACAGGGAAAAGCCCAGGCATTCAGAGTGAGGTGGACCACATAAGGACCCCGCTGGATTTGAGTGCTTCCAGTTGGCTGTGCAGAAAAACTTTTGGGACACACGGAGTCACTCATCAGCTGGACTTTTCCTTTCAAAGCAGGGGGCACCATCTGAAGATTCTGCCCAGCCCACGAACCTGCATATCCCAGGGGGTCCTCCTGCCCTGGCCTCCACCTGGAGCTTCCCCAGTCTCACTATCAAAGCCATTCCACTTTGTCTGAAGTGTGTGGTGTTCGGTTACTGGTACCATAAAGGGAGCTTGTGTCTGAGGACTTGAGGACTGTGTGACCTCAGCTGTCAGGGTTGGGAGCTGGCAGGATTCAGGGCCTGAATACCACGAAGGTATTCAGAAGCCCAAGACCAAGACTGGCCTTACAAGATACTACTTCTCCTAAAGGAGAACTAGTGGCTCATATCAGCTTATATCTACCAGCCCCGTTTCCCCCATCCCATCTGTGCCAGGTGCTTCATTCAGATCGCAACCAACAGGGGAGAATGGGTGGGTTGTGTGGTGGAAGTGAAGGGCAGGGGATGGAGGAGGAGCAGAGCCCCCTCCTTTGAGGGCAGCGAGGCATTGGATTGTTTCAGCCGTGAGGTACAACTTCCCCTGAAGTGACCCGGCCTTGGTGCCTGCTGGGGAAGATGACAGTGCTGCAATTGTGAACAGTACCCAAACACTGGGCTGGGGTATCCCTGCAGCGTGTGCTGCCTCCCCACTCTCAGGGCAGGATAACCACTCAGAAGAGCACGGGACAGCCAGACCCTATAGCCCCAGGGATGAAAGAAGGGCCTACAGAGCAGGGTCTCTGTCACCTGCAGGCAGATACTCCCAGGGAGGATGAGATGAAGGGGACTGCAGCCTCCCCCCAGCTCCCAGCTGAATCAGCAGGGTAGGGGAAGGGAGAGGGGTGTCCTAGGTGCATTGATGCAGAAGCGCCTGCTCGTCTGCATGTCTCTCCCACACCGCTCCACGGATGGGGCTGCGCCTGCCCTGACCAAGGGCAGCGGCTGAGGGTGGGCATTCTTCCCTGGAGATCTGCAGCCAGTTCCCAGATGCTCCAGATGCTCTGGCCAACAAAGAAAGAGTGAGAAACTGTCCTGAGGTAGAAGCTGCCCAGGTGTGGAGTGCTGTTGTGAGGAAGGCACACTGACTTGGTGCGTCCTTCATCTCCCATCCTTATGTGTAGCTTGGGACCAGGCCTGGAGGTCAGCCAGGCCTGTGGGGACCTCCGGCAATGCTCTGACAAGAGCAGGTACGAATGGGGTGAGGCATGGTGGGGAGAGCTGGATACAGAAAAGTCACCCCTAGACCGCTGCAAGCACTGTGGTGGGGAAGGCAGGGACCACGTCCAGATGAGTCTGTGCTGGCCCCCATCTAAGTCCCACCAGGGTGGATGCGCCGCACAGCAGCCGCCTCTACGGCAGCAGAGCAGGCGGCTCTTGCAGCCGCGCAGCCTGCAGTGACCCCGCGTGGGCTGCATGCAGGCAGCCAAGGGCTCCCTGCCTCAGCCTGGCAGAGGCCCTTGTGCCGGAGAAGATAAACCCTGTGGGCACAGAGCCACCCTTCCCAGCTGACACGCTGGCCCCTTGGGTGGCCCGTCAGGGAGGAGGGGTGACTCTAGCCAAGCGCAGAGGCTGGGCTCGCAGGCAGCTGGCTGGAGCTGGTTAGGCCGCCTTTTATAGTCAATGCAAGAGGCAATTTCTGAGCACAGTTCCTCCAGTGCAGAAGCGGAGGCAGAAGGCTGGCTGCGTGCGTTGCCCTTGCCACGTGCCTGATTTTCTCTGCTGAGGTGCGGGGATGCTGGGCAACAAGCTCAGCAATGTGACAGGCAGCGGAAGTGCCAGCGGTGTGGCTGCCCGCACCCAGGGCCAGCTCTTGGGTAGCACAGCTGTAGAGCTGGCCTTGAAGGGAAGGAGCTGGAGGACACCTCACTGGGAGCTTCCTCCCTCTTCCTTTGGAATGTCACCTCATCGCAGACCCTCACCTTTGGGTCTCTGCCTGAGCCTGCTCTGCCAGTCCCGTGCTGATCTGGACCCTCATCCCAACCCATGGACTCACTTCCCCCCTGGACCTCAGACCAGATGGGCTGGCGCCCCGCAGTCAGCCAAAACAGGCAGGTATGTTTAACGTCTGAGGCTTCCTGATAATGTGGACCATGGACGCTGCCATCGGATGCTGAAACTGGACTCCTGGACAGTGCACAAGGAGAAACATCATAAACTGGCATAGACACATGCCCGGACTGCCAGCAGCCGTGTGCTCTCAGTGGGAACAGCAGAACAAAGGACTATTTCCTACATCTCAAAACCTGTGGGATGTAGAAAGACCCATTTCTGTGGAGAAAGAAGTGGTTTCTCACATGTGCCTTCCCATGGCAGATATGCTAAGATTGTGTGTTTTTTTCCAAATGAGGAAAACTCATGAATGAAATATAGTGCTCTCAAAAAAACCAATACACAAACACTATGCTGACGTTTTGGTAAAAAGAAAATCTATTTTCCTCAAAACTTTGGAGTTATTTTTTTTAGCTGATTTCTATTTTAATGCTTTCTGCATTTTTTTCTCTTGCTTCTAGAAACCTGCAATGTTAAAACACCATGCGAGATTTCCAGGTTTAAAATAAATCCAAACTGATAGCTACATTTTCTGCCACATTTTTTTTTCCTATTGTGGTATTTTTAGCAAGCCACTCTGCTTCCACAAATTCCCAGCACACAGCTCAGGCTCTGCCAGAGAAGCATTAACACACAAGTTGCTGTACAGCGATGGGGACCACTGGGCTTTACACCGTCCTTTGTGCTCTCCGGGTCCTGCGCCGCTCATGGCACTGGGCTGAGGCTGATGTCATGGGAGCAGCCAGATTTGTGCAGTGGCAGCAGTTCCTGTGGTGAATCTGGAGGAGGAAGACAGGAGAGAAAAGCACTTGGCCTCGGGGCCGTGCTGTGCCCAGCAGCACCCAGAGCCCTGCTTCTGCAGACACCTTGGCCACAGCAGCCACCCCTTCCATCCCGAAACCTGGCAGGCACTTGTCTGTGGCCTCTGAGCAGAAAATGATGGATTACCCCAGGAAAACCACCAGAACCAGAAGAGTTTATCCACCCACAGTAACAAGCCGTGTAATATTTGACATTAAGGACTTCAGACCGGAAAGATTTTTGCTCTTCTGTGTCAGTCTGGTTTTGGCTTTAACCTAGCATCAAATTAAAAAAAAATTAATAATTGACTTGCCCCTGTACAATTCTGTATCTACAGAAGATCATTCAGTTCTCTGGCTGTACCAAAGGGCAGCAGCGGTTTGAGGGGTGTTGACGATCCCCTCGGGTCGGCGCTGGTAAGGCCTCACCCGCAGTGCTGTGTCCGGCTCTGGGCTGCCGGGGACAAGGGACACCGACGAAGGGGACCAGGCCCAGCGGACGGCTGCTGAGCTGGCCGGAGGGCCGGCGCGCGGGAGGAGAGCTCACAGCCCGGCCCCCGAGGTTGGTGGAGGGCACGGAACGGCCGCTCGCCCGGCCGGGGCCGCGCTCCCTCAGCGCAGGGGGCGCTCCCTCAGCGCCCGGCCCCGCCCCCCACCTCGCGCCCCTCCGGCCGCGAGGGGGCGGGGCCGCCCGAGAGGGGCGTGGTCCGTAAGCCCCGCCCCCTCCCTGGCGGCG
>VYZM01018916.1:31160-44616 GCA_013398915.1 Dromas ardeola | reverse complement strand
GCCCGGGCCCAGGGGACGAAGCGGGGTGGAGCCTGGCGTGGGGCAGGTACCTGCCCCAAAGGTGTTCACCACGGCCGGGGGCTGGTTTCCGTCGTCGACTGGAGGCTTCTGGCCTTCCTGTGTCCCATGAAGTCTGGAGCGCATTTCTGGCCTGCTGCATTTTGTCCCTTCAGAATATCTTTAAGAAACAGAAGTAACGGTGGATCCTCGCAGTAGCCCAAAAGTGTTCCATGTCATACCTATTTAACGCATGGGGTTGGGGGGCACCATATTCCTGACAGGCCTAGGTTCAGGTATGGCTTGTCGCTACTGAAATGTACCAGTTGGCTTAGCAGGGACGTGCAAACTGTAGCCGTAGTAGGGCTTGGTTAATTGAAGCAGGTGGTCAGTATAATTTTGTGAAATAGTGATATCTCCTTATTGAAAATCTTTCTGCGATCACAGAGCTGTTTCTGTGATCCCAGCCTATTGTTTCTAGACTAAATGCTTAAAAATAGATCAGGAGGGATATTTGAATGTTGATGAGTCCAAGCTGGATAAATTAAATGTCTTCTTTCTGTGTACAGAATTTGGTATTGTATACAGTAGGAGAATAAACTCAAATGTTAAAAACAAGGCTAATGACTTGAAGTAACCTTTTGTAGGTATCTGGACAGAAGCTTGTAACTGAGCATCTCTGTTACAGAAATGCTTTTGACCTGGGTTCCTTTAATTTTCTATAATGAGCAAGGATCCTTTCACAGTTTCCAAAAACAGCCAAGTGAGAAGACTTGCAATGAAGATCACTCATAATTCTCTCCTTAATCTTTGTCTGACTTTTTTAATAGTTCTGGTATTGAAGGTGGATTAGATGAATACTCATTATTTGACGCAAGTCAGCTTGTGGAAGAGTTCAGTTTATTTTCTTGCTGATATCTGTGTTGATGTCTCCTGAATGGAAAGAAAATTTTACTTGAGTGGCCTGAGAGTAAAATCTGCTTGCCTGTAATCCAGAGTAATTAATTAAGGTCAAGTTGGGAATGAGGCTAGAATAGTAATTGCTCAAAACAGTGCTGCCTTGACTGAAATGTAAGAAGCATGCAATTAATTCTAACCTTTAATTGGATAAGTTCTCTGAGGCGCTTTCTTTTGCTCTTGTAGTTCCTGGATAACCTAGGCAATGATATTGACCTAAATTCTTCTCCTTGGTCAGGAAAGGAGGGTACGGTCCCTGATTTATAGGGGATGATACATTCTCTGTAACTGCATATTTTATTTCTAATTGCATCTCTGGAAGCTAGGTATTGTCTGTAGTTGTAATTTGTCACACCTTAACGGGAGCTGACGCTGTTGCTGTAGGAAAGCTGTCCTGCCACTTGTCTTCTCATTTCTGCCCATCTGGCACTGTCCTGCGCAGATGTGAGCACTTGTGTGGCAGTGCTGTGAGCTGAGCTAAAGAATGTACACGGGGCAGGGGGAGGATTTATTGTTCAGCCCTACAAGTGGTTGTCATCAGTATTTAAACTGCATTCTTGATGGTTGCCTAATTGCGTGGGTGCAGTGTTGTTTTTTTAAATCAGAAAAGGAAAGTTGCATATACTTTAGACTTCATGGTGCATCATATTGAGAAGTGTTGTGGAGTGCTTGTAATAGTTCATTCAACAGTTGAACAAGTCTACTCGTTTTTCTGTTTCAACTTATTCCTTATCATCTTCATACTTCTGTTCCTTGCTTGCCTACAGGTTTATTTTGACTTCTTGTGCTTCCTGTGGGAAAAGCCTTTTTTCAGGTAAGAAATAGTGATGTGGAGCTTGTGGTTTGTTCTTGCTGTCAAAATGCCAGTAGCTACATGCCCTATATGTTTCAAAAAACTTTTTGGAACTCGTGGCTTTTCAGTTCTCTTGTGGATGCAAGCACCAGACATAAATGATTGTGTGGGTGTATAATGTGTCCGTGCTGACTGACTGCAGATATGTGTGGCAGAAAATAATGCATGTTGGAGTATTAATTCCTTCTTTTTGAGGCTTGTTAGTTTGTTGACTTGATTTTGTGTGGTTTTACTGGGCTTCAGACATTTCAGACAGCCTTGTTTCGGTATAGGCAGCTGCAGTCTGCCTTATTTTTTTTTTTTATTTTAAGAACTCCATTTCAGATAGGCTTACGAAATTGTTTAAAAAGAGAAATAACTGTCTTCATCTGTGTCTTTATCTAGGTACCCTGTATTAAAAGAAAAAGGGGAAGCGCTAATGCTTAGTGTGGGGTGGGGTTTTTTTCCCCTGTATAAAGTTAGCACCAAAGAGCTTTCCTAGTTTTGTTGTGGATGTTAAAATACTAGTTTCAAAATGGACTTCCTTTTCTGATACTTATACTCAGCACTTCTTTCCCAAGGAAATGGAGAATATCCCCTTGTTCCACTGGGTACTTGAGTCAGGAAACTATCTTGAACATCTCCAGTGCTCCAGGTGTAGAACTGAACATCCTTAGCCTAGACTTGTGCGTCAATGGCACAAAGACAGTGCCATTGATAGGGTTTGAGTTAGGGTTTTTAGTTAGGCTTAAAGGCTTCTGTTAGCGTAGCAGAGGTTGCGGGACTTGAATTGCTTCTTCACAATAATGCCAGTTCCTAATGGCTTTTTAGTTATGTGTTTCCCTGTGTTTATATTAGTCCTTTGCCTGGATTGCAGCTCTGTCTTCTCCGTATTGCTGTGTCTTGCAAAGAGATGCACTGATAACTTTTTTATTTTTTTTGTTCCTGCTGTCCCTTCATCTCTGAGCTGGGGGACAAATCTACAAGCAGCCTTGAAGTGCATCCCTTTCTTTCCTCCTTGTAATAAAATGGGGGAGTCTCATCCTTCTTGCAGTATGACACATACGCGGGTGATTTGTATGCTTAATGCATTCTATTGAATGGAGACATAATTTTTCTTCAAAGCCCATGGCAGTGTAATTTGCAAGATTTCTATTTATTTGACTGTCATGAAAATACCCTCTTTTTATCAGCAACTAGGGTAGATTTGGTCCTGTCCAGTCAGGAAGCAATTGAATAATGAAACTGAGAATGCCACGTCGAAGTGTCAGAACGCTATATCCTGACTGGTTGGAAACAGTGCCCTATGGGATTTTCAGTGGCCAGTATTGCAGGTGCTATAAATTATCTGTGAAAAATGTTTCTTAATATTTTTATTTAATGGATATTTTTACAGGTAGGCCTCTTCTAAGAGTCAGAAGTCCAAGTCCAGTTACTGCTGCAGGTACTGTTACCAGATCATTTTTGTGCTTTCCTACTGAGTGCTTCCGTTTTTGGTCATAATATCTTCCTCTGATAGCTAAAATATGTGTTGATGCTCACGGATAAGAAAAATCTTAGGTTCAACAGTCTGCTCTAAGTGTACAGTGTGCTGCTGAAACACCCAGAGCAATCTCAAAGCTGGGGCAGGACATCTGGTCAAAACTGAGGAATTAATTGGTCAGTTTACTGACCAACACTTAACCTTAAGTATTAAATTTCTATCTCAAATGTGGGCTTCTCTAGAATACCAAGGTATTGCTTTCAGAAGGGATGTAGGTAGTAATACTTCAGAGCCACTTAATACATAAATGTTTGTACTGACTTTAATCCCATTTTGCACTCGATGCCGATGTTTTAGACTCGGTAATCTAGGTGTTGTAGCCAAGCAGGCAATACATAGGCAAATGGAAGTCATGTTCTTGGACCCTGCCCAGTTCTTAAAGGTATATTCTTTTAAGGAGAAACCTGTTGTCTTTGCAAAATGTTGAAATTGTCATGTGAGTTTTTGAGCCCATGTGTGGTTCCTTTCCTTGTCTGTCATGCAAGGCCACTCTCCAACAGTTAGCACCTTGTCCAGGGTTATTCAATAGGTTCAACTGTAGGCTCCTGCAGCACTACCCTAAACCAAATATTTAAATATAGTCCCACTCTAAGTAAGTTTGTCCAAGGAGGTCTGTGGGTTTTTTATTGTTTTTGCTTCTGAGAGAGTACAGAATGACAATAGAATCTGTCCACTTCTTTCCTTTTCCCGATTTCATTTTTATTTGACAAAGGCACTGTGAGCTAATAGGTACCCATTAGGCAGGGTGAAAGGATCTTTTTGAGGACAGTTACACTCGGTCCGTTCAGCATTATGAAGTGGTTTCATACAGCTTCGGGTAGAAAACAGGAGAAACTGCATTGGGGTGCCCAATTTGCGGGCTGAATTAGGTTTCTCAGAAAATTCAAATGGCTGTAGCTTGTTCTGCCACTTCACCTGCAGTCCTGAGAAGCCGTGCATGTATTGACATGAGTTGGATTTGTGGATGAAGAAATTGTTCTGGAGAAACACTTTTAGTTTATTTCTCATATGACCAAAATGCAGGTCCCTCTGCCATGTGACAAATGTGGTTCATCCGACTGAGGAGGTCTTCGTTGACAGGAGAGGACTGTGTTTGGTCACCTTGGCTCATGTTTGTTCACATGGTTAAACATACATGGATTGATGTGGTGAACTTGTGATTTGGAAATTGTGCTTCCATAAGAAACAACGCAGCTTGCTTGAGCCGCCTGCAGGTCTTTCATTTGTTAAACATTTGAACTCTTTAATCTCCTTGAGAGAATTCTTGCTCTCTGATGTATTAATTTGCACCTTAAAATAACCTTCACACTGAATTTATTCTTTTTTAACTTAAAAGATCTAAAACCATAAAGATGTTTAGAATCTTAAGTTGCTAGAACCTTTTTCAATGGAAGAATTTTCATGTGAATTTTTTTCCCCGATTTGTTAGGCTGCTTTTTTCATGGCAGTTGGAATTATTTCTAAATGCAAGAAGGTATTTGTTTTTTTTTCTGTCTCTCTGAGTAGTTAAAAGATTCTTTTGAATATTCAGAAAGCATCAGTCTTACCATGATATATCTTGAAAAGCCATGCTTGTTAAATGAGAGAATATTTTGGGTATAAGATACAGAACAGTATAATTTGAGCTTGTTGAAGCCTTGTGTCTGACATAGGGTTTTCATCATTGTTTTTTAAATAACGTGTTCTAAAAGATGACTTGTTAAAGTTTGTTAACCACTATGGTACTGCAGCAGAAGTCCACCATATGAGTAAGAATTGTATGTTACATCAGAAGTGATGACTTCAGTTGTGTGATTCCCAGTCTGCTGTAATTGTTTTGCTAAAGAGTTCTGATGTACTTCCAAATGTAGAACACTCAGGCATTTTGACTATTTGGCTCGGATTTGGCAGTTTTGGTTTTATTTATGGTCTGCCCCTCATACTTGGTATTTCAGAATTGAAGCTTTCTTTTTTTTCTTAGCTACTGTCCTCAGAGTTAAAGGCTGTTTGGGCGATAGGAGTATAATTGATGCAGTGATATTTGTGGGGATTTCTCAGTAGTAGTTTTCATTAAAGTCTTGGAAGGAAACGAGGGTGTTAGATTTGGGGAAGACCGGTGGTGTTGAATGTTTCAGATACATTTGCTTAAAAGTCTTGTCTGCCAAATAGTGGTTAGATAGAAAAGTGAGGAGAGCAGTTAGGCATTTCTGCAACTTGGAATAACAGAGAAACGGAAAGAAAGGAAAAAAAAAAAGGCAAATGAGATAAAGGGGGTTAGGGGCACCCAACAGTAGGAACTCTTGTTTTCTGTTTTCATGTTTAACAGTCCATTGAAAGAGATGGTGAACTGATGATCACCTGTGCTGGATTTTTAGCCTGTCACTTCACCTAGAATCGTACTGTCTCGGTGTACAAGACAAAACTGACTGTAGGGTGTAATTTCCTTAAAGTGTGGCTTGGCCCATATGGTGGATTTAACACATCAGTGATCTATTCTTTAACTGCAGACGGTACCTTGAATTTTGAGTTACTGGCATATACAAGGTTTGGTAGTTACACTGTCCGCTTGCTTAGTTAATGGGGTTATTCTGAAATCTCTGATGCATCAAAGTCGGAGTAATGATAAAGTTACTGGTGGCTTCTATTTGAAAAGGATAAATAAGTAGTGGAGAAACTTGATGTGGATATGCAGAGGGAGGAGAGTCTGCGTGTCTGTAAGGATCTCTAAGTTTCTGTCTAATTTGGATCACAGCAGCCTGCTGACCCTCTGTATTGAAATATTTTCAGATTAAATTGATGTTCTAGAGGTGTTATTGTAGGACTGGCTGTAGAGAAAATATTTTTTTGACCTCTAAACTACTTGTAGTCTCAGAGTTCTCATGACTTATATTTTTCCTTCCTTACAGTTGTACAACAGTGTTTGGAATGTTTGCAGCCGTATAAGCAAGGAGTTTCTTCTTGGTGAGTATAAGCATGGATCCTTGGTTTTGATAACTGTAGCTTTTCTTCAAGCTTTTGAAGTTTTGCTTTAAAATTCATGTTTTTCTTAATTGTTGCAGAGGCACTGTGGATAATATTTCTCTAAATTAAATCCTTATATTCTTAAAACAAAGACTGCACGTTTTCAGTTGGAGGAAAAAATGGAAGTTTCATTAAAGTTGACTTTCTTGAATGTTATTTTATTTATGAAAAACCTGCTTTATTTCATGTGACTTAACCCCTTTCTGAAATCTTCTTGCTTGTTCGGTGTTTAAGAGTGTTTGTCTCTTACTTTCAGTGTTTTACAGGGGAAAAAAAGAGGGAAAACCAGAACAGCTAAATGAGAGATGATCAAGTGATTGAAAAGAATTATTTTCAGTAATGAGTATTTATTTCTTTAATTGCACTTGGTAATTCAAATAGGTTTTATTCTAGGAAAATATTTTTTCTGATTTGTTGAATTCACAGAATCACAGAGTGGTTTGGGTTGGAAGGGACCTTAAAGATCATCTTGCCTGTGTTCATAATTTCTGCTTCCATGTTAGCCTGTCCTAGTCTCACCACCAATTTGAAATGACAGCACAGTTACATGGGATGTTATTGAGAGGATGAAAATTACATTCTTGATGCCCTGTAGTCTTAGGGAGAATGTGAGGATCTTGATCTGGGGAGGGTAACTTATGTTTGCAGACACCTTTTCACTTTTGTTGCCAAATACTTTGAGTAAGTGTTGGTTTCTGCCTGAAAAGGAGAGCAAACATAAATTTTCACTGGTGTCAGTGTTGTTAGTCTACTTGTATAAATTAGAGGAAAAATAGGAGTGTGAGATAAAATACGAAGTCTTAGGCTTTGAGGTAATGTTACAGTGTTGAGGAATTAGCTATACAGTATTCTTGTTACAGAAATCGTAAGTATCAGTTCAGGATCCAATTTCAGCATTGCGTTGCTCAGTCATTGAGTTTGCCTATGTAGTTGTTGATTGTTGAGTGCTGGTTAAGATCCAGTTGAGGATCCTGCATGATGCAAATAAGAGCTGCATGTAGTCCAATATCGTGTTTGAAATGTGTCTTTTGGATAGAAGAAGGGAGATGAGGCAGTATTCCATGGAATTTGTTGCAGTGTCCAACGATCTTTGTGTCCAGGTTGAATCTTTCCTGTTTCTACTCCTGTTGCATTAAAAAAAAAAAAAAGACTTGACTGAAGATCTGAGGCATTGTGTTTTGAAATACCAGTGCTAAGGACGTCTTCTGGAGCTTATGGTTGTGTCCTAAAACGTACTCATCTTGCAGTGAAATGGTGTGCATAAACAAAACTTGAGGCAGGAGCACAGGGATCCTTAGATGAATAGCTAGTACAGAAACTGTTTCTGGGTTAATACTTTAACAGGTGTGGGGTTTTATTTCTGTTTTTATATGTAGGGTAAAATACAGTGAGGCATATTTCATGGTAGCAATGCTGCTGTAAGCAAAACCTGATAGGCAGAATGTTTTTGTTTGCAGGCAATAATAGTCTGTTGTAATCATCTTCCCAAGTCAGCACCACAACAATTTTTAAAAGTGCTGTTTAAATGTTTGTGAGACTTGTACTTAGTCTTCATAAGATGCCATTAGGATTGTATAATATAAATGGTGCCTGTAAATACTGTTTCGCAGTCTGATACAGCCATTACCTTTTCTCGTCTGCAGGTGTGTGGTTTCAGCACAGCATGGCTGTGGTCATCCACTTGCAAGGTCTTCTGATTGTGGTGGGGACCATGGACCTCTCTGGATTGACCATTCCTGATGGGGGCGTGCATATTGTAGGGGGTGAACTGGGTGAGGCTTTCATCGTTTTTGCCACTGATGAAGATGCAAGGCTTGGTATCGTGTATGCAGATGGTATAAGTAAAAGGTCAAAACTAACTATTGTAGAACAATAAAAACCTTATGTGCAAAATGGGACTGGACTTAGTCCTTGCCAGTTTTAAAATGGGCACATAAATACGCTAACAGTTTTGGAACAGTGGTGCTGGAGTGAATGGCAGAGTCAGTGTAGGCTTTGTGGTATTGACTATAATCCTCTTTTGTCATAGAAAATGCTCATACCGCTATATGTGAAGGAAACAAAATAAGCTTGTGTCTTGGCACTTGTATAGGAACTGCAGTTCAAATCTTGGGACTGCCTCCAGTATCCCAGTTCAGTTACACCTGTGCTGCACCTCCACTCAACACAGGAAAGTCTCTTGCTAGTTGCTTTACTCCCTGGTTTTGCCAGTGCTTTTTATTAACCCACTATGTGTCATAGAATTGCCTAGATTGGAAGGGACCTTTCAGATCATCGTGTCCAACCATCAACCTGACACTGACAAAACCCATCACTAAACCATATCGCTAAGCACTACTACCGTGTAGTCCCACAGAATCACCAATGAGGTAGAATGCCTTGTAGGAATTGGAGAGCAAGCTTTCCATCCAGAATAAAAGTTAATACTACTTTGCATTGAAAACTTACATTTATGCAGACTGTCGAAGTTTATCATGCTCCTTTATCAAGCCAGAGAACTGTGTTTTTTTTCATGGAGTTCCCCTTTTTTTCTCTGTTGTGTTCTGATGGGGGGAGGGAAATCCCTGGGTTTAGCACAGGTACTCTACAGAATGGTGGAGATAAGAGCCTGAATTGTGGGAGTGAATTGCCTTTCTTCTGAGCTGCTTATTAAGTACTGAATTGAGACAGTACTAAGTTTGGTAGTGGGACTGATTTAAAGACAGGGGTTTTGGTGTGACAGTACATAGGGACTGGTTTAAATCACTGGTTTAAACCTGTGATTTGGAAAACAGTGCGTGCAAAGGTAGGTAAGGTTTTGGAAAAGGCTGCAGTGATTCTGCAGTTTCCAGAGAGAAAACAATAGAGGCTGTGAAAGAGAAAGTTTGCCATTAACTGCTTGGTTTTGCTCTATATGATACTCTGAAAGGTTTCTCCAATTTCCAGAAGAGCCCTCTTCTGTTGGAACTTAGCGATGTGCCAGATTTGGGGCTCAGCACTGACAGAGCTTAAATAAAACTGAAGTAAGAAAATGGCTACAGGTATGGGTATACAGAGCCTGCACTTTGGCAGAGCAGAAAGCTTGTTTTAGAAGATGAAAATCATGGTCCCTGAAAGGGTCAATGTAAGTGTATTCTCCTCTGGGTTGCCGTGATATAAATGTGTGTTCCTGATTGGTACCTGTAAGTATCTGAATAGTTGAATAGTCGAATAGTCTTTAAAAGCTAAATTACCGCATGGTGACTTTTATGGGGAAGGGAAGGCTCTCCCTTTGAAACAACAGAAATGTGTAGTTTTAGTGATGTAGATTTCAATGTATTTTCTGTTGGAAGTAGTGATTTGTCTAAATTCTGCAGTATTTGTTCCTGAAACAGGTCTAATCCTCGTAGTGGAATAAGAACTTTTGGAGAAAAGCCATACAGCTTTGGGAGTATGCCTAGTAACTACCCTGTGTTTTAATTGTGGTCTTGAACATTTGATAAAAATGGATTCCCAGAGTTACTGAAGCAAAAAGCCTGCTCTAGTCTTGGTTTAGTCACCAAGCTAGTACAGATTCATTTTCTGCTGAAGAAAATTTTAGAAGTAGTGTTCTGGTGAATTGTTCTTATTTCCAAATCATAGCTATGACTGTGTGTGATTAGTCCGGTGTTGTTTGTTAACAGTCTCTTTTGATGTAGTTCAAGGCTTTTAAGTAGTTGTTGCAGGAGAGGACAGAGGCTGAAATATAAATTCTTGAAGCAGAGGCAAGCCCCTGGGTTCAGTGCTTGCTTTCTGAGAAATGAAGTTCACCCCATGATCAGGGTCATGCCAGTGAAATGTGGATGGGCTTTTTAGTGCTGCCTGTTGGCCTTGTTTGTGAAGAGCTATGTGATGGCTCCCAGTGGAAGTCATGTCAAATACGGTTTCAGTCTTGCTGTAGGGCTGTATGTTTCAGGGTAAAATTGTTGAGATCCTCTACTGAGTAATTTAGCTCGTGTAATGTTCTACCAAATATGTATCTGCTTGAGGAAGCTGTTCCTGAAATCAGCTGCAAATGAAAAAGACAGCCTGCCTTGGGAGGCATGCTGAGTATACGGGCTGCTGGATCGAGTTAAATCCAGTTGCAGGATTGGAGAGAGAACCCGAGGCAGGCCAAGTTTCATAATTTGGGAGGGGAGAGGAAGGATGACTTTGGGGGAGGGGGCAGAGGTTTTTGAGGGAGGGAGAGATTTTTGCCCATACAATTTCTCCTCTTTCAACTTTCTGATCAGATGCGTCGTAACAGGCATGGCTGAGTTAGTGAGGCGCCATAGGCGTGTGCTCTCACAAATGCTAGTGTTCAGCTGCCTCTAGCTGTAAAGTGGGCAGAGTTCAGAATTCTCACAGACTCTACAGCCTTTGTAAATATGGTTAAATGGCTTTCACTGCTTTTTCAGATTTCCCTTTAGTTGTGATACTTGTAGGTTTTTTTTAATATTTGACTGAAACTATAGTAAGGCCTTCTTCACCTAAATTGGCATTTATTTATAGAAGCACTATTGTATGAGATCCTCTTACTGAAGTCAGGAGATGTGGATGTTCCTCTTCAGCCTCTTGTAGGTGAGCTGAAATGACTCCCATTCTTCTGGATTGCAGCTATTACCGAAGGGGTCCACTGCAGAGAGCTTCAGTAATGTACTTCCAGTACTTCTAGGATTATGTTGTCTTTGCGTGTCCCTACATAGGGAAAAGGAAAAATAAGTTTATAGCTGCAAGATGACTCTTGTCCTAGTAACTTCTCTTACAAGTGTTAAGCAAAATGTGTGTCTGTTACACATATGGAGGCATGAAATTCTATTGCTAGTGCCCGAAAGTGGTATTTTAATCGTGTAAATCTGCAGACAGCATAATGGATGTTTGGGATGTGGGTGGATAAACTGTTTAAAAAAGAAAATGTAGCTTTGCACTTGCTGTTTGGATTTCCAGATATATTTTTTTAATTCTTACTGTTTTATTTTTCGTCAGAACGTAAGACCCCAAGCATCCTAACTTTTTCCTAATTTCCTTGCCCCTCTCCTTTCCCAATTACAAGTTACAGAGGTGGTAGGTAAATCGCCCCCTACCCCAACCTCTAGCCACATTAGAAGACTAGCCATTCCTGTACTGATTCACATCCATGCTGGGCAAACTCCCAGTTTGTTATACTGTAGAAAAGTAACTTGCAGTCTTTCTTGGTTCCTATGTGGCTAAAATATTTTTTCTTTTGTTGTGACTCACTGTGTTGTGAATTGAGCTTCAGGCAAGAGTGGGGTTTTTTTTCCCCATACTGTTGCAGGCTGCTTTAACAATAGTGAAGATAAGCCTAAAAGCAGTGCTGTAGAGGAAGACAGTAGTTCATCTTCTGCTAGAGAAGTTTCTTTGCAATGTGGTTATGATACTCAAGGTGGTGAGGGCGCCTCCATGGCCAGCACTTGGCAAATGGCCTGGTTTAAAAAGTGTATTGATGGAGTAGGTTTTCCCTGTGATAGAGGCTTTATGACTTTCCGAAAGATCTCTGACTTCTGAACCATGCTTAAACTTCGAGTAGTTCTTCTTAAAATAGTGTTAATCCTTTTATATATGCAGCTATATTGTTGCTGTTTATGCATTGTGTGAACCAAAACGCTGCTGCATATTTCTGTTGCAAGTGCACGTCTCCTTATTCTTGCAGTGTAAGACTAGAACGTTTTTTAACTTAACTGGCATCCATTTTATACATCTTTAATTGAATCCTCGGGATATAGCCTTACTGTAAGGAGGACAGTATTGAATAAAACTTATTTGTATTTTTGGATCTTGTGAGCTTGAAGGGTACAGGAATGGATCATAATTTTTATCTTATAATTGTGGGAAACGACTGCCCAAAAACTGGGGGGAAATACCTCTTGATCAGGCTTACCACTAAATTTACCTTGAGAGAACCTACTTTGGCAAGATTTTTAAACCTTTATGTTACCTGTTGGAAACATGTCTTAATGAAGACTTATCTTCTGGTTAAAATGGTGGAGAAGTGGGAAGAAAGCAATGCAAATATGCAAGCAGTATAGACAGTCTTCTAAAATTCTAACCAATTTTAGAAAACTGTCTATACTGCTTGCATATTTGCAAGAAACTGCATATTTCTAATGTTTGTGAACGCTATTGCATTTGTAGTGGTGAGGTGACAGTGTTGAGTGTTTCACTAACATGGTAGCTTGTTGAAAGATTGTTACTGTGTTTGTTTTTTCCCACTTCCTGTTTACTGGATTCCTTGTTTTCATCAAAACCGGGAGGGGGGAGAGAATATCATGAAACTTCTATCTCAGTTGTGAATAAACATTGGGTTGCAGAGTTCTTAATTGACCTGGAACTTGGACTGGTGGACAAAAGTTGAGCTTCAGTCTTTCATGGTCCAGTAGCTAACCATTTTGTACACTGTCACTTGGGAACCCTTGTTTAAGAGATAATTGCCCCCATTACTTTCTGCAAACCAAAAATACAGAGGTCCCTTAACATCTAGCTTTTGGGGATTGTGGTGCATAAGCTTTTTTTGTGTATGTCTTGATTAGTGATTGATATTTAATTGCATTTTTCAGGGGAATAAAATCAGCAGTGTTGATATTACAAAATGACAAAACATCCTCCGAATAGAAGAGGGATCAACTTTGAGGTGGGAGCCCAGTTGGAAGCCCGTGACAGATTAAAAAACTGGTATTTTTTTTAAAACCATTCATATTGTATTAACTCTTAAGTTTTTAATATCTTAAACATTTTGTATTGGTACAATATTTAGAGTCCTGGTCATTGGTTTGTAGGAAAGTAGTTAATTTATAAAAGTTTATATACCAGTGGTTGAAATGGGCGATAGATGCTGAAATGTTGTGCTGGTCCTTACAAAGAAGTGTACTGGTGCTATCTGTGTCTGGGAAATAGTACTACTCATAAATCTACTGGGACTTCAGACTCCGATACTGCTGAATTCATACTTTAAGTTCTGTGCTATACACAGATTGAAAGCAGACATTATGGAGAGATAAATCCTTTGCAGTACAGAATACCCAAGGTGATTCCTCACTACTGATCCCATTGCTGTTGTGAACTCATAGGCTTTACAGTCTGATTGAAATTGTTACGGTCTGTGCACATTTGAGGGTGGTCAGCTTTAAAGAAAT
>VYZM01018916.1:8047-31137 GCA_013398915.1 Dromas ardeola | reverse complement strand
GGGGAAACACATTCCACACTAAGAAGTCTACTCTGGAGCCTGTTTTGCAGACTTCAGTTGTGAACACTTTTCTTGACTAACCAGTGCAGTAGGAAGGGAAGAAGGGCCTGAAAGTTAAGTGGGCTAACTTTGAGCCTTCTAACTCTGTTCATTTTAGGAATTCAGCTCAAAAAATTAGCATTTAATAAAGTTCAGTGAATGATGCATACGATGAAAATTGCTGGAGTCAAAGACTTCTTAAATACAGGAATTAATTTGCTTTTGTTAGCTCCTTAAGATATCTCCTCTCTCCTGAAATCAGCTACGGTTGACCTTTATTTAA
Source organism: Dromas ardeola (assembly GCA_013398915.1). Taxonomy (NCBI): domain Eukaryota; kingdom Metazoa; phylum Chordata; class Aves; order Charadriiformes; family Dromadidae; genus Dromas; species Dromas ardeola. Next base: position 30,815 of record VYZM01018916.1, on the reverse strand, counting down.
AATTCTATGTGGGTTAGACACGATTGTACTTTAAGCTCTGGAAGCTGATGGCAGAGTAAGCATGCAGAAGTCAGTGTTGAAAACCATCTGGACATCCCAGAAAGATCGAGCACTGCCTTAGACACATGGCACCTGTTCCAAAACATCTTGGTTGCATGCGGAGTATTTCTCTACTTTCAAGGTACAAGGGGACTGGAATTGTGAAAATGAGTAAACATAGCTCTTTATGGAAAGAACGTGGAGTATGAACATTAAATCATACTTGCATGTTATGTTGGCTTTCCTGCATAACCAAGAGTTGTGAAGGTAGGGCTTCGATCTGAATCTGCATTCATCTCTTGAGCTTTGTTTATACAGCAAAAAATATAGTCATGCCTACAAAAATGAGATTCCTTAGTCTGTCTGTAATGTAGGCTTATTAAAGATGCAGTTAAGTATAGATCGTGTTTGAGTAAGGCTAATAACTTGTGTCCATCTCTATTAACCCTTCTAACGTGTTTGGGCATACAAAGCTCTTACATGGGAAAACCTGGGGGAGGGAATTCAACACCTGCTATACGTTCCGCATAACCCTTGGCTTAAACTTGAATTTTGGATATGCTGCATGCCCAAAACCGAGCCATGTTGTTTGGTTTTTATAAACACTTGATCTTAAATGACCTGTCTTAAGCATAGTGTTTTGCATCTCTCTGATTTCAGAACTTTAGTTCTGAACTCTCATTTCTGGAAGTCTTCTTTTGCTTGCTAAGCTTTGAAACTCAGGTCAGAAAGTCCATGTTTCCTTCGCCAGCGATCTGCATGTATTTCTGTCTTCAGAGTTTATGAACCAAAACTTGTAAGAGCTGAGGGCTTATTTTTTGTTGGCAGTATCAGTGCTGACAGGCTGACGCACTCCTCAAGTGTGTATTTGTAGAGGACAGCAAACGGCTTTTTTTCCCCAGCTACTTTCACCTGCTGCTGTGTGAACAGGACCACTCTGTGGCCTCTTATGTGGATACAAAACTCTCCATTTGCTGATACTTTCTTTCCCCACTGCTGGACCTTTAGAGGTCCCAGCTTTTCTTGTGTGTACTTTAGTTGCCATGTTGGCACTTAAACATGATCAGAAGTCTCTTGTTTGATTAGAGGGCTGGCTTTGATTTCTGTGCTCAGTACCAACCACACCAGTCAATTCATGGGCCGGTATTGCTTCTCAAATGGCAGTAGTGCTTTGGAAAGCGTTTCATGTCAGAGCCTTATTTACCTGCCTTTCATGGCAGTGGCTTGTGCCCTGAAATGCTAGTTCAGGACTTTCAGGTTGTTTGGATGTGATGCCAACCCTGTTGAACAGGAAAAAAATGTGCGTATGCCAGCAGAGTAGTCAATGCAGAGTCTGCTCCTTGCCAAAGTGCAAAGTGAATTTCTCATCTTTAGAGCTTTTAATCAAAGGTTGCTTTGTTGTATCTAGAATGTTAATGTGTTGGAAGCGCGCTTCAGTTCCTGGTGCAGTTGTCTGTCACCTCCTAGACTCAAACTCCAGGGAGTACAGTGTGTACTTTTGGTGCTTGGCTTAGTTCTTAGGGCTTGGTTGCGGCATCAAAGCTGTCATGAAAGGCTTTGTGACAGTGTCTGTCAGGGCATTAAAGGGAGAGAGCTCTGGCCATCAGGCCGTGCCTCCATGCGTGCTAAAAGGTCCCTTGGTACACACTGTTGGAGTTCAGAGGATGGAGTAGTGGGACTGCTCCAGTAGTGCAGTCCTAAATGGAGAGATCCCAGAGAAACTAGCTGTTAATGATGTATGTGCACACACTGTCCCAGCTGAACTGACTCCTGCAAACTCTGTGCACTGGATCATTTAAACACTTCAGTACTGGCTAGCTGTAGGCATCCTCTGTTATCGAAAAGAGCGTGACTCTGCACTGGATGCCTGCAGCAGGCAAATGATGACACCTCTTGTGTTACCTTATTGTAATGACACCTCTTCAAGTTCTGTCTGTTGAGTAAAATGGATATGAAGAGACTTTTGAGTCTAGTTGAGGCTCTTGAGTATTGAAAACAAGACTAGTATTGTTAGAGTATTGCACTGCCCTGTTGAGGTTAGATTGTCAGTCCCATGAGTTTGATTGCTCATGGTGTCAGAACTTTGCCTCAGTACTGAAAAGATGAAACCCCATAGCTGTTGTCCTCCATAGTACTGGTTCTCCTAGATGCTTCCTTTCCTCTCAGTATTGCTTTGACTGCATTAAGCTTGTCCCCTCCTAGCTCCGAGAGAGAGGGTTTACAGCAAGTCCATTTTGGTATGTAGGAAAGGAGAAGGGAGACAAACTCGTCCAGAACTGAGGGGTAGGAATTCTTTCAGTCAGCACTCTGGTTCTGAATTTCCAGATATTTAACATCTTTCCAGAGAGGATGGTTTTACACTTGTGTCTACAAGAAACCCATTTTCGTATTGTTGGCTGTGCTTTGACAGCAGTTGCCAGTCATTGCTTACCACTCTCTGTTGAGAGTTATGCTGTTTGAGCTTTTGAATGGTGTTTGGGTTCTTATCAAAACTAATGCCAGCAGTTGGCACTAGTTGGCAACATCTTGGACGTTTTGCCTTACTGTTTAGCCAGTGCATAGGGCCTTGAAAGGTATAGGCTCATCATTCCTTTTGAATTGAGCTGGAAAACTATTTGGTTTGGCCTTCCAATATATGTCTGATTTCAGCTTGTTTTTCATAGTGTGTTAGATAAATATTTAATTAGTACCACTTGGGGATTTCTTATCTGGTATCAGTTGGCTGTCTTGAAAATCCATGGAGTCAGCTAAATGCTTCCATTGTTTTGGGGGAGGATGTGTCAAACCATCCCTGAACATGTGGTGGTTGTACTCTTTTTTCGAGCCTTAGCCAGGCTTCAGCTATTAGCTTTTTTATTTTGTGTATCCTCCCATAGTATGTTTTCTTGATTAAACAAGTCTGAATTTCCTTTAAGTTAACTCTACTTCTTGGCACGTTCACAGGCTTTTTGGTGCATGTGTACGGATATGCTCTATTACTCCTCTTCTTTGTGGAGCTGTGAGGACTTCTGCCTGCTGATGTAGCATGCATGCTCAGCGCTTTGGAGGCAAGGGTACAGATGTTGGAAGAAGGAAGCTTGCAGTGTCAATATGTAGTGCTCAGAGATGTTGAGAACCTATGAACCTTTCTTCTTTGTGTCAAAGTTGCCAGCACTGTGTTTTGCATCTGAAAGGAAGGTGGTATCAGGGAGGGGGCTGTCCAAGTTTGTGGCTAGATCTAGCAGAGCTTCTAATAGGTTTGCTGTTCCAGCCAAGAGCACTGAACATATGTTTGCTGATGTTGGTTGCTTCAGAGAAGATTTGTTCAGACTTAGCAGCATGTTATCCAGGAGCTGGCTGAGAGCTCCAGTTCACCCACACTGCTTCTCAACGAGGCTGAAATTTGGTCTCATTGTCAGGTTTGTTTTTGCTGTTCTTGATGGCAGTCTTTAGAAGGTGAGGTGGGATAGGTGCAGATGATGCTGGTGCATGGTTCTGGGATGATGGTTCTCCATCCCAGTGGAGAACGTTTCTCCTTTTACTGGGTATGAAGCAGGGAACAGTCTTGCATCATAGACTCAGTTGGCTCTTGTCACTTGGGCTTGTCTCTCATCAGTAGGAGAAAGTTAGTGGATTGAGTGTGTTTACCAGAGGTGTTTATCTGCTTAAAGTGACAGACTACCAACTCAACATTTATCAGCTTCCCTCTTGATCTTTGAGAATCTGGACAAGCGCTAGGTCCATGGGATCCCTGATGGCAAAAGCGTCCTTCTGGCTAGTCTGTTGTTGAGAGGACCTGGGAATTCTTACCCCCATTTTTGCTGCACTTTGTAGGGAATTGGATACTGATTTTTGTTATTGCCTGTACTTCATGATAGGCAGTTGCTGAGATACCTAAGAATAAACTATGTTTAATAGAACTATATTGTATATGGAAAGACTGTGAATATTCCCCCCTTATGAACCTGTGCAGGGCAGTGCTTACGGTTACCCAAATATGTTGACTGTCACATGAAGGAAGTTCCTTTCTTCCTAGGAAACTGGTAACCATTCAGAGATGTCCATGCCGTAAGTATCTCGTATCTATTTTCATCTCCTCCACGGCCTTTGCTGCGTTTGTTTCGATAATGTATTGGGATGAACTAATGGCATAGCTTGAGGCATGTGGCATTGAGTGTTAGGCAGGTCCTTAGTCTGTGGTAGCAATGTAAGGCTCTAGTGTGGCCTATTTGTAGCTCTTTTTGAAGAAGTGATGACTGGATGTGTCTCAGGTCTGCTGAAGAATTTCAGTTGTAGGTAGCTTTTCTTTTCGTTTGTGTAGGATTGTAGAATGGTTGTGTTGCATTTAAGTCTTAGTTGTGACATGTCTGGGTTTTATTTTTAGCATCAGGCTTGATCCTTTCAAGATGCCATTTCTTTCTACCACTTGTTCTATCTTTTCAAGTTTATTGAGTAAAGAATACTTGTGGATTTGTGGGTTTGTTTTTTTTCTTTGTTTTCGTTGAAGAGTTCAGTGGTGCCTTGCCTTTATTCTACAAATAACTGAAAACACTGACAAGTGAAGATTTTTTCCTGGCGTTATTGTTGTGAGGGGAAAGCATCAATACTTGGGATGTTATCTTCAGCTGGGATAGTGAAGTATGCTGATTCTGAAATACTTACTGTAGTTACAAATTACCAATGCAATTAAAGAAATGCATAGTATATAAGGTCTCCCTGGTTAGAAACAACTGAATTTGGCTCATGTCAGATTCCTGTACTTGTAATATAGAGAGAGATTTTTATTTAAATGTCCCAGGACTCTGCAGATGAAATTTAACTTTGAGAATCTAAAACTTAAATTAGGTTTAGTATGCCTGCTTGACTTCTACTGTTACACTGGGAAGATGATTCATTATGCCTGTTGATGGTTATCTCTGAGAGAAGTGAGTGTATTGACCTCCAAGTGTTACTCTTGATAAGAGGGAGCTGAAGCTATCAGTTTTGTGCATATGTGAAATTTCTAGGTGTAGGGAAGGTTCTTCTGAATCCTTGATCTCCAGTTACAAATTTTTCCACCTCAGACTAAGAATTCCTTAGTTTTCTCCTCTTCCTGCAGCCAGTGTTTGCCTCTGCAAGTTTTGGGATTCTGTTCTGTGCTAAGCTCTTAGTCATGTTGCAACATCTTTATTGCTCATACAAGTGATACATGAAATAATATTAAGCTTGTAGAAACTAAAGGTTGCTAGCTGTAGTTACTCAGCTCCCTATCGCACCTGATTGAGCAGATCTTCAGATATTTTGCTTTTGATCATACAGAAGGCTCCGTTTGTGTAATGTTTTGTACCATAGTTAAGTGTCTGTGACAGCTAACCTTTTTCTTAATTGAAATATTTTAATCTACCTTTTGACCAGGTATCCAGCTCACATTGAAGAAATTGATTATGAAGAAGGAAAAGTACTTATCCATTTCAAACGCTGGAACCATAGATACGATGAATGGTTTTGTTGGGACAGTCCTTATTTGCGTCCCTTAGAGAAAATACAGTTAAGAAAAGAAGGATTACATGATGAAGAAGGTTGTGCAGTAAGTAGAAAATAAAGGACATTTGAGTATGTAACAGTTTAATGTGCAGTTGTATAAATTACGACCATTAAAATGCTTTACTGTTGCTGTGTTGCCTGCCGTGTAAGTTTTATGACTTATTTTAAATATTGGAAAACTAACCATTTTGGTGTGTTAATGAAGCTGTATGTTTCAGTAATTCTCAGATGAAAACACTTTTAAATACTCTCTTGTAGGGATTTCATATAAATGATCAGGTATTGGCGTGCTGGTCTGATTGTCGCTTCTATCCAGCCAAAGTTACTTCTGTTAACAAAGATGGTAAGGAGTCACTTTTGGTTTTGTTGTTCTTGTTAGTAATGCATTTTTAATTGTATTCTAACCTTTTAGCTTAGGTGAAGAGGTAGTACAGAAAACAACTGTGAAAACCTCTATTTTGAATTATGTGTGTTAGTCTGCCATCAACTTTTTTTAACTTAACTTCTTAGCCTTTTCATGAGATAAAAGAAATTTATGCTGAGATACCCAGTCAATAATTGTTTTAAGTATATATTTGGGAAAAATTGATTCTTCTTAAGTTTGTTATCAAGAGATGCACGTAACTGCAGTAAAACTAGTGTCAGAGCTGCAAAAATGCTTTACAAACAGGAAAAAAAGGCACGGACATGCTTCTCCTTTTTGAGTATCAGTAAGGAATCACAAAGGACTGGTTCTTGTGCTGTGCCTTCTTTAGATTGACTACATGTTGTAAGGTCAAGGAGAAAAAGTCTGTGGAGTATTTCACCAAAAATATTTCTGGGTTTTGTGAGGAAAGTATATCTAAGGAGTAGTTCTAAGCTTAGACATGCACCTTTATGCTTATCGTAATTATTCTTGATAACTTCACTGTTTCTGCCTTACCTGGACTGTGATAAGACCTCTGCTGTTGAATTTTCCAACAATGCAGATAAGGCGGTTTTTTATCTAGAGCTAAACATGCAGCTGGAGTATTGGAGCTGTTAGCAAATGCTCTGTTAAATAACTTCTGATCTTTAAACTCTTATGCTTTCTTTCCAAATTATAGGTACGTACACTGTGAAATTTTATGATGGTGTAGTTCAGACTGTCAAAAACATTCATGTCAAAGCTTTTTCCAAAGATCAGGTAAGTATTGTGTTCGTGCTACTAGTGTGTTCTAAAATTGACCGTTCAGGTGGCTAGATTTGATGAGTTATAAAATATGAAATGAGTGAAGCATCTCTATTGCTAACATATGATACATCTGAAATAAAATCTGTTAAAATGAAAAGGTTATGCAAATATTTATGGTATGATTTGCAAAGCTGTCAGGTTAATGTTTTCATGAATGCACCTCTTGAACTAAAGAAGTCATAGGCATATAAATGAAAGATGTTTCTAAAAATCATTGGAAGATTCAGAGTGTACATACTAAAGCTAGAGGTAGGTTATTGAAATGCACTGGTTGTTTCAGCTGTTTGAGATTAGTTTAAATACATGCATCTTTAAAATTAAGGGATGGGGACCATGGAGGGGACAGAAACTGTTCTTTCCCAAAGTAATTACTTGATTGTCTTGAGCCTTTTAAGGAAGCTGTCTAGTAATCTTTCACCTCACAACTTTGAGAAGATAAGCTTTTTTTACTAACCCATGGTTTGGCTGTTCTACCAGCCCTTTGCCTGCTCAGTGCTGTGGGTTCAGCTCATGATGGAAAGTAGTAGTGAGCCATTAAAAAAAAAAAAAAACTTTTTAAAATAATAATCTTGTCCTGTTCATGGTGAGAAGGAAGAAGTTGTTAGGGAACAAGAAGAGGGAAGCTAGTTCAACTAAAGGCAGTGTTGACACATGACCAAATATAACTTATTAATCCAGGTGCAAAATTAGAAGGTTTCTGTTCATCGGACCAGAGAAGTTCTGGGACAACCTGTAGCAGGATCATTGGAATGGGAAAAAAATCAAAATTGGTATCTCCCCCCAGGTGGTGTTAATGTGAAACCTGATCACAAAACAGAGAGGACATTGAGTAGCAGTGACCTGTTGATATAGGGTTGTTCTTCCCGGTTTGGTGGTGTTATACGAGAACTATGGGAAAATGAGGTTGTGGTTGAATATTGTATCGGTAGCTTGTTGGCCAGGGACAACTAAGGATTTTCATGTCCTCTCATGCTGAACGCAATTACAGACAGACAAATTTTAAAGTTTTGTTTTTAAATTTAAATACGTACGTTTTAATATCATGTGTTTCCTGATCAAGTCTGTGATTGCAATTGCTTTATGTGACTTTACTTAGCATGTTTCAGTAGCAGTGATAATTACAAGCTAAATACTGGTCTATTTTGAATGGGACACTTTTGTGAAAAGAAAAGTTCTTGCATCCACGTGATTGAGCTATTTGCGCTTTTCTGTGCTTTTGACTCCCACACTTTCTTCAGCATCCCAAGTAGGCTTTAAGTAGTACTGTGCAAGCTAGAATCGACCTAACCTGCACAGGAGAATGAAGAAACGCAAATCTCTTATGCCATGGAGGTGCGAGAAGAGTGAATCTGTTGTACTGTCCTGTTGAAGCTGCATAGGTCCTTGAACAGTTCAGTGCCTGTAACTTTTAATCTGTGGGTTGCAAGAGTATATGCTTTTAGCCTTTGAAAAATTGGATAAGGATACAAGTGGGCTGAATACAAAGGTGGGGGAGGACTCTGAGATTGCAATAAGTTAATTTTCATATGTCATCCTCTTTATTCTAGAATATTGTGGGTAATGCTAAGCCTAAGGAAAGAGGTAATGAAATTCCGTCATCTCCTGAAAAGCGGGAGAAATTTAAAGAACAGAGGAAAGCAACAGGTAATGCAAAGAAAGACAAGGATGAAAAGACATTAAAGACTGAGAAAAAAGTTAAGCAACCTGATAAAGAAGGAAAATTGATAGTCATCTCAGAAAAAGGCAAGGTCTCAGAAAAGAATATATCTAAGAATGGAAAAGAAGATAAAGAGAATATATCAGAGAATGATATGGAATATTCAGTAGATACACAAATTGAGAAGAAGCCTGAGAATGACAATGTAAAGAGTCAACAGGAAAACACAAAAGAAACTAAACGAAAACGTGGGAGACCGCCAGTAACACCTCCAACGGGTATGTAGCTAAACTTAAATGTTTAGGCCATATATCAGAACCCTTCTAAACTTACCTGAAGGACTGAAAAGGAGAGTCTTGCTCTTTCACAGCCTAAGCCTCTAGAAACTTTGAAAAATTTTAAACTCATCTTTGTTCAGGCTTGGTTAGGACAGCTGAGAGCATACTTGTTAGTTTGGTTTGGAGCTTCTGTGTTTTGGTCAGAGGTTAGATTTAGGCAAGTAATCTTTATGTATTATAAAACATGTCTGTAGTAGGATTAAATGCTAATGTGTAGACTTGAGAAAGCCAGGTGAAACTGTATTTATGCAAGTCCAATATTTTAAGTTGTGAGGCTTGGGAATTACGTTTTAAAGAGTTTTGCAGCTTCATATCCGGTCACTTTTCGCTCTTTATCAAAATATGTAGAGCCAAGTTCTCAGACGCTGCAGCCCATAACTTTGGAGTTAAGACGTCGGAAAATACCTAAAGGAGGTGAAGTTCCATCAAAGCGTCCCAGGATTGAAAAAAACTTGTGTGAGTATGTTTTGCTATTCAACTCTTACAGTATTTGCAAATATAAGTTCTTGAAGCTTAAGTGGAGGGGAAAAAAAAAGTCTGTCGTATTAACCTTGAACTGTGATACATGAAATGGCTGAAATGCAGCACCTGTTTTTCTTAAATCAGCTATTCATGTGTAGCATCATCATGCTGAAATCCTTCCTAAATCTCAGAAGCTGGATTTGGATAAAGGAGCCACAAGATGTAAGTCTTGATGCAGAAATTCATACAGATAGGGGCAGCAGTGATTATATTCCTTCCAATACATAAAAGGTTATAAAAGCCTTTTTCTACTTGTAGAAACTCCTTAGTTACTAGATGGAGGATCTACCACATTGCTTAGCCAAGAAACTTTAATACTAGGTCAATATTCATGTCACTGTAGTTTAGCTCTTGCTTTATCTTGGTATACTGTGTAGTGATGTTGAAGAAGTTGATGTGGTGATGAGGAAAGAAAATCATATTCCCTATATTAGTATCATGAACAAGGAGATGAAGATCTGAAAAGGGCTGTCTTTCCCTTCCTTAGGACCACAAAGTCTTAAAACTTCAGTGCATGTATGTTTCCAGCTTAGGGTCCAAGTTGCTTGTGTGTATGAATTGTCTGATCTAACTTCTGGTATTACTTATGTCTGTGGGACAGCTGCTGTTTAAAGCAAAGTTTCATCAGTGAGATACTGATCTGTATTCTTACTTCAAATCTGTTACTAAAAGGAAAAAGTTGACACACCTATAAGATAGGCTTTTGCTCTATTTTTATGCTTATTTATAGCTGTTAATATGATTGTAGCTTTTACAGAGAGGTCTAATCACCAGCTTTTGCTATTAACCTCAGTCCTTAGAAAAACACACTTTCAAACTGTCACTGGAAGAGGAGGTCTTTAAAGTTTGCTTGTGAGCTATTTAGTAATCCTGTAGCTGCGTGGTGCCATTGAATTTGTCTGTTCCAGCTCAGGAAAAATTGAAGAGCTCTTCAGATAACCCTGAAAGAGACCAGATCAGGAGACGATCTTCAAGACTCTCGTCTAGTATTAGCCATGAGATTTTAAATACAGATCACGTCACAGCTTCAACGGAAGTTCAGCCTTTGAAAGATGCAGTGTCTAACCAAAAGGAATCTGAGAAGGGTAAGCATCTTCCTGGTATACTCTGGATTTATGGTGGCATGGCAGTCATCTAGTTGTTGAAAGCATTGTATTTTCACTTCTGTAACCTGCAGGCTCTATATCTGCAATTAAAACCTGATTCCATCAACAGTGCAGAGAAAACTCAAGGGAAGTTTGTATCTCTCTCTGCTGCCGTGATTGGCTTCTGCTTTTGATTCCTTCTCCTTCTTGATCAGTAACCCTAGCATTTCCCTTGTGTGGTGGGAGCTTTTCCAGTAAAGGGATAACTGGCCTTGCAAAAGGAGAGCTCCATAGGCTGTAAAATAACTTAAAGGAAATATTGTGGTTGGTTTTCTTTTAACACTTCTAGATTGAAGAAGTAACCCAAATGCTAAGCTTACAGTTTAATCCTCTTGTTGAACACGAAAACCACCAAACAGGATGCTTTTATCCTTAGTCTGGGTGGAGGTAATGCTCCCTTTTTCTGCCCTGTTCACTGTGTTTCCCTTTAATGGGGAGCTCTGACAATAGGTTGAAAAGACCTGTCCCATTTTAGGCTATAAAGAGTTAGCAGCCTGTGTGTTTCTAAGCAGCTAAATTTAGAGGGTTGATACAAGTAGCTGTGCTGTAAAAACTCAGTTTTGTGTTAATACAACAGCAAGCAGTCTGAACATGGATGGATATTTGTCTCCACTGTAATGTGGTGAACGCACATATTGGTGTTCTGCAATATGCTTTTGTGTGCATTTTACTCGATGAAAATTTTTTCCTCCATTCTAGTCCAGTTAGAAATTCCTGTTGAATCTGACCAAAGTTTCAGTGAACAAGGATCTCCTGGAAACACGTCACATAGCACATCACTCAGTACGGATGCCAGTTTACAGGAAGAAAAATTTGAAGACACTGAGTCTTTCTCTGTTACTGTCAGAACTCAAGAACCTTCTGCTGCTACAGGTTCAAATTTGATTTAATATTTAATACTTAATACTGATGCATTTCTTAAGGCAACTTATGCCAGGGGTTTCGTGCTTGTACAAATGCCACTAACAAAAATTGTGCATTCTTGCGGTGTTAAGCATGGGGGAAAATGCGCATTTTTATTCCTCATGGACTCAGTTTTGATCTCATGCTTTGGAGATTGAGAAGCAAAAGTTGAAATAATAATTTTTAAATGACTGGGTGTGTAATATTCTTAGCACGTGAATGGTGAAATTAACAAATGCAGGTTATAATTTAATGTTTGTAATTCTGGATTAATTTGGACTAACGTCTTAAAAGGTCAGGTTCTTTCTCATTTCGGTGCTGCAGGTATGTGTTAGCATTGATGTTTGAGAATCCTGACTCTGCATTTCTATATCCTTATGTTCTGGCTTCTGTTAAGCTTAAGCCCTTGACTATTTAGAGGCTTTAGTGCAAGTTTATGAAGTAGTGAAAACATTTCAGTGTTTGTCTTAATAATGTATATATTCTATTTTCTCTTAGCTGGGGAGTGTATTTACCTCTTTCAAATTAAATTTTCCTGTACAGATAGTAGACTATGCCAAAACGTAGTGCTGTCCTGTGATTATTTGTTGTAACTTTAATACTCATATCTGCAGCTAACTGGAGAAACTTGACCTACAAATTCCCTGGTTTATGCTCTTATCAAATAAGATTAATTTTAGGTGGAACAGAGCGTTTAGAGGGATTTACAGTTGCTCAGCATTGCTAGAGTAATCTGTATGTGCTAGCTTTTATCCTGTTTGTTGATTATTCCAGATTTAACCTCCTGCTTGCATGTGTCCTCTTTCACTCACTCTCGTATAACTGTACAAATGAAATGTCCTCTCCCTTTGCCACAGATGTGCACCTTCAGTGCAGGAAGGAATTTACCTCTTTTTCTTTGCTCAGGTTTGGTGTGTAAATGGTCTTTTACTATTTAAAAATTAGAGCTCCTTTGGTCTTGCTGATGATAATCCACCTGTACTCTTAAGTATGGTACATCCAGAGTCTTTTAAATTGATGTGTGCTGGGGTCATGTCTTCCCTTCCCTGCATTTCTTCCCTTCGGCTGCAAATTTTTTGCTATTTAGGCTGCTGCGTCCTTTTCAGTTTGTAAAGTACTTTTGGGTTTGTTTTTTTTTTAACCTGATGGGTTGTAGCTTGTTTTGGCTCATGAAGGCAAAACAGCTGTTTGGTTGTTGTACCTGAACAGAACATTAGTCTTTGTGATACCAAGGAAATGTCACTACTCTCTGTATTAGCTCTGAGTACATGAGCTGTTGACAGCCTGCCTGCAAATCTCTGAAGCAAGGAGGGATGTAAAGAGGGTTGCTCTTTCCAGTGGCTACAAATTTGTTGCTCCCTGTCTTGTAGCAGGTAGAACCAATTTAATGTACACTTTAACATTTTAAGTTCGATACTTCCTCTGAGTAATTGCAGAGTAGCATCACTGGTTTCCTTAAGTTCATGTGCTGACAACTGGTGAAGCTCCTCACGAGTGCCTGTCAGGTACTACCGTAATAGTCGTCCGTCCAGGTTAGCTAAACTGTTAGCCTATCTATCAGAAGTTTGCAGCACCAGCAGTGTTAGCAGGTAATGCTGTGCTTTGTAGCTCTTTCCTTTGGAATTTGAAGTTCCTCTCCTTGAAGGTGCCTTTGAAACTGAATAGGCATTCTTGAATATAATTTTGTTAAGATTAACAGGCATGTCCTGTTTGCAAATTTTAACCCTGGAGTAACTTTTGCGGATGGCAGGAGGGGCTGTCTGCTGTAGCAGCAAAGGGGCATTAATTTTTTTCCTCTTTCATTGGATCTCTGGAAGATGTCCCTGAAGTTCTTAATAGAAAGACTGCAGACACTTGAGTCACTGTGGGAGTGTAGAGGAATGTTAAAAAGCGGTGATGCTTCTTGATCCTGTTGGAATCTTGTGCTTCAGCCCAGCAGAAAGAGTGGTGGCTATTGTGATTCTAGTCTTAGGCAGGTGAGAAGGTGTGCAGGTACAGGCATGGCTCCGAACAGGTACAGTGAACTGAATTACTCTGAGGTGAAGTGTGCAGGATTTGTACCTTAGTACCTTTGTACAGCTCTCCTGAGAGAGATATAGCAGGTTGTAGCAGTTTTGAAAATTGAAAGAGTTTTTAGTGTGTCTGAAAATACTCACTTTTCATCCTGTGACAAACTATTAATAGAAGAGAAGGTATGGCAAAACTTTCCACTAGAGTGGATACAGCTTTTTAGTGTAAAGCTTTTTACATCCTTTATGTAGGAGAACAGTGTGATAAAATGCTTTTTAACTGCAGTGGTCTTGCATGATAAACTTACTGCATTTCTTAAAGTATGTGGTTTAGCTGACAACCATTTAGCCTTTTATTTTGTAAATTCCTGCAAACTTTCAGGTGCAGCATTTTTAAGGTAATATTTTTTGTGTAATTTTCTGGAGGTACTCACTGAACTAGATTGACAAATCTTCGTTTGCTAAGGTCGGAGAATGGTAGATCTTGGCTTTTTGAAGGAACACACTGTACTAAAAGTATGGGGGGGGAAAAAAAGAGTTTGGGGATCTGAGTTCAGGGCTATAATGCAATGAGAGCTAGTACATACACAGCAGCCTGTGTTAGGGGTTACAGCAAACAAGTCACTTTTAGTGACTATGAAAGAACAAATAGACAAAACAGGCTTGGTCGTGTAAAAATGTTACTTCTCTGTGTAATTGTTGCTAATGGGGAAATCTCTTCTTCCATGAAAAAAAACTTTAACTTAAATCTGTCAATCATTTCCCTAAATAAAATACCAGCAGTTTTTTTTTTCTTCTACTTGCATACTTACGTTCTACTTGAGATTGCAGATGTAGTTTACAATTGGCTTGTTTTATCCCCTTGAACTTGTGTAATATATGTTGGAATGAAATGCTGTGTTTTTTACGGAAGCAGGGAGAGGAATTCACTTGTACATTTGAAATTTATAAGGTAGTGTTTCTCAATTCTGCTTTGTCAGCATTTGGGGAGCATAATTTTGGGGGCAGGTAGGTGAGGCAGCACACCAGTATGGTGCTGGTGTGCGACTGAACCATCAAGAGTTCAAAAAACTGTGTTCTCTTTTGCCATTATTACCACTTCCCAATGAATATATTCCTGAGCATTTGTAATTTGGGCTTAAACTGGGGAGAATTTCATCTGAATGTGTGGTACGCACATGTGTGGTGTCAGTCACACAAACGTGATGTGCAGGATGTGTCCTTATCCTGAGCTGGCTTGGTTGGATACAGTCAGTAAAGCTGGGGGAACAGGGCTTGGTTCCCTTACCTACCCAAAACCTCTGGTGTAACTTGTGCGCTCTTGACACTGGTACTTCTGACAGCACTTGAGTGAGCTGAGGATGTAAGTAAATTCAGGAATATGCACTCATATTGAATTCTGACCTGAAGTTCAGCACTGTGACTTGTGTCTGAAAATCCACACTTCTCAATTAAAGCCATCTCATTTAACATTAGAAATGCCAGAGGTGCACCTGGGTGGACACCCAGATGTGGCAAGCAGGTGTTTTTATTGGAGAAAACTCTTAAGGATGGGGAATATGAACTGTACAGGGCCTTTTTGAGTAAATACTATCACCTGAAGTCCAACTACAAAAATCTATGCTTCCATGCTTGACCAACATTAAAAATGTTATTAACGAGTGGTTTGTTGATAGAAGAGTTTGAGAGTCCATAGATCCCTATTGTGGATAAATCTTTTAAGTTAAAAGTGGATCTGTGTTTTCCTGTATGTTCTTCTGTCTTACTGATGGGACCGTGCCTGTACACTCGGTGCGGACGAGCTGGGGATGGGGAGTGGTGAGGCTTAGGCTTTCACCTGGCACAGCCTGTGTGCACGGTGGCGTGGCATGTGAAAATGCCTCGGAAAATCCCCAGTGGCTTCTTGCTCCTGGGGGTAGGGTCATGTTAAGGAGTGTGAGCATGCTGTGCTAAAAATAACTGGTGTTGGAGTCTAAAAGCTGAGTTAACTGATTTTGTGGGTAATTATCAAGGGAACAGATAGAATCTCTCCATATAGTATTAACTGTATGTCAAGGAGTTATGTTCTCAGACTGATGTAGGTAGTAAAGAGATTTGGGGTTTGGATAGGGGAGAAGGATTTTGTCAGAGTAGGTGGTATGGGTGGAAAAAAGGAGTATTTTTTCTGTACAAGATTCCCACAAAGTAAGGCATGGAAGCTAAGGCCAAAGATAACTTCTACAATAAGTACAACATTATAACCCAGTACTAACTTTTTTAATTTGTCTCTAGGCTTTAATTCTAGTGACTTCATAGGAATTCATTCTCTTCCTGTGGGAAAATACTAAAAACCATAATAAACCTACTAACTTTCACTTTCTTCTGTGTGTTGTGTTAGTGTTGTTTTGACATGAGTGAGTGATGTACCCTGGTAGTACTAGTTTTAACTTTCATGATGTATAAGAACAACACAATTTTTATAGCATTTGAATATCAGGAATTTTTAAGGACAAAAATGTTCTTTCTAAAGAGTGTTTTCCCAGTCACTGGCTGGTACATGATTCAAGATTTATAGTAGTTGCAGACATTTGTAACAGCAAATGCAGTTTGGAGTGCTTATATGCTTGTTATGTTTTAAAATGTGTCTGTCTGTAATATGTTCTGAAAGAGCAATATAACATTCCTTGTCAAAACTTAAGTTCCTTTTTAAAAGTTTTCAACAAAATTCTGTTTAATTACATGTACTAAAGGATAAAAATTCCATTCTGATGGTTTTCTGGCTCCCCTAATGTTTAGGGACCAGAATTGGTGATTAGGATTTAGCTAAATCAAGTTGTCTTTCAAAAAAAAAAAGTTACAGTCTGTTGGCAAATACTTGCAGCCAGTTAAAGTTCTGTTTCATATATATGAAAACAGGCTTAGAAGCTGTTCGTGTGGCTTTATTCTTAAAAACTGATTTGACTTTTAAGTGAGCTGCCTTTGCTTTGCACAGATCTTCTATCGTGTTCATAGTTGTATTTCCCAGAACTCTTAAGATTATGTTTTTATTTGCATAGACATGCATCAGGGATTCCATTTGCCTTATACTTACCACATGTTTTTCTAATTTTGTCACTTTTAGCTCTGGGTTTCAGTTAAGGAGAAGCATAATATCTTTGCATCCAGTTTGAGAGAGCAGCTGTGTATCCTGCAGCTTACCTAGGTAGGCTTTGATTCCTTCAAGGTAGTGTAACAGTTGTCATTTTAAGCCTAATAATATAGTATGTAAAGAAGTCCGTCCTGCTTTGCTCACTTACGGAAGTTTCTTACAGCTAGACACCATGATCTGGACACGGTGTTTCTGTTACACCTCAAGGTGTGGGTAAAGCCTTTACACCCCCAGCTGCTAGCCCCCTCTCAAGGTGTGCCGTGGTTTGCACAGGAGTACACTGCACGCTTAAAAGCTTTTTGTGCAGTACAGACTTCCCTGGTTTGTTACAAATTTAGTGCCAATGCAGGGAGAAAATGGGGAGCGGAGGATCGTACGAAATAACTGCCTTGACTAGTTCTTGCACTGTCAATGTCTTGGGCTCAAAAAAATCACAAATTTGTAAATATGTAATGATCTATGATTATTGATGTATTACATCAGTTTATTACACCGAGCATCTACTTGAGTGGATTCTGGACGCACTGGAGGTGCTTGGGTGCTGTTCTTACCTAAAGTAGTTTGAGAAGAGCAATTAGACAAGATGTTCTTTGTTGTACAACTGAGATCTTGAAAGATAAAGGTTTTTGAAAATAAGTGAAGAAATGTAGTTTGGGTAAACAACACAAGATTTCAGAAGAAATAAGACCAAAGAAATAGGTAATTAATGAGGAAGCTAGCCTAGTGTAAAAAGTGTCAGCTCTAGAAAGGTAATGGTAACGAATAATCTTGAAAACGATAGAGGTGGAAGCACCAGAGAACATATGCTTTAGAGAGGCTCAATGTGTTTAGTTTAACAACAGGTGAAGAAATAATTTGGTCTTAATATTTCTGTGGGGAACAGGAAATTGAGGCTAGAAGTCTCATCAGTTTAACAAGCAATTGTGTGTGAAGATCTAATGGCTAGAAACTGCAGCAAGGCCAGCTTTAGCTGGGGGAAAATGCTAAGTGTTATATGCACTGTTGGCTTTCTGGGATAGCTTACCAATGTGTTTCAGAAGATGCCTCAGCATGGCAGACCTTCAGTCAAGATACTGTGCTGCTGCCAAACAGTCCTGTCCCAGCAGGAGTCAATTCAAACAAAGAATTAGTAGTGGTGTGAAAAGTCTCTTGTGGGCTCAGTAACTTCACATGGTGACGTTTTACTGTAAAATTGCTGCTGAACGTGGTCATTGCTTGAGCCTTGGATAATACAGCACAATGAGAAGTGAGAGAGGTTGCTGACCTGAATGCTGGAGGGATGGTTTTTTTCTCTGTAGTGAAAGTTAAAGACCTTGAGTCTCTGTGCTTAATATTGTAATGGATAATTGAATGCCAGGTGAGGAGTTTTAATTTTGGTTATAAACATGGAAGAAATAGCAGGTGGTACGTCTGCCACTAACTTTACTCTCTACTCAGAGAAAACACCCACCAAGCTCCTCTCAAAAGGCAAGTGCCTGAAAATCTGAAGCTATTCCAGCAAAACTTTCACTCCACAGAAACCAGTTTTAGTACCATGCATTGTAAGTGAAAATTGTATATATGTGTAAGGATGGAAGTTCTCCCCATTAGCTGTTGGTGTAATGAGTGGGCTTCAGAGCACTCAACTGGGAGCACCGGCTCCTCAGAGACTCTCCTGGGTGGTGGAGTTGGGCATCAGGTTCCTGCTCTGCCCTGGCAGCAGGGATTTCTATTGTGTTACTTGTAAAGAAGGAAAATGCCCCCAAGTGTGGTGGTGATGGTAATAATTTAAGCTTTGTTTCAAACTATGTGAGATTGTCTGTGTTTTTAATACTTTGAATAGATTCCTTTAACATGTTGCAGTTAAGTCTTTGTTTGGTTTTTTTTTTTTTCTGCTTTCTTTCCTCTTACCCTGTGTCTGTTACCTCTCTTTCTAAACTTCGGCTAATGTGGTCTTGTGCTCCTCTTCTAACTTGTAGTTGATCAGTTAGAAGCCATTCCCTCTATCTTCTCCAGAGTTTGTCCGTCTCAATGGAGAGGAAGTGATCTGAGCTTGAATGCAGGGCCTCATAATGACAGTTGTGTGATGGTTGTGTTTGGTTGTGTGTGTGACAGTTGTGTTTCCCTTGTCACCTTTGTAATATTTTTTGGCTAAATCTTTGGACTCCATTACCTCCTTCTGCTGCAGTTTTTCCATCTTCATGTTAGTTATTAAATGGAAACAAGTTCTCTTTCATTGTCCTGAATGCTGGTTTTTAGCTTTACAGTCAAGAGAACTTTTCTGTACTTGCTTTCACTAAACCCACAGGCCATTTCACTGACTATTCATGAAATATTTTTTCTTTTTTTATGAATGTAACTTGATGGTGTACAGTATGCTTTGATTTTGTTATTGGCAAACTTTGTCATTCTGCAAGTGTGATCCAGTTGTCTGGCTTCGTTGCAATCTTATTACCATTAATTGCTTGAAGCAGCATCCCTGTCAGCATGTTCCTATTATGGCTATGCCAAAATTTCTTTCTCTTTCTCCTTGTCATTATCTTTGTGAAACACCCAAAAGCAGTCTTCATTTTTTACTGTTTTCTTCCCCAAATTAACTGAATATACTTTCTTTTAACTAATCTGTGTACATTACTTCTTAATCCTTCTCTGTATATCAACCTCTGGAGTACCATTACTTGGTTTTTTTCTGTGAATGACTTCAAGTTTAGTTTCTTTGTCATAATGTGGTACTTGAAAACTAAGTGTGCTTCAGATGCAGCCGTCTGGAATGTGCTATGGTATAACCTTTACGTTTGCAGCTGAGTAACATCATTTTTGTTGCTACATGCTAAAAATTTCTGAACAAGCTGTCCTGTGTTCACACTACCTTTAACACTCCCATTCAGTGCATTCCTGCGTAAGTGCGCTTGTGGAAGGTCTAACTATTTCGCCACTTATTCTTGTTTGTATTGTGTCCGAGTCCTTTCGTGTTCCTTGTTTTCAACTACTACTACTAATATAATGTCTTAATTTTCATTCATGTGCTGCATACCTTTAGTTTGGCCTCACCGTTGCTACATCTGGGTCTTAGCTTAAACATTTCTTCGTTCTTAATCCCCCAAGTTTGAAAATACTTGTAAATATGGAAATAATATCTTAGTACTAGCAAAAAAAAAGGAAAAATTATATCTGGAAGTCGTTTCATAAAAATGACACCTCCTTTCCATTCTCCTCTAGTTGGTGAGGGATTTTTTTGATGCTGTGTGCGTATTAGTGATGGACAGTTGCCTGGATCTCTCTAGATCTATGTGTTTCTAAATTTCTACCTCTCCTCTGTTGTATTAGATAAAGATACTAGTGACAGTAATCTGATTTACTTTTAGTTCAGAATATTTCTTTTGTGTATTTCTTAGCAAAAACATGAATTAAAAATTTTTGAAATGCTGGAAGAAGAATTAGGAATTTACTAGGCCAAGTTTAGGTATAGCCCTGGGTTGCACAGCAGTGCAACAGAATTTTCCATTTGAGTCTGAAGACTTTCCTTGCTTTTTTTGAGAAACTAACTAACTGTAGATCATAGGGGAAATTTTGTAACAGATGCAAGCAATTTTCCTTTTGCTTCATTTCATTCTCTCATTGTTGCTTGAAAATGGAAATGAATTTCAATTTTACTTGAAAAATGTAGTTCTGACATACTGCTTCCATTGTTCTTGGAAGTAATCAGACTTGGGTGGTAGGACAAGGCATCCAGAAAGCAGGTAGCAGAGTAATTATAAGCAAAGAAGCAGAACTGTTTTCCTTGGAAAGCACTTTCACCGAAGATGTGAACAGTTATAAACAATTAAATAAATACTTGATAGAACATAATCCAGTGTTCTGACTAAAGTACACATTCTCTGTGTAATTCAGTCTTATGTCTATAGTAGCACTGTATACAGTGATATTAGCGAATGGGCAAGGGACTCAAGGGTACAAAATGTTGTTTTCTGATAATGCCAGTGCTTTTATGAATGAGTTACGACAACCAATTTTTAAGAGGGCAGAGTTTTCCCTTAAAAGCTATTGATCTTAAAGGCAGATACAGCATTAAAATTTTATTTTTAGCATTTCATAGCTAACATGTTTGAATGCATGCCCGTTTCTTAACTTTTTTGTTGTTTTAAGTTTAGGAAACCATTTGATAAATATAGCAAATGCATGGGGGAATTTATCTGTTTTGTTCTTCCAGTAACAAAACCTTGTAGGAGAGCAAACTTTCTTGCATCAAAAAAAGCTGCAACTGTTGATCAAGATCACAAGTTTAGATGCAAGTTCTTGGACTGTTCAAAATCCTTCCGCAAAGCCAAGTTATTGCATTATCACATGAAATACTTTCATGGAGTGGAGAAGGCTGCAGAATCACAGCAGAACCCTGTAAAAAGAAATATTCAAACCAGAGCTTCTTTGGCTTCTGAAAAAGCTAATCAAGAAAGGTCAAAAAGAGGACGGACCACAGCTGGTTTACTGTGTAAGTATGTTGCTGATCTCCTCCTTTTTTAAGCAGCAGCAGGAACGCAGAAATCTATTCTTTTGGGCTGAAGGAATCTCTTTAGGGCTCCATCTTAGCAGATTTCATTGTGGAGAAGAAGCATAATGTGTGTAAACATTATTCGGTCTTATCTTCTGTAAAACGAACTCCTTCATCTAGAAATACAGATCACGTTCTGACTATGCAACTTCTCTGAATCCTTTGTAATAACTCACTTGATATTAAACCTCTGCTCTTCAAAACTACAATTCCCTGAGTTTCTGCCATCCCCCACTCCCCCCCTCCCCACCCCAGCTTGACAAACACCCAGATAGCATTGTTGGAAGACTTTTGTCCTTTTCTATATTAAGAAAACAGTTTGGGTAACTCCAGTTCTCTCCTGTTTCTTACTTGGTCTTTACATTTCATGGTCTGACTTCAAGAGTGTACTTGGCTAGAAATCCAGTACCAATTGCTGCAGTATTTACCATTCTCAGTGCTGGACCTGTGGGCAAAAAAGTCCTAGTGTTTAACAAATGCAATTGCTACAGCTGTAACTGAAAAATATCCTCATGTGACTGATAGGTAGTGGAAAGGGATAAAAACTTAATGGTTAGGAAAAAAAATTAATGCTTAAGTTATAACTGCTTTGCAGTCTTCAGAATCACATTAACATCTCCTTCACTGTCTCATTCTCTGAAGTGCTTTCTTCTTAGTGTCTTGCATAACATCAGAGTGGCAGTTTAGGTCTAGTTGCAAACTGCGGTGTTGCTGATAACCTTTTCAGACTTCGGTCTTGTGGACTGACTTCTCTTTGTACTGCAGGTCCATAAAAATTGTCATCTCTTTTGTCTTCTGATTGAGCCTGTTTTATAAAACCAGCTTTCTCTTTGCTGAATTCCCTGGTGTTTTTTGTCCTTGTTTGATCTTTCTTTAACACTTGTTTAAGAATTTCAAAGTCTTGCAAGTTGTTCAGTGAGCAACAGCTCACTACAGCAGAATATATCTAGCCTTACTTTGCTTCATGTCTGCTTTTCCTAATGTGTCTGGCAAAGTTTCTACGTTTGAGGTGCTACTGCCTGTTCCTAACAAGAGAAGTGTAATTCAGCGTACTGCTACTTCACGTAGACTTCTATACCCCAGATACTTCTGTAACTTTGAGTAATGCAAAGGCGTAAGATTTGATTAGATAGAGGAAGATTTTTCTTTAAATGCATTAGGATGTGCCTCAAACCAAGACAATTTATGATACTTTGCATGCAGCTTAAACGAAACTGAAATACTTCCTTGACCAACACACCTGAGACAAGAGCTTTGTGAAGAATGGCTGCTAGCAACTGCACAGTGATCAAAATAGGCTGCTTGCTTGTCATGTGCTTTTTCTTAAAAAAAACCAACAAACCAAACAACTTCTATTCTGCTGTTTATAACTGTATAATTATTTCGGTTTGAGAAGTTTTCCTGTGATTGTCTGGAATTAACTAACTAGTGAGTCAAGATCTTGACCCTTTGATTTATCCTTTCTGCCCAAGTGCACACTATTGGTTTGATGTCATCATCTTGGCAGCGCTTGGCAGGTAATTCTTTAGTGTTGAGTTGTAACCGTATTTGCTTATTTTAAGTCCTCACCCCTTTGATTCCCCATTTGTGGATGGATACTTTTAACCTGGATTGCTTCAATGATGTGCTTCATAGCATATCCCTGCAACTAGCCCCTGGGTTGTGCTGACAGCTGTTGAACAGTGCATCAAGGTGGAAGGCGGACTGTAAAGTTTTCAAGTCACCTTCACTGTCATAGCTTGCTATTGTGGAGCTACAGTAAGGTTTTTCTTCATGAGGAAAAGT
>VYZM01018915.1:580999-663268 GCA_013398915.1 Dromas ardeola | reverse complement strand
CAGCCACAGCTTCTCTGGGCAACCTGGGCCAGGGGCTCACCACCCTCACAGCAAAGAATTTCTTCCTCAGATCTCATCTAAATCTCCCCTCTTCCAGTTTAAAACTCTTACCCCTGATACACGGCACTATTCAAATGCTGGACTTATCAAAACTCTGCCGAAATGCAATGTAAGCACTTTGAGCTGCTGCTGGGGGTACTGAGCACAGAGAAAGCCCCCATCCGAGCCTGTTCTTCCAGAGTACAGACCATTTCAAGATTCCCAAATTGCAGGAAATGCCCAACTCCAGTTTGGTAATCTCCACTAAATTATTAACGACCATAACAGTTACCAACATTGCACGTACTAAGTGACAATTTCATTGGCAATCACGGCCAAGGCACTGAACACAGGAGCAGCAACTGGGGAGAGGAATCAGTGAGTGCTGCATTCATTGGAGCCACACATAAAGGAGGGACTGAATCAGGGAGAGAAAAGCTGACTTGTGAGAAAATCAACCTTGCTGGAATTCTGCTCCCATTTAGGTAAAAAATAAAACTCTCTTTGAATCCAGACAAATCAATTCAGCTAATACTGAGATCTGAGAAATTGCTCCAAATACTTGAGTCATTCAAGTAGTCTGAGGATGATCTCCGTCTCCATCAAGGTAAACAATCCAGTAGCATTTTTAAATACCAATCAAAGAGAACTGATAGAAAAGCAGACCTTTAAAATGGTAATGAAAGAGAAAGAGGTTATTCGGATATAATCCCGTTATATTTCAGCTCTAGTACTGGGAGCTTTTTGATTTCTGACTATACAAGTGGTGAGAATAAATGAGAGCCCAAGCGAATGTCCTGATACCTGCAGCCCTTCTGCACTCACCCAGCTGAAGGTTTACCAGCTCATCCAGGCTTCTGGTCACACCTGCCGGGCTGGTACTGGTATTTCTGGCTGTGACAGGGCCACCAGCCCTCCCCTTGCTGACAGATTCCCTGCTGCGCATCCTGAATAACCTCAGCTGAGATGTGGCAAATGACATATTTACGTATTAATTAGAGCCGCAAAAAAAACTTGGCACTACTGGAGCTATTTAGCGTACTGTTTTCGCATTAAACAAAGAGTCGGTATGGAATTAAAGTTCCAAGAGATTAGGAATTTTGGAGAAATTTCTTGATGCATTTTCTTTCAATGCGTAAATACATACATACATATATATATTATATATATGAAATTAAGAAGCTTTCTTTTGTAAATTCTACATGAACGTATGTCAGGAAACTGATAAATGAAGACACAGATACTATGCGTCATTCCAAAGCATCTATTATTTTCTGTCAGGGTAGACAGCAATGTCCTTTTCTCTCTTACACGCACTTGCCTAGTCAGCATCCACACAAGGGCGCATGTAGACACGTAACATACAAACAGGCCGAGCTGGGACACTACTGACAAGGTACCACCTTGTTGCAACTACACTGAGGGTTTTGTAACGGACCTACTTACACAGAACGGGCCCCAAACAGCCAGTCGCTATTTTGCAGCTGCGTGGTGACGTTCTTCATAAGCTGAGTGATCAGCGAAGGGTAACTGCTTTTAATCTACCTCTGTTGTATTTTTAATGAAAACCTTAGGATTTATACTACCCTGTCATTCCCTATAGGCACACAGAAAGGGAGTTGTAAAGGAAAGCCACCTGCAGGTACAAGTAATGTTAAGAGCCATGTATTTGTGGAAAAGGTACTTCAACTGAGACATTTACCTGGTGAAAATGAGAACAGAATTACATCTTCCTCTGCGAACTGCAAAAATAAGTCCTGATCCAAAAATCAAGTAGACTTTACAGACACCAGCTGTTTGGCCCTGCTCTGGCTTAAAGTTGGTGTGTTATTGGTAGACCCTTTCAGGTTGATGCTAGCACACAACAAAATTATCCACCTCTCAGCACTTACCCTCAGAAAACTTGATTACATTTCTGCAGCAATAAAAAAAACACAGGACACTTCTTGCCAAATATTGGGATGGTCATCGTTTGGATAAAGGCAGTGCGTTCCTAACTGACTACGGGAAGCCCAGGCATGCAAATGGAGCTTCAAGGAGGCAACCTAAAGCAGTACCAGGATTTGGGAGCTGATCTTCCCTGGAACTGTCAGTGCACGGGGTCAGGCAGAGGAACAACCAAGGAGCTGCGAGAACAGCACGCCAGTCGAGCATCTTCCAACAGCAGCTGCTAATGAAAAGACCAGGCATATGGGAAGACACTGAAGACAGGAAGGAAAACTCTTTGCCCGTTCTCCCAAAGGGCCTACAACTCACGAGCACAGACCCCTCTCCTCTGTCTGCCTAAATGTACCAATCTGACATTTTTATCTTTTCATACTGTTATTACCCATAATTATTTGGAGTAATTCCCCATAGGTATTTCACATTTCCCTTACAGTAATTTCCATGACCATAAGCTTCTGTAAGGCAGCAAATGCTTCAGCGCTCCTTCCTGTTTAAGTCTCACAAATCTCATCAATAATAAAACATTTTGCTGTAAGTGACAATTTGCAATGGCTTATTTGCGCTTCAGGACTTTGATACCAAGAAAGACAAATTCGCCTGTGATACACCAAATCCCCAATCAACTGGAAAATTAAGCAGAAGAATGCAAAGCTGCAGATCTATGTAAATTCATTTTCCATATCCATCATCCACAGCTAAGTTTCAAACCTGCTAACTAATTCTGGGCGCCCACTCAGGCACCGAGCACTGGTGAATAGAGCCAGCTCTAGTTATCTCTGTGCCTTTACTTGAGCCACTATACAACTGTGATACCTGACGAGATTTCTCTCTTTTAGGGAGTATAATTTAGGAACAAATTCACTTTGGGGAGGAATGGCCCAGCGCTGAGATACAGTTCAACTAAAGCTTGAATTGCAGAGCCTATAAAACTATCTATAACTGCATCTTGAACAGGGAAAATAAATTTATGGATGTACACAGGAGAGACAAATCATGGAGATAAGTATCACATATAAATCTACAGAGGCTACATAATTACTGCATCAGAGATCCATGATTATTATTATTCTTCTGTTGGGGATAGGGACACTGATACATCAAGGGTGTCTCTAGGAGAAGTACTACAGTTCAGGTCTGACACAGACGTCTGAAGTGACTGTCCTCATCCTCCGCACTTTCCTGCACGCTGGTGTGCACTGCAGAGAGGTCTGGGAGCACAAAAACTGGATTCCTGGAGGATAAAACTATGAAATCCAGGAACGATGCAGCCCTTTCAGCTGCTGAGGGCCAGCCACTTCAGGAGAGCCAGTCTGCACAAAATCTCTTGTACGTGTTGGGTGGATTTTGGGTCCCCAGCACTAACTGTTTCACCTTATAATGCACTTTAATCCATGCAAAAATTTCCCCCGCAGGCTCCTCACTGGTTGTTTGCACAGCAGCAGCCCCTGTGCCAGCACAGGGCCCTGCCAAAGGCTGCTCTTCCCTGCGTCTGGCCCTCCTTCGCCAGCAGAGGACACGGACGTTGCTCCAACCAGCTTTAATTTGTTCTCTCCAAGAGAGAACACAATGTCTTAAAGACCGTCCCACAGAAGCATACCTGGAGAAGTACAGAATAGTGTTTTCCTCAAGAAAACACAAAGCCAGGAAGTGTTGCCATTTCCTTAATTGGCTAAGCAACGGGACTCAGGCATCTCTGCTGAGCGATACACGTGACAACTGCCAGGGAATAAAGGGTGAAAGAGCTAAATATGAATTTATAATAATTTCTCAGACTAATGCCGAGCACCAGTGGGTGAAGCAAAGCTTGAACTGAAGTCTTGCCATATTTTAAAGACAACATTTCTGTTTTCTCTGTTTCTTGGATTTTTCCAAGAAGTGAGGTTCACCTAATCATACCATGCCACTGCCTTTTTGTCCTTCCCCAAAAAACCTTTGATAGCAGCATCAAAGCTATTAAGATGCAAATCACTTCATGAAAGCAGGCAGCCAGATAGAGGACAGCAATTCCCAAACATCCCTACAAGGGCAGGTTACACTTCCATGTTCACGAAATACAAAGGGAAGTCCACTGACGAGACAGTTGTTCCGGCTCTCCAGAGAGGGAAATGCCTCGCAAGAGCCCCCAGAGCCCACCTGGGAGACACGGAGCCATAAGGACACCGGGCCTCACCCATTCTGTTACTAAGAGCAAGACTTTCAGGTTCAGAAGCATTTCTGCAGTTCCTCTATAAAGATGATCTCTCCCTGAAAATATTTTTAGCGAGAACATATTAAAAAAAGATACAGGGAAAAACACTTGATGCACTGATAACTTTATGCCATAAGTCTTACCACCTGTAAGAAAGCAGGCAGGATCTTACAGAGGAACGTCATACAGTTGCTTTTGTACCCATAAAAGCTGGCACTGCCAGTCGCTATATTAAAACCTGAACTTCGCCCACCTTAAATATTTTTTCCCTTCCTAGCGAGTGTGGAAAACAGCATTTAGCTCTAGGAGTATCTATGCAGTTATTTTAAAACATTGTATAAGCCAGCGCATCGCAGCACCAGCCAGAGACACCCATTGCTGCAACCTTATTTTCCTAGGCTAATTTCATTTGCAAGACCTCTAGAGGGCAGTGAATAAAAGAAAATAAAGTACCAGAAAGAGCCATAATGTTAAATACAAATTTAAAAATTGGGATCTCGTCTAATTACTTCTTTGTATTGAAAGCCTTCCAGGTAATTCTACGGATTAATGGATTACTGCAATGGGATTTTTCCAAGACCAAATCCTATGCTCTCTGGCAGATTGCACTGACAGACTTCACAGCAGTGCTTCTGCCCCTGTGATTTACTTTTTTCAGACAGAAAGCACTTTCTTGCATCTAAGCTAAAATATGCAGCAGGCCATCTGACTTACGTCGTGCTCATGCGCAAACAAGATCCCTCCCCCTTTCCCCTCCGGAAAGTCACATTAAACTAAGAAAAAGGGAAAATACAGTTGAGTAAAGCTGACTGTTTACTCAATTTGTAGCAGTATGACATCAATGTTCAAGTTAATATCAAAACAGCCAGGACCTACATCAAAAAGCGGCCTCTTGGATAGTTCTTTTTTGGTTTTCATGCCTGTTCGGGACACAGTACCAGGCACGCTGCTAATAACTTCATTATACATTTGACTGCAGCATATGCAGTTAACTCATTACTTATGGAATATGTAAAGTCACGGATAAAGCTTCAATTAGCCACAGCAGGCAAAAGCATTGCAGTAGATACAGTATACTTGGTCTTATCTTGCACATAAGAGTATCAACCAATACAGCGCCAGCCCATACGGTGATATAATTTCAGCTATGCTTTAGTAAATACTTATAAACCTCGTGCAATTCTGAAACGGGCTGTGCAATTCCCACAGGCAGAGCTGTCCACACCTTGAAGTTAATGCTGTGTTTATTTTTGGAATGCAGAAGAGATCTGCAAATGCATCTAAAACCACGAGGAACTGAGAGCACAACAAAATGCTAGAAAACGTGTGCGTTAAAATGCGATGCCAGGGCTCTGAGGGCACTAATACACTCAAAGGCCCTGTGGGCAGGGGGGGGAACAGTGAGCTGCCCTGGCTGCCCCAGTGAGCCACTGGTCCTTGCTGTGCCCTGACACTTGCTGAGTGAAAACTCCCTCCAAAAAACCAGAGGAACCAAGAACAGCAAGTCAGCAATGCATTTGCGTTCTTTCTAGACTCCTGGGTGATTCACAGCCGTTATAAACTGTCACGGCTCCCAAGAAGTCAGACACTGACAATTTACCTGCTGCTTTTTCTTAACCTTGTTTGCGAATTTTTATTTTTTTCCTGTCCCTGCAATCTTTTCATCCCTTTCCCATCAGTGTTTCCTGCTGTATCAATTCCCTCATATCTAAAAGGGCTAGAGAGCTAATGGCTGCTTTTGTGATTCAGTTTTGTGAAGATACACACTTACATGAACTTCTGAGCCTTCTTCATACTCCAGCAGCTTGCTTCAGTGTCACAGAGCGATATCCTACAGGGATGAAAAATTGGGAAACTGTTATTCATGCTCTTTTAACAGAATGCGACTAACCCATTCTGCTACCGTCCATTCTATAGCTATCCATATGTCACACCAAGGTGGGGACAGTAGCATGTTGTACTATTGATGGAGCCTGGAGGAACCTCTTTTCTCCCAGGAGAAATCCACTTTCGGTGACGGTGCTCTACCTGTGGACTTCTTTCTGTAGATGGAAATACATAAGGCAGAGCAAGAAAGCAAGGAGGAGATAAAAGCAAAAACGTAAGATAGGTGCAAACAAGAAAGAACAGTAAGAATACATCATGATTCCAAAAAAGTGAGCTCAAAAAGGGGCAAGAAGAAGAAACAGATGCATGGAAAGGCCTTGGAGTAGCAGCTTTGGGTAAAAATGGCCCCGGGCAGATGATAAATATCATTACATCTTCATCGGTCAGTAAAGATACCTACAGCTGTGTCCACCCACAGAATGACATGGTACCCATCATTAAGGAGTGTACTCCTTGTTTTTTGAGGACGAAAGCCCTGATAGTTCAGCATCTTCCAGAAGCAGTATTTTTATTCTTTAAAGCTAGAACAGGTTATATTGCACTCTTCACACTAGCTGGATTGTACGTCCATTTGGCAGGAGGTAGCTCCTATTTTACTATGCAGCCTTTATACTGATTTCTCAGTTGCAGATAAGTGCTCTTCAAAAAGATTAAATCGAAGTCCATCTTTCAAAGAGCTTGAGAAATTCTTCCCTCCCAAGAACAAAGAATAAGAGAAGGGGATGAGAAGCTGAATCCCCTGTTTGAGCAGGAAGGCTGGTGCAGTCCTGACTAATGAATCCCAATCAGACTCTCTCATTACAGACATTGCGTGCCTCAGGTGTAATCTAAACCACATACAGGTTGCATTCTTAGAACAAGCACAGGACTGTTACTGAGGTGAAAGAGCCTATGGAAATCTGGAAATGCTGAAGAGGTGCGGGAGCAGCACCCTGCCTGTCCCCGCAGTGAAAACAATCCTTATTGCAACCTGAGGAGAAGGGGGCTATTAGAGGCACAATGGAGGAAGAATGCCTCTGCTGGCGTATAATCTCAATTACAGGCTCACACATAGAAATCTTTCGCTCAGGTGTAAGCCAGTAACTCCTTACCCCAGGCGCACAGGCTGCACCAAAACAAACCAACCGCCTAGGTAAAATTCAAGCACCCTCCACAAGCAGATTAAGGAAAGC
Source organism: Dromas ardeola (assembly GCA_013398915.1). Lineage (NCBI taxonomy): Eukaryota > Metazoa > Chordata > Aves > Charadriiformes > Dromadidae > Dromas > Dromas ardeola. The sequence continues at coordinate 656,035 of VYZM01018915.1, read as the reverse complement.
AGCCAGACACGCAGCAGAGAGAACTGCAACTTTTCTGTCCCTCCCACTGGAAAATAACCACGTAACTGAATACAAACTAAGAGAAGCCAATTCTTTAAAGAAACTATTTGCTTATGGTTTGCTCCTCTAGGAGTCATCCAAACGCTGTGCCGAAATTCATTCCAGCATTCATGCCACAGAAGTTTGCATTTTAACCAAAGAAGCAAATATAAAAGGATACGTCTCAAACAAAGACACAATTTTGTGCAAAACCACAAACCTAGATGCAGTGATGGCTTGTTACAAAACATTATCAGTACGGGTGCTTGCAGCTGAAGGCACTGTGAGGCTTTGCTTCATCTGCCTTGCCCCTTCCAAATGCTCATACTACATCCATTATCTTGTGAACGCACCGTTTGGGAAGAAGAGAAGGGAAAGTCTCTGCTAGTAAGAGTGAGTATACGCCAATTTATGGTTTCTACCTGGTAATAAAAATAATTATTTAAAATTACACAAGATCAGGATGATAACGCTGAAGAACAGAAAACAGGTAAACAAAATCACTGAAAAAATTAAGTTCAGTACAGAAGTGAGGAGCTCTACGGTGCCAGCGAGAAAGCGGACAGGCAGACACTACAGCACAGGAGCCCTCCCACTGCAACACCCGTAGCCAACATGCTTCTTCCTCCCCAAAGTTCGCACTTTTCAGACCACGCTGGTGCTCAGCATCCCAAGGAATAAACCCCATCCTGATCTTTATCTTCTTCTGCGCAGGTTGGTATTTTTGGAAGCTGTTACTGCTGCTTGCAACATACTTTAAACTCTTGATTATTTCCTTAGAGAGCTGCAGAAAGAGAGTTTGATGCCCAAGTCACAAGTGCCTGCCTTCTCCCCAGCCCTTCCCAGCCTTATTCATCTGCTGCTACAGAGCTCCTCTTACGCAGCAAAAGTAGCAGCTGGCAAAACTCAGAGGTATTTGCTTCATTTCATGCTGTTACACCTCAAATTTCTTGCACATCTGCTTATGCAGAAAATTTGGTAAGAAAATCCCGAACTACAGGAATAAGATTGCATAGCAACAGAAAACAATTTGGCTACTTAGGCCACTGGCAAGCTAGAAAAGCTTTTGTGAACCTGCTGTTAGTATACAGAGAGGGAGGCAAGTCACTTGAAAATAGAAACATTTAATCCAAAGATCTCTAAAAACAATCCCAAATCTATTTTCTTTCTCTCATTAGCAAGTACAATGAGAAGCTCCTGGTAAGCATAGCCATTATGCTCATTAAAAATAGAAATAAAAAACTGGAAGATACAATAGTTTAACATTCCCATCCCAAAACTTCAATTGGAGCAAAATGAACTTCTGTCTTCATACACTATGATTTACAGTTGAAAGCAAAATCCCCTGCATATTTGTATTCAAAATTGTATGGGCAGCTGTGTGTACCGCTGAGTAACCTGGTGATGTCCTCTGCAGGGATAAAGCATTAACAAAATCTCAGTTTATCCAAACACTGGAGTACTGGTGTCCCTTTCCCTGCCCACCTTCTGCTTCAACGGCTCTTTTGGGCAGCATTGGCTTTTTTTCTTCTCAGTCACACAGGTACTCTTTTCCTCTCTATGCTCAGTGCTGGTTTGGCTACGTTAAGACAAAAGCAGAGCCAGGGCTTCTATTTTAATGATCTCAGAGCAATCACCAGGTTGCCTGGAACTTCATCAGGTCATCAGGTCCGTTTCCATGCTCAAATCTTTCTTTCATTCCTGATCCGTGTTTATGTAAAGTGTTTGGAGAGACATTTAACTTCAGTACATCACCATCATATTCTACATTGGTTTCAGGCAACTTATTCACTACTTGGACTGTTAATGCCCCAAATGTCTAACATGAACCCTTCTTATTGCAATTTACACCCGTTAATTTTATGCCAACTATTATGGATAAAAAGAATAAACTATCTTCCTCTATGAAGTAGGCTTTCACGTACTGGAGGCTGTTTTCATTTTCTCTTCATACTGAATAATGCCAATTTGTCTCTGCAGGGCGTATTTTATAGGCCTCTGGTTGATTTTACTGTTCTCTTCTGGCTCTCCCGGCTGCCCCACAGCTTTCCCGTAACACGCTGCCCAGACGAGGACACAGACCCAGCTGGGCTGCCGCTGCCTCTGCAGAAAGCAGAACACTTGCTTCGTCCCTGTTGCAGGTTATGCTCCGTACATACATCAGGACTATGTTTGCCTTTTTTTTTTCCCCCCATCACAATGGCACTTTTGATTCATATTCAGCTTTTTTTCACCATCATTTCTCCCCCCCCCCCCTTCTCTTCCAACATAATCCTTAGCCGTTCCTCACTTATTTGCTTTAAGGGTGGGATTTTTACTGAATATCATCCTTATTTTTTTCCCTTTTCTTTTTTTCTTCCAAGACCATTTCTGTAATTAGCGTACACTGCTTTAAAAAAAAGCACCTGCTCATCACAAGTGCTATGAAACAGGGTATGGGCACTCTTATCATCAGCCCTACTTTGTTCTTTTAAAGACTTGCTCGTATTAACCCCAGAAGAAAAGCAAGGTAATTTGATTGCTGCCTGACTCTGGACTCACCTCAGCTGATTTTCCCCTGGTTTCAGATAGAAATTAAGTCTCCCATCTCTCTCCAAACTGGCTCCTGGACTGGGCCAATGACTTTAAGAAGTTGCCTATACTGTGAATGGCTTAAGGAGAATTTTTATTTATTTTTTAGTGAGCTCTCACTCTATTTTTCTTCAATGAGGAAACGGGATAATTATGATAAATATCAACTGAAAGAAAAAGCACAAATCTGGCATCCTATTGAAAGCATTTCACAATTTAAAAATGCAATAATTTAACTTGGTCACATTCAGATTTTGTCACAGTATATTATATGTTTTCCTGACCCAGAAACCATGTGGGAGACCCTGTGCCCCAGAGGGCAAGTGAAGGAGGACAAATGCGAAGTACTGCATGTAAGCAGCAGTCAAATGTGCAGGTACAGTCTGGGGATGGACTCACTCAGCACTGAACAGAAAGACCGGGGAGACCGGAGAGGATCACAACTAAATGCTGCAATGTCAGCCCAAAACCTGGGTGGAATCCTCTCTGTGAGGAACAGGAAGAAATTCTGGCTCTGTTCTGGACTGGTGCTTCCCAGCGAGACAACCCATCCAGATTTGGACACTGCACTTACATACGCAGGCAGAGGGAAGAATATTCAAGAACAACAGGAGTGTTAAGAGAGCTGTAAAATGCAACCTGTGAGCAAAGACTGCAAGATTTAATAACAATCATCGCATTCAACAAAGTGTGCTATATAAAGTGTTTGCAAAGGGGAGTCATTAGGGAATAGCAGAACAAAACAGATTGGCAACCTGACTTTAACAGAGGGTACAAAAGATACAAGGTAACCATGACGGCCTCACCTAGCAGAATCACCAGGGACCCCCAGCCTGCCCACGGTGGGCTACAAACCTGCAATACCACTTCAGATTAAATTTGCAACGTTTCTATCAAAACAAGTAAACAGAACAACCTTCTTGTTTTGTCCAAGCTGGGATTATTTACACATACCTTGATTTTAGCCCCCGGTTAGATTCTGGGTTTGCTTCAATATTTTAGATCGGAACACAGAGCTCCCCTGCTGTTTCCCCTGCCTCTACAAAAGAAAAGCTCCTACGGACCCTCCTCAGCATGGGAGACGCAGCATAACCATCCAGCTGGCTTTCAGACCTTCCAGAAAAAGCAGGAGATTCACTTGAAACAACCTGGGCAAGAAAACCCAACCCTCCTGTTGCAGCTTTCTAAATAAAACAAAGGCACCAACCAAAATTTATACCTGTGTGTGAAAAAGGGAGCAAGAAATATAAATGGCACTCATACTGGAATTACGATTCACTCAGTTCTGCTGCGTTGGTTCTACTCAATACATACAATACCTCTTGAAACTGAGAAAATATAAGTATACAACAGTAAGTTAATTTATTTAAAACTCTATTCTAAGTGAGCTAATACCTCCCTCTTTCACCAGTCATCATCTAAAGTACCTAGCCCTGCTTAGGTCTTCTCAGAGGTCCTGCTGCAGCTGATGGCTGGGAAGTAAGGGACAATCAGGAAGATGGCAAAGAGGCGAGAAGCCAGTAGAAGGGTGGAGCTAGTGACAGCAGCATTGCTGGCTCCAAAAAAAGTTCAGAACGAGCAATCTACATCCCAGAGAAGCTGACTGGCAAGACCGCTTTTACGCCTACGAGGTTTTATCCTATTTAACTGAGTAGCGATCCTGCCTTCCTTTATCCCAAGTATGTAAGGAAAAATTCCAATCGGTGCAGATCGGTTATATCTGTTCAGCTAAAATGATGGTTTATCCTAAAAGCAGTGCTATATATCACAGCAGAGCCTTCCAACAGCGCTGGCAGAAGCATGGAAAATATAATTTTCCAATTGCTCTCTGTCACCTTCAATGGCAACGGTGCCTTTAGGTATTGTATTTTTAAAGCGTTTTCTATTCATGTTTTGTTTTAGTCTAGTTTGCCTTTTAACATTTCAAAAGCTCCTGAAAAATCTGCAAGGATTTCCTGTTTCTTCAGGAAAAAAGAAAAAGAAGATGAGAGATCGGAGATTCTTCTTCTTGCGTAATTTTTTGTTGTGATAACTTATTTCTCTTTAAAACTATTTGCCTGGCTGAATCCTGGTTCCAATCCTAGAGGAAGACACGCAACGCAGTTTTAACAAGCTGCTTACAACAGCAAGCAGTTACACATTTTAAGCAGGTGGCTTCAGTTCTTTCACGTCAATGTTTCCCGTTGACAATCACCATTTCGAGTGTGAAAATATTCTTGCAATCGTTAGGTGCGGATGGCTTAGGAGATGCTCTGAATTCACGAATACACGGTTCCCGGACAACTACATTAATCGCTTTCATAGCTTGAGCAGGTTTTGACCTCTGAAGCTGAGCTTGTAGAGCAGAGTTACTCCATGGGTTTACCGTCAGTAGACATCATACGATCCTTATAAACTCCAAGGTCTTTTAGATTGATTTTATATAACTAATACTTGACATCTGATGAGTCTATAGCCTCAGCTATAGACTGACTATAGACACAGCTGCAATCTAATGTTAGGTATGTTAACAGTAACTATTAATGGCAACAGTTTCATTGTTGCCTTTTGCCATTTACTTGTGTTTCTCTACACATTCAAAGGCAGAAGATGAGCTTTTTTTCCTCACAGCACAGACTTGCTGTCAGTAGACTCCAGTGCCCTTTGAGAGATCTTTCATTGATCCTGAGAGTAACGACCAAACTACCAAACAGGAGAGTGGGAATTTTAACTTCGTGAAATCAATTGGCTAACTCGCGGCACGTGTTTGGACCCCCAAACTCTTAATCTACATGACAGTGAAATTCAATCTCAAAACTTTCCCACTACGCTAGTATTTTAAAGGCAGTATCACCCATTATAACATGAATTGTACATTTAAGCAAAAATACGCTGACTGTAAAAAAAGCATCTTGTTTTCAAATTTTACATAGAGTAAAAAAAAAGTATACATGGAAATTATCACCAGGAGAACAAGCAAATTCCTGAACATAATGCCTCTCACGCATTTGCAGCTCTATGACTGCTGTACCCCCCGGTTCACCTCCGAAGGCCGTCTGGACCATAATAAAGATGCACCTTTGAAAGTGCTCTAATTAGGAAGCCTGATGCCACAACCTGATCATTAAAGGCTGGACTGAGTTTAAAATTCAAAGGCAACGCAGTCCCAGGTAGACTAGTTTCTGCTTGCAAAATAATGCACCAGTATCGTAAAAACAACTTGTACATAGAAAATAAGGAAGCAACAACTTCAGGGGCTTTGATGTAGTTTGCGCAGCAAAAGCACAGTTAAGGCACATTTTATTTCAGCCCACCAAAGTTTAGTGGCTGAGGCAGGTCTTCACGGTTATCTTCCAGTAATCTCAATGCAATTGTCTGAGCTCTGCTTGCTTTTAAAGGCTGCGCGTTGGTCAATTCTCCACGCGGCACGGGAGAGTAAGATACTCTCTCACTCCATAGCACTGTTTGCTGCACAAAGGATGAAGGAAGTTTCACTGAGTTGCTGCACACTAGAAAGATGAAGCTTTCAGCTCAAGTTCAAAAAGCTTAGCATGAGGAGAAGGCAGGCACACGCTGTCCCCATACATCAGGGTGGAGTAGGAAGGGAGTCTCTTTATGCTTTAAGGCAATTAATTACTGCAAATACTAAAGACAACCTATCTCAAGCTGGAGGGAAAGGTCAGGGAAGCAACCCTTAAAACCACAGTGAAGTAATTAAGTACATTAGCGTGCTTCAAGGCTAGTTTTCACACAAAAATTTGTGATAAAATGACTATTTTAAAATCAGTTTTCTCTTTACTTCCTTGATGAGGTGCCTTCATAGCAACTATACATCTACTCTTTCTGGCGATAGCATAGATATGGAGTCTCATTTACTCCCCAGTTCCTAAGCTGTATTGCTGAAGACTCTGTAAAGTGAAAGAAGGGGGTGGAGGGGGGGGTTCAGACTCCGCCAACATCATCCTCAAAAGCCAGTGACCTCCAAGGAGGTACCTGTTATTTTAAGATGGACCTCGTTGGAGAGGTCACACGTTTCTCTGGAGGACAGGAACGACACATTCAGTGTATTACTCAATCAAGAATTGAATTACCGCTCTCCCAACCTTGGCATTTGACCTGGCTGTCAGGTGCGTAACATCTAATAAAAGGCAGTGGGCTGTTTCACTCTGCTGACTTGCAGGTCTCAGAGACTGAAGGAAATGGTGTTGGCTTTGCCTTAACATTTAGGACAGAGGCTTGCCAATAATTTTAAAGCAGATAAATTTACATGTACTCTATAAGGCTCTTTTTCTAGAAATTTAGTAAAAAGTTCCAGGGTTGAGGTGGAGACAGGGGACAGATTGGATAAATAAAAGCATAAGAATATCCCAGAAGGGCCTATCGTGTATCTAGCAAACGTACTAAGTACCACATCGGCTCTTTTCTGACATAAATAGTAGTCTCAAGACAAAGGCTAGTAAGTAATGAGGCAGTCCCGGTAAAAGTTCAGGGCTACCTTTGGAATTAATGTAGGGTATGATCTCCTCAATAGCTGTCCTTATGGAAAGACACGCAAGGTGGCCTCGCCAGAGCCTGGCATCACGCGCTTTGTGAAGGGACAAAGCCCCGAACACACGCCATCACGCTGCAGCAGATAACATGAAAGCAGTACAAGATGATGCTCTGAAAGAGTTTGAAGAGGGGGCTGCGTCTGAAGGCTTCATCCGTGAGAAGTTTGTGTTGCAAGCCAGGCCATCACTAACTCCTGCAGATGGAGAGGCAGCAAAGTTGCCAAGGGCAATGTTCTCACACATACAACCCATGAGCAGAGCACGGGGAAAGCGTTATCAATCATAACGTCAAATCTGCTGCCTTGTTCAAGCAACACTCTGCATTGCCAAGAAAGATGAAAGGCTAGCACTCCTATCTTCCAATATACACAATTTCAGAAATACCATGTTTAAAGTCATCTGGGATGCAAAAAAAACAGTATGCTCTTATCTCAGCTTCAGCTTGATTTGGAACAACTTTGAGTACAGACAGGGCTGTGTGTGCTTAAGAACGCGTAATAACAGAATACCGGTGTTTTCCGAGCTCTATTCATGTAAGGATTAAAAGTTTGTTGAACAGATTAATGAAGGGAAACTGTGGTTGCAAAATCAGGGGTTGCACTGACCACAAAGAATTCAGAAGCAGTGGGTCTTACACAGCCAGTATGATTTTATAAACAGTCACATTAATGAAACACTTATTCTGAATTAGTCAACTGGTCCTTGAGTGTCAGAAGCGTACAATGAGCTGGGAAGCCTCTAAATAAACACTTTTATCTGCCCAGAACAGCAATGGTGGGCGTAACAACTTGCCCCTATCTCCAAAAAGAAGAACTACTAATGGCAAGATGGAGATAAACACAGTCCAAGGTTGTTCAGTAGGGTCACACTGCCATAACTCATCAGCCTGGTGAGCTGAATCACACTCCTAATGGCACTGTAAGTCTTGGTGATGAAGGCTCTTTCAGTGACTGAAGTTTTAAGCATTACTCTTATGTGTTGACATTTACAGTAGCAAAGCCTATGCCAGCACTGTTGAGTGTCTCAATACAAGTGATGGATCTGTTCAAATCTCAAGGAACCTGCACTGTCAGGAAGGCTGGGATCCCGTGTTCCTCTCCTCATCTCAACGTCATACAAGACTGCCACTTGCCTCTAGGGTTTCTGCTGTGCCCATGTGCAAAAGCTCCTTGCAAAGTTCTCTGGATCTTCAGCCGCCCTGCTCCTAGGTTAAAACTACCATTAAAATGAAGCCATGATAGGTGTCAACCAGTGATTCTGGTTACGTGGAAGACTTGTGGAAGACCTGAAAGAAGCTTAGGCTCAACGAAGAACCAGGAGCGCAGGCTGTTTGCATGTGGCTATGGGTGGTCAGAGCAAACTGCGGACCTTTCTCGCTACCAGAAACGTGTATGAAAAGATGGAGGATCTTCAAAGAGTAGTGCTAATAAGAAAAAACCCTCTTTTTTCACAATTTTCTGTACCAGATGCTAGCACATCTCGATTAGAAATCACGATGACTCATATTCAAAGGTCTGCTTCTAATCCCTAAAATACTAACTATCACCACACATAGTTGGTTGCAAAGATGCTTTACGGCATAGCTGGCAAACTCCCCGATAGGCATTTTTTTCTCTTTATTAAATGTAGCAGATTTTTCTGTATTTTAACTTTCTCTCCCTTTCCACACCTCCACACTGATACATAACAGCGGCCACCATTTAAATTACACATTGATGGTGAATTTATATGATATATTATCCATTACATTATATTAAACAGAAAAAGAGGACTCTGCTATCATAACTATAGAGACTGCTTTTCCTTTCATGTTGATTTACATTCAAATAACCAACATGTCAGTCTGCAATGAGGCAAGAAGCTGTGAAGTTCTTACGCAGACACTCTCCTTGGGACTGAAAGGTCAGTGTTTGTGTTATTTATTCTTATCATGGAAATATTTTACTCTTGAGTTAGGGTGGACTTTCTCCCTATCCACGGAAATAATAACTGAAGATTTCAACAAAGAAAAGTCAGACTAAATTCAGAGTCATACAATGGTTTGGGTTGCAAGAGATCTTAAAGGGATCATCTAGTTCCAACACCCCTGCCATGGGCAGGAACACCTTCCACTAGACCAGGCTGCTCAAAGCCTCATCCAGCCTGGCCTTGAATTAAACAAAAACATTCAGAAGAATTAATTTTGTTAAAGTGCAGACAGAAATATACACAGAGAATAAACTAAGTAACGTAACAGCATCATACTCAAAGCAAGAATGGCAGCAAGCCCAGATTCGGCTGCCAACTCTTCTTGGAGAAGTCAAAACTACAAAATCCGCTAAGGTGGACTCTAACTTCCATGTAGGAATCTCTCTTGCTGGCACCTATTTTCCGCCAATTTTAAATGCCCTTAAAAACATACTTTCCTTAATACTTCTCTGTCTCCCTTCTCTTCTCGTAAACCCCAATAACTACTTCCCCATGGGTTGTTTTATAATTAAGTGACATTATAGCAAAGACAACCATAAAATGTCTGTAAAACTACAGAACACAAGGAGGAGGAAAAATCTGGATTACTGGAGGAGTCTTCTATTAGTTCAGATTCTGAACAATACTGGTGAAAGGCTACTGAAAGCATGGGGTTTCCAGTTTGACTACTCAAATTAGACCCGCCGCTGCTTAACTGAGAATATCTCTAAACTGGATTAGTGCCAAATAATGATCCTATTTATGCGCAAAAGCATGTGTTTGTAGCATAACTATTGGTGTACATGAATGAGCGTGACAGGCACAAATAAGATATGTAGCCTATTGGCAAACTCCTAATATCACGTATAAGAATATAAACTGTTTAAGAAGAGATGTCTAATAAACTTTAACTGCTGGTGGTGCTGGCTGGCTGGCTCCCACTGTGATGCTATTTGATCAACAGTGTAACCAATGCCTTGTTCCTTATGGCATTGTTTTAGTAGAGAAAATGTAGAAAATCACAGTGAAAATAAGGTAAATTTGTAGCCGGAGAAGTCAAGCTCCATGGTTAGCTGGAGATACAGATGCAAGTGCATCCATCAACGGTAAGATGACAGCACTGCAGGAACACAGCATTTTTAATGTGCAAGAACCACCGCTGTGAGCGAAGAAACAGTAGCAATGCAGCTACTGCTGTAAAATTAATAAAAATATTCTTTACTTTTTCAGAATAAAGCCATTATTGTTGTAACAAAGGACAGTCTTGCCCTTAAGCTTCCTAGAACATAGCGGTCTGGCTACTAATGTAAAAGATGGGCAGCACAAAGGGAGGTCTCGACCTCCTGCTCCGCTCACATAAGGAAGCTTAAGCATAGCAAGGTTTGCCATAAAGAATACCGAAATCTTGTAGTGATAGGCACCGTGTTAAAAACAAAACAAAAATAACCCTATACAGTTACCTGGTGTTTTTATTCCGTACTTCATTAAGCGTTCCTTATCTCAAAAGAGCATGAATGTGCTCGAGAGCACCTAGTAGCATAGGACATGGTGGCAAAACTCATTCCCAGACCAGCCAAATTGCCAGAAACTAGAAAACAAAGAGGCATAGCCTTTTTTTTTAAATCAAGTTAATTCAATTATGCATGGGAATGTTTTTCACAGTAGTGTGGAAACTTTTTTTTACAAAGCCAGACAACTTCACTAGATATGAGGTTTCACAAATGAGCTGCATGTTGTTTAAAGTAAATTTCCTCATTTTGCACTGGTTTTTAGCATATGGAAATGCCAAGTCTGCTCCCTTCTCTGTTAATTAATGCAAAGTCTTTGGTTTATGACATACTTTTGCCAGCAACACCACTCTTGCATCAAAATCCTATCAGAATATTTATCAGTAAACGTGTTTATATCATTAGATAAAATTTAATGACATGGATTTCTAAATCAGTTTCTCTAATTTCAGTGTGTTACCCATGGAATAATATGCAAGAGCTGAAAATTCACGTATATAGATATTTTCTTAGGTAATGTATAACTGCACAGCTGTGATGCAAAAAAGCAAGCAAGGTATTAAGGGAATGGGAAACAATACAGAAATACCGTAATGCATTATGCAAGTGACTTTTATGCCTTCCCATGGATACACTATTTATAAAAAGGGAAAGACTATAATCAGGGCAGGAATCTCCTACGAAGGTAGCCTACCTGACTACATACAGGAGGAGGGTGAAAGAAGTCACCAAGTTAAACTGGGATTAGAGTTGGAAGCACCGTTAAGATTAATATCACCTGGGTATATATTAAGAACTTGGTCAGGCTACAAGTACGCAGAGTAAGGCAGGATATGGCCCATGGTCACTGGGGTGGCAAAGGCCACCTGAGCTGCTGCAGAGCACGGCAGCTGAAAGGCAAGAACTAGGTTCAGGAAAACAGACTATATTTATTAGTGAACCCACAAGGTGCTCCTGGGTTAGGGGTTAAGCTGATGAAGAAATGCTTTGAGGATTTCATGTGGAAGGGGTTGCAAGACTAGATTTACAGCTACTGGTGGCAAGAGGCATGCCCCTGGTGTAAAATTAAGACGGACAGCTCTGAAGGTAATATGATTAGAGACAGATAGATCATTTTTTGGTTACTGGAATATTTTATAATTTCATTATGAAAACTGTTTGAAAATAATTAGTGGGAAATGCTACACAGAAACTGAGAAGTTGCATTCATGTTCAAAAGAAGGGCTGGGATTTTGCTGGGAAAAATACAATTTTGTCTGTCTTTACTCAAGCTTCTGGTCCTCGGTGTCCAGTGCTAAGTTCCTTCTCTTCATATAGCAGAACCGCAGGCAATTTTGACACACTAAGCTTCTGCTCATGAGTTTACAGTTTTCTGTTTCACAATCAGCACAACTAAATCAACTCTAACTGCTAGCGTGTGTTTTCTTTCTAAGGGAAAACTGTATCGGTTGTTGCTTTGACATTAATATTCTCCGGAATTTAGCTGTTGGTTTCTTAAAACGAACAATCCCCCAAACTATTTTGATGCGTGACTTTTCTCAGCAAAGCCCTCGCCCCGTTCTCTGCTGCTGTTACCCGTGACTCAGCGGTACATTTGAGGGGCCACTCTCACAAGGAGGCTTTGTCTTTGTTCCTGTTACTCTGCACACGGAACGTCCTTTGTTAAGAAAACAACGTCCTTGGCTGAAAACAGTGGCCCGCCAGGCCAATGGTGTACGTGCCCCGCAACCTGGGCATTACATTGATAACAGAACAGAAAATACTTATCTTCAGGATGATTCTGTATAAAGCCTGACGTTAGTGCTATTCTGTGGCTGAAGCTGTTTCTGGGATGACTCTTTTTACCTTTACCCACCTTTTATCACTTCATACAGCCTCATACACGCAATATCCTTCTACATCCCCTCCCCTCTCATTTCTCCTTTATTTCTTTTCAAAACAGGTTAAAGGATTCAGCTAGGATAGAGCTTCCCCAAATTAATTCTTGTTACAGTACCAGCGAGGAACAAAGCCCTGGTCAAAAAACAAATTCTGCAAATGAAAGTCTGTGCTCTTCACCGGAGCCCTGCCATTACTTTTGCAAACGCCCAGGAGGCTGGCTGGCTCCCATTCCCTTCCAGCGAACGTCATCGCAAAGTGGCTCCATCACTTCCAAAGTGCTCAGAATGCAGAAGCATGTTTGTTTGCTGGTGTGAACAATCAAGAACATATTATGCATTCCCTGCATTATTTATATTGGCTACTTAGAAGTTGGCTTTTATTTATTTATTTAAAGTTTCCATCTGTAGGCTCTGGCTACATTTCAAAATCTCCCCCTTCAATCATGTTCTAATGGGTATCTGTTCTCCCAGAACACCTGTCCTTTAGGGTCCTATTACAAGTAAGCTGACAGTGACACAATTTTTCACTTTATTATAAGTCCACAGTTTTGTTTCTTGTTAAAATCCCCAGAATCAACTCATAATATTAGAGCTTCCTTTCATTGCAAAAAATAAAAAATTAATTTCAAGTCTCATGACTTTTTCAGTCCTGGCAAAAATGCTAACACTATATTGACCTCAGGATAGGGAAATATTTTCCACTGCTCTAAATTTGTTATAAAGAACAAGTGTATGAAAATGTGTTAGTTGAGATGACTAGGGGTGTCACATTCATAACCTCCTTTTAATCTCCTTTTATTCCTACGTCTAACTCTTCTACTAGAGTAAGAGATCTCCACAAGATAATTATATAAATAAAGATGTTTTAAAATGACAAAATGTACTTTGAAACTTCCAGCATCTATGCTGTATATGGCTCCAAATATTTTAGATCTTAACTTATCTAACATCACTGTGTTGTGAACATAAATTCAGCCTGCTGCCATCAAAGTGTCACGATCCACCTTTCTGTTAGAAGGATTTGTCCATCTCGGGACATCCAGCGAGCAACATGAAGGTACCAGCAGGCTGTGGATAGGCAATACCAATTTATCTCTAGCTTCCACTGCTAGCTCTATCAGTAAAAATATGGCAGCATGGGTTTCTACAAGTACAAGCCTGAAGATTTGTAGCCCAGTGCTGAGTATCTTTACTATAACTTTATTAGTAGTATATTGCATCTTCATTATTATTACGGTTTGCCATAGGAAATGACAGCAAGCGCAGGCATGTTCCGAGCAGCTCTCACCCTCCACGTGTTTTTAATTTCTGTGTTTTAACAGTAGCTCCGAAGAGCCACTGTAATCTATACAGAGCTGATGGATTATGCACAGAAGTGTATGTATTATTGTTTCTGTTGGCCTTGTTAAGGTAGCACCAGATTTACTGCTGGCATTACAGTTCAGCTCCTGCATTGCCATCCCACGTGTGCCTGGGCACTCCAAAGCCCGTTGTGTGCTTCCTGAGTTGGCAGGAGCAGAAGTGCAGACGCAAGATGTTTATCCTCTGAGGGAAGACAGCTCTTCAGCTACTTTCAGATAAATGCTAAGCGCATAAGCATTGAATCCAGCTAATGAATTCAGCGTGTGCACCAGGACACAGGCTTAGAAAGGACCACCTGGGTCACCGATCCCCACTAACTGCAAGCAATCACATAATAAATGTTAAGGGCAAAGTGTCCTGCAGGATGTCATAGTCTGCCCTCTCCATTTACTGCATGCCATAAAGTAACGTTCCTCTAAGCCACACACCTTGATCAAATTATGATCTGTAGGAAATGAGCTGAAAAGTCTCAAAAATGACAGTATATGACAGGAAAAGTAAAGGAGGTAAGGGGAGGGTACGACTGAGCACTCTGAGATGTCTGAATACGTAACATGAAAACATCCGTAAGACCCGACAAGACCAGTCCAACTATGCTGGAGGACAGGACACATCCCAGATATCAGTAAGCATTGAGACAAAAAGGTACTCCTGGACTCCTGAGGTGACCTCTGAAGTCCCAAGGCCGAGGAATAATCACATACAGTATTACTGTACAACAGTAAATACAACTGACAGATAATTCAAGTCTGTTTCCTTCAATGCTTGGGGACACCCACAAATTGGGCGCCCAGCTCCCAGTATTGCAAGGCATTACCGAGAACTGCAGGCGCACTTCCCCTCGGTTATCTCATCCCTCCCATAAACTTCACCTTGAAAACCCCATAGGTTTGTGTCCCAGCTGTGTTTGGAAAGCCCTTCTAGAATGTCACTCATGTCTCTGGTTAACATGCTTTTTTCTAATTTCCAGTCTAAACATACTCAAGACACACTTAAGTCCACTTGATTTTCTATCCATATTATTATGTTCTATTCCTTCACTCATATTTGAGCCCTCAATGTATTTTTAAAAAGTAAACATCTCTGTTGCTACAAAAGCAAGCAAATCCAATCAGTCCTGCAGCGGGGACATATGGAGGCACACCATGCAATTACTCATCCTTCTCTACAAGTCTCCAAGTTTAAATAGATCCTCTTCTGACGACAAGTAATCAAAATACATACAATAGTTTAAATGAGCCTTGTACAACTGGGCAAACACTTCCCCGTTCCTACTTGCTAGGCACAGCCTGAAAGCCCTTTTGGCAATTTGGGTTTTTTTAGTAGCTCCATCAACAGTGGCTCCTTGATCTCCTCATTTTAAGCTCCACAACAACCTGTGAACTGCCCTTCACAGGAGGGTCCATCAAGCCCAGCAGTTGCCCCTGAGAGCAGCAGCCCCCAAGGGAAGAGCAGAGCCATCCTATGGGAGAAATTTCCCACCTGACCCCCAAACACTTGAAGTTCGCTCACTTCCTCAACAAAAAGTAAGACCTTTGTGTTTTTCAGGCCCTGTTGTGCTTTCCTTACGTAACTCTGCCCTGTTGCTGTCTGCACCTACGTGAAAGGCTAGCGCTCACCTCCTGCCGTAACTCTGACTCCACAATAACCTCCACCCGCTGGGGAGTCCCCTCCCCTCTATGTGCTGTGCCCTCACCACCCTCTGAACTCACTCCCTGCCTCTGGCTCTGGCAATGAGAACGACAAGCCAGTCCCTGCTCACTCCTGGGGAGTTGTTCAGGCCTCCGTCTCTTTCCCATGCCACGGAATGCTACACTACTTAATCATTCCTTGGAAGAAATTTGTGTCACACTTTCCACCCTCCGAACTGTCCTAGCTCCTGCTATACCTTTTTCAGATGGTGAAACCGAACCGCACACTATTTAAGATGCAAGAGCCACACTTACACAGTAGCAGTGGGACATTTACAGAATATTTTTGATCCCTTTCCCATTATACTACTTGCTTTTATAACCACTACTGACACTGAAGTCATTTCCAAAACTCAAGTTAACATTCTCAGAGAAGCATCTTTCATATTTCACAGCCCTAGCTATGCCCAACGCTTTGGCCACTGAGCGGCAACGGTCAGCTCAGCATTCATCACCTCGTGTGTGGGATTTCTGTCTTCCTCGCTTTGTACCGCCTCCAGTGAATTTCTCCTGCCGTTGCCTTGCCCAAGCCCTTTGTTTTGCACGATCCTTCTGCAGTTTTTCCCAGTCAGCACTCATCTTCAGTGCTCTGAATAAAAGCATCATCAGCACACTCTGTCATCTTTTCCAGTTCATTTATCAGTTGAGTATCACAGGTTTAAGCACGGATTCTTTTGAGACCTTACTGCTGTCATCCTCTCACTCAGAAAACCGATCAGTTAGTCTTACCTGCTGTTTCATATCTTTTAACCGATTTTTTGTTGATCTGTAGAGCATTCCTTTTATCAGATGAAGCGCAGATTCTTAAGTGTACAGTAATGAAGTACCGCTTTCTCATCCTTTTGGTTTTAATGACTAATCCTCCGAAAGGTTAGCAAGAGTACAGCATACCCATATTTCACTGGGGAGGGCCCATTTTTGGATTAATTTGCTCCTTTTTACCACCATGACATCATTTTGGGATGACTCCGGGGCTGCTGCTCTGGACGTGGGATTGTCCTAAAATGCCCCCTTTTTTTCCCTCACTCGTTTTATGGTTAACTCAGCCAGAGGAAGGACTGTTGAGAGATGACCCTGAAGGCAGTATGTCAGTGAACCTTCCAGTGTTCCTGAATTCCTGCAAGAAGCTGACCTTGAGGCCACTGAGCTCTCCTCCTAGTCAGCACACATCTGCCAATGCCACGTAAGGCAGACGCTCAATACATTTTGACACACACTTTAGTAACCTGGACCACCATACCATGTGCTGGCTCTGACTCTAATTCTTCTGTGAGGCGGGATTTGTACCAGGTTGATCTGACCCGTGGTTAAATGTCTTGCTGCCCTCCACCCTCCCATCTCCCAAACTGTGCAGTTTATCCACCATCTACCTCCTGGGCCTCCCTTTGCTTCATGACGGTTATCGCTCTGCCTCCAGTTTTGCGTCTGTGGTGGAGGTTCTGCTACAGCTACGCCCACCCTAGATGAGGTTTCCTACCTCAAAGTAACGTGACTGCTCAATTAGTGCCTGAGATCTGCGCTGGCTTGTTTCCAGGTTTTTGGTTTGTTTGGGGATTTTTGGAGAGGAGGCGGCAGATGGGCTGGTTATATGAAGATCGGTTCCTCAGCTGCTACAGTAGTCTGGCAACTTCCTACTCCTAATGCAAGGTCAGGGTTCACACCTGCAGCCACTGTGAACTTTGCAGAATAAGGTTGGGAGCTTGGTATTTAAAAACTAAGATTTTATTTTATCAGAATTGATAGAATTTGAATACCTAGGCTCTAAACTATTTAGAGTAAATTACAACTCTTTGGTAAGCCGCTGTTCATGAAAATTATGTAGATTATGAAAGCTATGGCTATGTGCTACAACCGAACACATTTTTTAAAAAAAGTTGAACTTCCATATGCTGAAACTCTTCTTTATAGCAACCCACCCCGCTATTAGTCCCCAACAGAATGGCAGCGTGCTTATTATTCTTAAGTTTTGTCCTGTCTTTATTATACTAATGCACAAAGTCAACAAAATTCTTCCGTATAATACTTCTGTCCTATGACAGGAGTTTAAAAAACTGTATCAAAGACCTTGTGTCAAGGTCACTAACGGAACATTGCAGAGACCTGTCCCTTATGAATACTTCTAATAACCCCCCTGCAACCCGGTAACTGACCTCTCAGTACATCCTGTCACAGCCCCCTCTTTTCCCAGCCCCTTATCTGCCTAAGACAGCTTCGTATAATTCCTGTATTAATCTGCACCATCTCCACTTTAAATAATAATTTCCTTTGGGAACTGTACTGAATGAATGCTTCCTATAAATCTAGATAGCTTAAGCCCACCACATGACTGTAGTCTGAGATGTTCACTATCTCAGCAAAAAGCAACATTAAGTTAGTCTGACAAAATCACCTTCTGATCAGAATTCTGCATTTTAATCCCACTTTTCACTTCTGATGATGTTCTTGATTACTCTTTGTTCAAAACCTGTCCTAAGATATTACACAGTGTTGAAATAACCTGATTTGCATGTACTTTTCAGGATTTCTTTTTTGCTCTTTTTGCATACGTGTTAGTATTCACCAGCCAGACTGCATTATCCCCTTACTGAAATAAACATTAAGAGGTTTTGCTAGTAGACTTCTCGTGACCAGAGGTAAAATCAGAGAAGTAACGCTTTAAGTTTCTACAAAGGAGGTAACTAACAAAAATGAGAGCTTTCCTATCCTTTACTCATCCTCAGATACATCACGCAGACTCAACAACAAAAACGCCCAACGGAAAGGAGACTGGTCATTTAGTATTCCAGGACGATTTTACAGCTTCCTGCTTCAATAGCAATATTAAACCAATAGCGGAACATTTAGAAGTGGAATGGAAATACTGCCACGATAAATGCTTTGGCAAGAATTAGTTCATGTCATTTGAAACAACTGTTCAATACTGTTCATTAGGTTTTTAATCTGTTCGCACCACTGTGCTGCCTTGTTCATATTCACATAGGAATGAAAATTTTTTTTTTTGCCCAAGTTTACATTGCCATCAGTGTTCAGTGCAACTTGCCACAGAAAAGGAACCTGAAATATTCCCACCTTCTATCTTGCTCCTCTTTGTTTGAAGTCCCAGCTAGAAATTTACAAGTGAAACCAGGACTTGAAGAGAGATAACCCTGCTCATGATATGTGTATTTCCAACAAAACCAACCAACTTTTCCCTGTGGTACAGCAGAGTTGCTGAGGCGATTGCCATCTTGTGATTCAAATCAACAATTAAATTCTTAGTGCCGTGGAGCGTGCAGCAGCCATCATTCCAAAAGCCTCCTATAGATAGATTTTCTATCATTTCCCCACAACATCTTCTGAGTTAGTATTTCAAGGACATGACCTTCAGTCGCAAGTGCATCATGTAAGCATTATTCCCAGCACATAACTCTATACAGATCTTAAAACATTTGTTACTAAACTTACAAAATGAAAAGGTAAGGAATATAAGGGAAAAATTACGTAGTTTTCAGGAAGTGCAGTGGACAAAGCAGTAAATGAAAAAAAAAAAACCCATCCAAAGGTGAAGGGAGCTTCAGGGAATGCAGGTTATTAAGTGGATTACTGGAGACACTCTTTCGGAAATCACTTTCACCAAAGGCATGCCCATATTAAAAGGGAAATTACATTACCTTAATTGCACTTCTCAGCCATAGTTGTTGAGATCGTATGTTGATCACCTGGAAAGCAGAGAATAGATGATGAATAATGTTGTTCATATTTTAATTACTGATTAGTAAGAGCAACTAATATCACATATTTATCCTGTATTAAAATAGAAATTTTAGCCTTCTAAACAAATGGAAAAGAACAGAATACATAGCTTTTGATATCTGCTATTTTATACCTGATAAAGGCAGCTTCGAATAAGAAAAATAACAAGAAAACAGTGCCTGAGGTTTTCATTAAAGTAGTTTACATATTTTCATGAAGGCTGTCAACTCAGAAACTAAGGAAAAATTCATAAAAACTTTAATTCTTATAAAATATCTACCCTAAAACATATCTATCAGGCACTCATCTGTAATTTGTTTAGTCTCAAATATATTCTCTGCCCATCCCCAAGCATTTAACAGTAAAATCTCCAACTGGTGCTTTACAGCCCTTTGTTACGTACATGTAAGTACCTCCCTGGGATGAAGAACACAACTGGTGGGTGTAAGAGTATTTTGGAGGCCGTTTCTCCTGCATTTACCCAGGTGAGACTGTGCCACGGGGAAACTTGGAATGGCCGTAAAAGTTGAGGGATTCAAGAAGCGTTTAGAGGTTTCACCTTTCTCACAGCTCCAAGGACCTCTACCAAGGAACGCTTTCTGGGGGGCACAGGGCAGAGACCCCACGGCTCCTAATCGTGTGAGACCCGAGATAGCGGGGGGCATCAGGAACCCACTGGGGAAACTGGATGGTCACTGGCTACGCTGCCATTTTTCCCCTCCATAGATGCCCTTCTTGCCTCATCCTGGTAACATCTAGCACCAAACTTTTGGAAGTTATCAGCATAGTGGTACCTACATCAAGGAACAGTGTTGTCTGGGTAGTTCACTGAGTCATCGAGAAAGCGTGACTGCATGTTACCCATATTCAACAGAATTAAACCTAAACCCAGACTGCAGCTCAATGTTTCCAGACTTTAAGGTCATATACAGCCTGAAAACATCATCTGAAGTTAAAAAGATGTATTTTCAGACTGGGCATGCAGAATGCACCTAACCCAAACCCATTTCAAACAGTTCCAGCATCGAAAGGCTTGCAATGCGCAAGGCACAAGTGCCTGCTGCAGCTTGGGCCAAGCCCTGCTTGCTCCATACAGCAAAAATCTCAGGGATCAAACCGAGTTTGAAACTGCATTTGAACAGGATTTTTTTATTTTGGGGCAGAGATTCTAAGTCATTATCGGTTGGCTTTGAAAATGAATCGTACAGTTGCTGGGCTCACTTCACCTGTTCTTTTGTCAAAATCCAGGTCTTTACTAAGAGAGCATCTGTCAGCATTATCTTCGGACAATTTCACATGAAGCAAAGACATTTTGCAGGTTGCTGCCTTCTCTTTTACTTCAGCATTTGTAAGTTATCTACGTAATAGGACCTAATTGTCCGGAATATGCAAAGAGCTATGACTCGACCAATAAAAAGAACAAAGCTTATTCTCAGGGCTGTTAATTGATGTCACAGAAGCTATTTGTTACATTGAAGTTAGCCAGCTTGCCATGCTCTTAAAGCAGAAAGCGGGTATATTTAGGTACACATGGCTTGGTCTGCAACAACTGAAACTGTTGGTTTGTTCTGAGGTGGAACAAATACACAGTAGGTTGGGTAGTTAGATTTATAAAATAACTCACGGTTTTTAAGGCTGATGGAAATTTGTGGAAGTAAATGGATGTTGTGCTGACTTCAAACAAAATTATCCCGTAAAGGGAAATAACATGGGATTTTATTAGCCTTCAAAATAACTGTTTAAGTAAAAATCGGTAAGCTACATTAACAAGACACCATATGTGCATGGCAATATGTAACTTTTCCCCAGAACAGGTCTGCTTGACCAAATCACTTCTCTCTACTATATATACACACACACAAAAAAAGAGAAAAAAAAAAAAAAAACAAACAACAAACAAAACCCCACAGTACAACCAGGCAAAAATAAGGAATAAAGAACATGCAGCTCATCACAAAAAACATTTGTTTGTATTTCTGAAGAAATCAAACAATTTTACCAGATTTTTCAGGGGAAAAAAAATATGGTTCCATGATACAAGCATATTACTGAAACTTACTCCTGAAAGAACTCCAATTCTAGCCTTTGAACAGAGTTGGTATAAGACTGGGGATGGGAGGAGAGCTGCTCATGGAGCATGTGCACTGGTCTCTATGGAATACAGGCACGTTCTACCAATGCCATGGTTACCACTGATTCAACATTCCACCAAAATAATTATGTATTTCACCCATAAAAGTCCACAGCAGAAAGGCTGCAATTAAGTTTGTCCACAAAATGCCCAGCCTTCCATGCCTGTATTAGAGGGAGAGAAACAAAATGAACTGCATTGCCATGGGAACAGGGTTTACTACTTGCTTTACTAAGAGATTAATGCCTATTGTCAGCAGATTTTATGATAAATGATCAACATTTTGCATTTTTGTAATGAAGGCGCATCATGCTGTGTGTTGTTCACACACTGTAGAACACTCTTCCTCTAATCATCAAGGGCTTTTAGTTCTGTATATTATTTCACAAAAACAAAATAGGCTGTTGAGATTGTGATTGGCTTAGATTTTAACATAAAAAAAAAAGACAGACACTTCATCTCTGAGTTTTCTACAGCGCTAGAAGATAACAACACAACTGCCCTGCCGCTTCTCTGCCATCCCTAAGCTCTGCTCCTCCAACACAAGCGACCTCGCCGCCCAGCCCCACCACGTCACATCTACCTACACCTCACTTGAGCTCAGCTCCCTCTCCCCTGCCTCTGAGCAACACCCTCCTACCACGGCCTCTCCCTCCAGGCCCTCCCGGCCCTTCCCTCCTCCTGCTGGCCCACAGGCTGCGGAGAGGCAGGGGGGAGTGGGGGGTGAGGGCTTAGGGATTCAGGTCGACACGCTGGGTTGGGGCATCTGGTGAAAGCGTCTGCTCTGGGGCTCTGGGATGAGAGCTATGGGTACGGCTAGGGATGAGAGCTCACCTCCTGGAGTGAGGGATCAGGGTGAGCGTTTGGTTTTCTGGTTAGTGTTTAAGGCATAGGCAACCTTTTTGGTTTAGAGGTTCAGTTTAGTGGAAGAGTTAGGGTAAGAGGTTATGATTTTGGACTTCAGCTCAGAAGTGAGCATCTGGGCTTAGGAATGGGGTAAGGGCCAGGCGTAAGGTTTAGGTTTAAAGTTAGGGCTTCAGGTTAGTGATTAGACATTGGCTAAGGGCCTACCTGAAGAGGTCTCGCAAGCAGTCTCCCGGCCACATCACCTTGACTTCAGCCCCCCTCACCTCCACCATCGCTGCCGGCCCGGCTCTGGGACACCCTTCATGTCCTCAACATGCTGCTGTGCACGCTGGCCTCTGCCCTCCCCATGCTCAGCTCCGCTACGCTATCCCTGACAGGCACCACCACCTCACAAAGCCACCTGCGGCTCACCAATCGGCTTCCCCCGATGCCCGTGACCTCACAGACACACGTACCGCGTCACCTCTGCCTGCAGCTCCCTCTGAGGTGCCACTGCCTCTGCCCAGCCCTCGGCCTGGGACGCAGCCTCCCGGACACGCTCCTCACGCCTGCTTTCATACCGGACTCTTAGCCCACGAGCATATTTATCACCGACCATTTCCACTAGAACAGGGTCAGAGATGCACACAGGGTATTGTGAATTAGGAACTTAGAAAAAAAGAATGTTTTCATTAATTTCTTCAATCCTGCCTTCATCTCAGCGACTAGTCTGGCCCAAACCACAACACTGATTTTATTTATTTCTACATGAAATTTATTGTTTCTCTCCAACGTGTTCTCCAAACCTCTACTTTTACTTGTCCTCTTCTCTATTCCACTGAAGTGACTCATAAGGACTTAAAAAAATTATGTTAAAAATCAGCATGAAGAGCAGTATTATTAAAAGTAAGGAATGCAAATTCACACTTCACGTGAAGCAAGAATTCTAAATCTCTCAGGCATCTTTGAAAATTACCACCTTTATTTTAATTAAACAAAAGTTACCTATAATGAGTCTTACAGTACGTACATTTTCACACACAATGCGCCAAACTCCATCTCTACACTTCTCTCAGTGTCTGATCTTGAATTTCTATGCATCTAAGATATACTCTGTAACTCAAGGAATTAAAGAACACTGAACAGCTCTTTAAATAGTCATGTAATTTACCTTCTGCAGAGACTAATCACTACTTTTTTTTAGCTGCTTACAAGAAAAATTCATGAACCAAAAATCACTAAGCAGCGTTGGGGTGGGGGAAGCAGAACGACATTGCAAGCAAACATTTTTTCTCCTTTGACGCAGAAAAAATGGGTTTGATTCTGCCTGAAGAGTATGTGAAGCCAAAGTTTTCATCAGAAAAATTACAAATGCAACTATATCCTCTACAACTAATGAAGGTTATCTGTTACAGGTTTGTAAATTAAGATGCTTACTTTCTAGTAAGCAAAACTTACAGGTGGTGTCCCTAAAATCTCCCAGAAAACCACCATCTTCCAAAAGTCCCCATCAACGAGTATTATTCTGGTATTTTTATGATTATTTTTATTGTCAAGTTGGAGCAATGAAAACTTGATTTACTGCAATCCTCTTTTGGAAAATCAACTCAGTCACATTTTTCTTGGCAACAGAAAGTAAACTGGATTCCAAGTAAGGGATTTGTTCTAGCATTATTTCTTGCTTTCTGTATACCTTTCTTATATATTTATGTCTGCCTCTGTTTATAATGCATGTAAATGCTGGTTTCACACAGCTGGTGAAACCTGGTTGACTGAACACAGGAGCAGCGATCAAATTCCAAAATTACAATCTCAGTTCTGACTTTTTTTTCCTGTACTCTGTGCCACACAAACTCACTACATAACTCAACTGCACGCAATATGCATTTAAGGAATTTACTGTTTATAATAAAACCTCCAAAATAGTAAAACTCTTAGCGAATTTTTTCCTAAAGGCAGGTCACTTAAAATTTCACAGTGCCTCAGAAGAAGGTTTACTTATAGATCAACAGGGATTGTGTCTTTATTCCATCTACAGAATATATGAACAAAACAACTCTGTGCTTGTTCCATATTCCTCAGCTGTCTTTGTACCATTTTATACTGCCTCACACCTCAATTCTCCAGGCATTGCTTGCTTTGACCAGCTGACTCACTGTATAATACAATGCGCTTTAAAAAATTGTATGATAAAATAATCTTGGCAACCAACAGCCATATTCCATCGTATCTAGCACTTGCGGTAGAAATTGCTGGGGACAGCATTACAAATCACACTGGATGAAAAGACAAGAGATTTCATAACAATTGTTCCATTTCGATTCAATGGAAACAAGAAGCATGGTTTTGAAAAATGTTGGTACGTTATCTGAGATGAAGCTCTCACAGTTGTCTTGTAACTCGTAAACAGGTCAGCGTAAGCAGAAAATCCAGCTCGAGGCCTGCTTCATCCCGTACACCAGCCAGTGGTGAAGGGGGGGAACACCAGAAGTAGACCCTAGTCAGAAAAGTCATTGAGATGTCCTCTCTCCTGCTCCTGCGCAGACCATCTGTGAGACCCCTGGTTGTCTCTACAGCCAGGGCATCGGGCTGTCTGTTCGTGTTAGGCACCAGCTGCCAACCTCGATGTTTTTAACTCAGCACATTTTGAAGCCCTACCTGTATGTAGGTTGTGCTGCGAGGACGAGCAGACCTCAGCTCTGCAAAAACCCAGTTCTGACACTCCATCTACTGTGAGGCGAGCGGGAGAGAGATGGGCCATCTCCCCTAACCACAGCCTGACCAGACCTTCCCACTGTTAGACAGGCAAGAGCTAACGTTACTTTGAAAAGAACAAGTTTAAACTTGGTAATTCAGCTCTGCTCACACAAATATTCTCCAAAAGCGGAGAATTACAACAAGTTTCAGGAGTTGTAAGACATCCAATCCCACACCAAAGGACAAGTCATCTCCACACAAACTCTTTTCTTAAAAACAGCCAATGTTATGAAGCTGGCTCTGGGACAAGCTAGCCAGTGTGGCATCTCAGAGTCCAAAGTGGCTATCTATTAAATCAGACACTAACAGAAAATGGAGTAAACCCGCGCATTGAACTTTTCAGATTTTTGAAAACTTGAAGCGTGTGGGGTTTACAACCCAAACAACAGCTTACACTGATTCACTGCTGCAGCCTTGTTGTCTTTGACAGCCTGCAATGGCACAACTTGAATTGTTTTAGAAACATGATAAAAGAGAAGACAATAAAATGTTCACAGAAAACATCAGAAAAGCGTGCAGAATTTTCATGACATTCAGAACGCTTCCTAGACACCTAAAGGATAGACAATTGAAATATATACACACGTTTACGTAGACGATTTAACTATAGTTTGTCTCTCCTTTGGTTTCTCTCGGCTGATCATCACTAGCTCTTACAGAAAAATCTACTTTAGAGCCCTCCCATCCCGGTGTATCCTGGCATGCTCACAGGACCTTTCTTTGATTCACATTTTCTGTTTTCTACTAACCCAGCTGCACAGCTGGTTTCCAAGACAGTATTCCTCATGCACACTGACCACTTCTCTCTTTACAGACTGAGATATAAGATGACTCTACACTGTGAGGATGCAAGTAAACTCTTGCTTTTTTAAACAATTCCAAAAAAATCCTTCACTTTCCGTAGCCGAAGCTTGGAGTACAGATCCTCCAAACGTGTCCAGAGGTAAATGTATTGCCCAAGCAACTGAGGTGAGCTCCTTCCCTATGGTCTCTGGTCACACTGTAGCAGGCTCCAGCCAAAATGCCTCACTAGCAGTGTAGCCAGCAGCCTACCACCTCCTCCTGGTGTACTACCTCTGCAGTGCCGCGTTCAAGAAATTGGTTGTAACCCCGCTGTGGGAACGCACTAAGTGCCAGTACCATTGCAGACCAGCAGCAGAGAAGGTCTTACATTCCCTCAGTCTCCTCTTCTGCCCTCACCTCGCTCAACAGGGAAACCAGGTGCTTTCACAAATTTTCTTTGCTGAGTATTACAGAATATGGCATTCAGCCAACACAGGAATGCTGCCTTGTTCCTCCAGCTTCATTATCCCACCCCAATCTTAATCCTTTCATAGTATGTCTTAAGGCATGAGACAGACGGATCCTTCAAAATGCGAGATCATCCCAATGGTGTGACATGAGGAGAGGAGAGATGCAGAAAATACCTTTTATCTTTCTTTGGCTTATTCGGGCTGAAAAGGCTTTAGCTCCCTTAATACTGACTTTTATAAAAGCAGAAAACATGGTGCCAGTCCCTTCCTATGAAATGCTCTTATTCATCAAGGAGGGAAGTTGGAGAGAAAACCAGAAAGAGAGAGACTGCAAATGCGTCCTCACCCAGCTCCAGCTCTGCCAAGTGAGAAGCTGCCGGGGCCCCCACGTCTCCCAGCCCACGTCCAGCTGCTCCTCACTGCTCTTCTGGCAGAGGCACCCACTCCCCCAGCCCTGCCGGGAGCACGGGCCACCGGCTCCCTCACCAATCTGTTTCCATCACAGTGAAAGAAGTGACAGGTTGTGGTTCATTTGCCAAAAAATAGTTTCAGAAACACTCCTAGAAGCCACCCAGTCACGAGGTTTGCAGAGGTGGGAGTGCAGTGCGAGTGGCGAAGAACAGCAGGTTGACCTTCTCAGCAAAAACAGCCAAGGAGAAACTGGGTAACAGCCGCTCCACCCAGGAAAGACAGGGTACACCCCAATGGGCATTTGAAAATCTTAAGTCCTCAAGGGAAGCTAGGTCTGCACCAGATTCAGAGTTCAAACAGATCCACATCTTCTGCAGTTACAAACTGACAGCAAGAGACATCAAATTCAAAATCTGCATGAGACAGGAAAGGATTTCGGATTTTGTCTAAGCAAACACAGAGCTGCAGCTGCTCCTTGGCCATAAAAATAATGTTGTGGTTTCAGCCACACACTCCACATCATGAACCTGGGCAGAATCAGCAGATGGATGTTCCCAGTTACAGTCCCAGACACAATCCCTCGCTCACACTCTCTGCTTTCCCCGTCTCTAAAGTGTTCTTAAATAGGGATGGCACACATTTGTATGACATAACTCCACCGAGCTTCTTAAACAAGTGATTGCTCTTCCATGTTTGTTCATACTCATCCCTGTCCTCCTGAAATCTCCCTCCCACTCTCCATCTTAATAAGGTTCAGGAACGTTTGAGCAGCGTTATTCTAGAATAAAAGCTCCCACCGTGTTTCATGCCCCGGTCTGTGGAGTATTTGTGTTAGCCCATTTTAGGCTGTGTTTGGCTTGGTTAATATTTCTCCCACTTACATGGAACTGTTCAAGGAAACCTTCAGCAATGTATAGATTTATGGTTCTGAACACATATATTCCTAGCTCTTTTCCTCCCTCAGCCCACTGATAAACATAACTAAAGACAAAATCATAAACTCATGTCCTTTACTCTTCAAAGCAACACCCTCATCTGCAAGAACTTTGGTACCTGAAAGCAAACGGGTAACTACAAGGCCTTCAAGTTGAAGATTGCACACGTGCAGTTACGTTATGCATACGAATTTCCACAAATCTCTCCACAGGAGTACTGACACCGTAGCAAATGCATTGGCACATTCCCATATACTTAGTGTGTCTACATACAACACACAAGACGACAGGACAGAAACGTTGATTCATCAAACATTAGTCATACTGATGTATTAAAACGCATAAAAAAGACCAATTTTTGTCTGAGATATTGAAACTAGAAGCTAAGGTATTTCAATATTTGTAACAAACTTTTTTTTAGCAGCCTGCTGACTTAGACACTTGGGTTTCAATTTGTGCTTACACAAGTTCTATGCTGTACTAATTTGGCACCTAAAATATCATTCAACAGCAAGCTACAAGCATAACCATTTTAGGCTTTAGAGTAAACTAGCATAACTTATTTAGGGAAAAAAATAGGAAAATTTCTGTTTGTAAGATAATCAAAACAGTTGATTTTAATTTTCAGTAGGTTCCAAAATGACACCAAAAAAACAAATCTATTTAGAGGAGTTTGCATATTGCCCCACACAGAATAAAATCCCAAGGCCTGAGTTGCGTTATAAACCTTGGCAGTCTTGCTGCTAGCTGTTCTCAGACACTGCTAAAACTTGTTTTAGATTACTGTAACGTACTTGGTCTTAATCAGATTTGATCCCAGGTCTGAAAAAGTCTAAAAATATTTCTGTATCTCATACTGCCACCGGCCCCCATAGTCCAGCACTTTGATATCATGTATTTTGTATTTCTCTACTTAATGCACAATGATAAATGAATACCTGTGGGATTCCCAGAATTTGTGAACCATCCAAATCCTGCAAATCATTTAAGCATGCAAATGGTTTCATACATTTCCTGGCATTCCTGCAAATGAGAACAGAATCTGAGCTGCAGCATTAATACATCATACCCAAATTAAAGCTTAGCAATGCGGAAATTGTTCAGATTTGTATTCAATTAAGACAAACAAGTGTCAAATCCGGAGGAGGTCTTGAAGCTGACATTAAGTTTTACTTTTTAGATTTTTCCCTGCACACTATAAGTCTTGGTTCAAGGACTTTGCTTCAATGGTCACTTAAGAATATCCAGCTTAAAAAAAATCCCACTTTTTTCATCAGAGGAGTCTTTTGAATTGAAAAATCATAAGAAATGCTCTTCTTGCCACATTTCCATTTTTGAAATTATCTTATTAAATACTAATTTCAGCAAACTTTAAGTAATAGTTTACATAAGCAGCTTTTTAGTTGATGCATTATCACTGTCATTTTAAAACATTTATCTGCTTTGTTTATGTTACTTTGTTAATTTTATTGTAATTTAGTATTAATTAATAGCTCTGTGGTTCTGAAGTGTTTAATCAGTTATGACTCTTAATTATGCCACAGCATTGCTTAATAAAACAATACACTATTTGGATTAAAATCAAATTAATTAAATTAATCTGCTAGCCTCTTTTATGGGTAATTTATCGCACGATAAAAGCAGTCGTGAAATTGTTTTCATGGCAACTAGCCTAAAAAGACTTTGCATCTATTCTTTCTCATCTCGGCTATAGAGAAAAGCTGTCGCTGATTTCAATGGTTCTCTACAGATTTGCACGAGGATCATAACTGTCTCAAAACCAGCCAGATTCATACCAATTCAGTAACGGAGCGACCTTGTTTCTGAACTGATGCTGAAACAGAGGTAACCATCCAGCCAAGAAACCTGTCCCCGAGAGTGGCCTCTAAAATGCTGCTTTAGGACCTACTGAGACGGAGATGATACCTTTGCCTGGTGAGGTCATGGGAGAACTTTTCCTCCATGAAGTTGTCAAATCGCATCTTGAACCCAGCTGAGCTTTTGCCACCTGCCACGCTCCATGGCAGCGAGTTCCATACACTTACCGCTACGTGGGAAAGCACTCCATTTGCTTTTTTAAAATCTGCTACAGGATAATTTCATTGAAGATATTCTAATCCTACTTCTTGTATTATGAGAAAGAATTAATAAATTGCCTGTAACCACTTTTGCCCACTTTGGAGCTTACATCCCTCCGTGAGGTCCACGCCACATCACACAATGCCACTCCATCCAATTGCCCCTCTCTAGGCCTTTTTTAGTCCTATTAATTATGCACAGCCATTTATTCTAGGTTTGGTATTGCCTAGCACCTGTCATGACTAAATTAAATCTTAATTATTTCCGATCATGTGTCACCATCATTTAAAATTATAATTCTGTCCTTGTTGAAATGCTTTCAAACCTTTCTGAGGCTGCTGTGTCTGCGACTTTCCAACACTAGCCTATGACATTGCACAAGTCAATGAGGAAAAAAAGTACACATGACAATCCCGTGTTCAGCATTTGTCACAAGCTCACGACAGACTTGAAAACACTTCCCTGCGTGACAGCCCAAACATAAGACAACGATTGCACATTCAGCCATGACCATGTTACTGGTGACCTACCCTAGATCCCATTTCCAACATTTGCTTATAAGAACAGCACATGGAAAACTTTTTAAAGAAAAAACTTAACTTGAAACAAACTGCAATCCTTGCTCTGTCCTCATCTACCTAACCAGCCATTTATGCAATGAAATTTCCCTTGTCGGTCCTCCAGCCTCCCTTCAGTCTCAGGTATGGGTCAGGGACAACGGGTCAGGGACAACGGGTCAGGGACAACGGGTCAGGGACAACGGGTCAGGGACAACGGGTCAGGGACCGTTCTGGCCACTCATGCAGATGCTTTAGGGTGAATTTCATTAGTCTGGTGACTTGAATACAGATAATCTCTCTAATTATTTTTCTAACTTAATCTATTGCTCCTTAGATCCTTGCATTATCTCCTTAAATTAGTGAAGAAACTCTGATTATATTTCCCATGCTTCTCACTAGGGGAGAAAGCATTTAATTAAATATTTGTAGAATATACTATTCAATACTTCATCTTTTGGAAAACGAGTGCCTGCATTTTAGTCTTACCTGGTAACAAAACTAAATTTAAAAATCCCTTAAGATAGGTATTTTACCAAATGGAGTGTGAAAGTATTCACACTCCAAGTCCCAAAGGTTGGTTCATCTCTTCTGATTGCGATTGCTTTCTGTTAAATGGATGGGTATCACCTTGTATCACAGCCCTCCGACCGACTGGCAGAGATGGTGCAAAACTGCCACAGGTTTTGGAAAAAGAAGTTAGAAGAAGGAACTGTTCAGCTATAAAGCCTAGTAAAGCCTAGCAGGATTTTGAGATGGCTGAGCTGATATGACTTCTCTGCACCACCTCGCATTTGTTTAATAGTTGAGAGGCTGGTACCTTTGTCCTAATGTTTATTTTAGATTTTCCGTCCCCACAAGGTATTCGCAGAGATGAAGTTTTATGCCTGAACATAAGCACCTCTGTATATTTTGTCCCTTTACTGGTCATTTACTTTTGCAGTCCACAGAGCTTGACTGCAGTGACACCTTCACAGAATTCACAGACAAATTCAGGAAAACAAAAGACTGAAGATCAGTCAACCAACCCGAGTTTGGGACTGGCCCTGCATGGAGGTCTCTGCGCTGTGCAACCTCTTTACATCACCAATTACAGTGTGGTTTATACTCGAGGCATTACTGAGCTGACTTTTTTCCCCAAGACCCTTCTTCCTCCTAAGCCTACTGGTTCTGGTTTTTTGTGTTTTCTGTAGAATGAGGAATTAATGAAGTTTTACCTCTATCTAAGCGATCAGCTGTCACATGAGATGGCAGAAAGGGTGGTACCAAAGGAGCCCACAGGATGTAATTACATGAAGCTGCATCACAGTTCACTAAGGTTCTCCTGGTGCAATGCAACTACTACTGCTACTACTACAAACTACGTATGTCTTTTTTGAACATGGGAAAAGGTTTGTGCAGGGTGGCCCTGAGCTGGCTGCTCCACCCTGACCCACGCCGCCCCTCAGTTCAGGCTAGGTTTCCTCCCAGCATTTCCATCCCTGGCCTTAGAAACAACCCTTAATGTACTTGCTGGTGATTTTCAAAGGTGAGCGTGCCCCAGCCACTTCCATGCTTCCAACACTGTAGGGATAAAATACCTCCACTGAAGAACAGTACGGATGTCATGAGGATGCCTTGTGATTGCTAACTGAGAGGGAGGAACACAGCTGGGTTCTGGGCTGGTCCCCATTGCCTTCGAAGCACAGGAGGAGGAGGAATGCCTAATGCTGCAGAAAAGCAAAGACAGCAGACTTGAATCTGAAAGGTGACCTCCCTGGTGACACTCAGCAGCGTGGAAAGAAACTCCCTACATGACTCAGGCAAACACAAATGCATGAGAAAAATATGCTCCTCAAACAAAAGCTCTACCTAGTGCCTGAGGAGTGGCTCAGGGGAGACATACATATTTGTGCAGCTCAGCTGCGGCCTCCCATCTGGCTCCCAGACATCATCTAGGGGTTTAAGCATAGAGCCACTCCGGCTATTACAAACCCCTAGGATCAAAGCAAACAGCTAATTG
Source organism: Dromas ardeola (assembly GCA_013398915.1). Taxonomy (NCBI): domain Eukaryota; kingdom Metazoa; phylum Chordata; class Aves; order Charadriiformes; family Dromadidae; genus Dromas; species Dromas ardeola. The sequence continues at coordinate 623,805 of VYZM01018915.1, read as the reverse complement.
CTCCTTTAAGAAATTCACTGCCTACAAATGAACATGCTGGTGTGACATTTTAACTTACTGACTAAATACTAAGACTGTTACACAAGCACTTTGTCAAAAAAAGTGCATCTTTCTGGAGAACTTTATTGCTACAGCGCTTTCTTATTTAGCAGGCAATGCTAGGTCAAGACTTAGCACTAATATCTTCTAGTCTATGTGCATTCTATAGAACCACGTTTGTATTTTTGTCCTCAGCTGGTAGGTATTATGTGTTTTAGTACTTTCCTGATGGTTACATACCAACTAAAGGTTCAAAAGAGAATAGTTAGGGCATTCAGAGATTTTCTTTCTGTTACTCTCCTATTTTGCCTTTACATTCAGCCGTTATAAACGTTTCATTTGACATAAAAGAACACAACTTGCTGCATTCAAGTGATACATGTAAATCTTGAAAATCAGCTCTTGAAGCCGTTCAGTCTGAGCACTCCTGGTATCGCAGCTCTGCCCATACGGGGCTACCTTCAATGTGTGCGCGCACCAGGGGTGAAACCGCTGAGCGGGTCACAGCTCTCAGCCTGTTCCCCACTCCCTCCCTTTCATCGCTCCTCCTCCTGGCACATACACACGCTGGTTAGAGCACGTGGGATTAAGGATCACCTGCCTCCTTCTTCTCTGGAAAGCACAAGGAAAATCCCCAGAGCTCTCCATACTGCGCTGTGCAAGGCAATGCCACTCAAAAGCCACAGAGCTCAGTCAAGAGGGTGAAAGGTGCTTCTACACCTTTCTCAGCATGGACTCAAAAAGTATGTTAAGTCCAAAAACCAGAAGACTACAGGGAGGTACCATGGTTTTACAGGTTGAGAGACAAAAAGAAAAGCAAAGCAATCAAACAAGCGAGTAAGAAGAAAAGATATGAGCACAGACAGCACTAGGGAGGAGCACACCACAAAGTGGTTGGTTTCCAACGAATAATCTGACATTACACTCAAATATGGCCACCCCTTGATAGATCACTCATCTCCATCATGGTAATTATTTAGAAACATTTTAGAACTTGCCATCATCACTAACAGCTATTTAAATTTGGGATGTACAGCAGAAAGTTGCATGGTGTTGTACCTGTCCTGTCCCTTATTTGGTACAAAGTCAATTTTGCTGTGAAAATTCACACGTAAAAGCAAATCTTAAGAAGTAGCTTGCAAATGTTTTAAGCTTCAAAAATCGATTTCTGTAGAAGTCTAATAACAGTTCTGCATTTCCTCATGCCATGGCTGCAAGTTACAAGAAAAAGAAATGTCACAGCTCAAGCAAGGTAACAGGGTAAGGTATGACTGGAAGGGCTCCTGGCTGTCAGGAGGCGACCTCGCACTGAAAAGCAAGAGAAAAATAAGGCAGAGTGAAAGGAAAATCAAAGCAGTGTTTAGCCTTTCCTTTCTAAAACTGCATCGTTATGCTGAAGTATTTAGGCTTCTCATAGGAACACAGCCACCTACACGTTCTCCTATGCGTGCACCATGTCACTATCTTCCACAGACTGCCGAATGAAGTCGGTCAAGATAGAGAAAGCATGCTTTCATTTCCAGGAGAATTTTCAGAAAAACAGGCTGAAATAGCTTTAAGGTATTCTTACACAAAAAATAAAAGAAAAAAGAGGCCCTCCGAGTTTGTGAAATGTCCCTCCTGTATGCTGTGAGCATGAAACTGCCTAAAAGGCTCTGTCAGCTTCAAAAGTCGCCACTGCTGCAACAGTCCCTCACCTGGGACTGATCCTCACCCACCTTCAAGTAAAAGACATCTCAGTGTGTTAGGTTTTACCAACGTGGCAGAACTTCACACAGCTGCAGACAGAGACGATGGCTCTCTCCGATAACCCCAGGTGGAAGACTAAAAACTGAACATCCAACAGACATTTTTGCTCTGATTGCCTGACGATGGCCAAAAGGCAGTTCAGACTAGCAACCTATTTTACAACTTTTAAGTGTAATCCACTTGTATTTTCCCTCTCTCCATTTCCAGCAGGTCAGCACATGCTTGTGCCTGAAGAATATCAATCAGAGCTGTCTCCTGGCTACCTTAACACTACCAGTAAAAAATAATAATAATAATAAAAAAAAAAAATCTTACATTCGTCAAACACACCAACCTCATCCAAAGAGTTTTTTTATTTATTCATTTTGTTTTAAGCACCGACACTAAAGAAGGTGACATCTCGGAGAGCTCCACTCGGGACAGAGTTACTGACAGCATCGGAGGAGACCCAACATCCAACGCACAGTGTTTAGAAAAAGAGTGAATTGATCTTGTTATATCACCTTTGAAACTGCCTTCTGTAGCACCCAGAGAGAGCTTGCCCTTCAGGCAGGTTTTTACAGGCTCTCACGCCTTTCCTTTGATTGCTGTTGTAGCCGAAATATATAGCTTTAGTACGAAGGGATTATCTGTTATCCTACCCTTTGGGAGAGCCTCATACTGTGACAAAGACTTTTCTCTGCTTAATCTCTTAAATTTCACAAAACTAACAAAAGTGCAGCACATCTAGCATTACATTTCTTCTTCTAATGCCCCTGAGCCCCTTGAGGGCTAAGCAATCATTGAATGGTATTTAACATCACCATATCTTGATTCTTAATTCACTGATAAACTGAAGTTTGATGACATTTTTGGGTTCATAATCTGAATTGCCTAGCGTCCCATGGCTCAATATGGCCTTTTCCTACTGTATTTTAGGGGAAAGAACAAAGTCAGAAGGGGTTAAATCACAGCCCTGGAAATAAAAAAAAAAACATTCTGCACTTCAGGATCAACTGATTTTGGTATCCTCCGTCAAGCCTTACCCACAAGGATTACCCCTTGGTATTAACAGAACCATTTAATCCCTCGCTGTGATTTGGTATATTCTCCGCTGGCTCAGACAAATCTTCACCAGCAGCTACTTTTTCCTGAGAGACTTAATATCCTGCCGGGGAAAGGCCATTACCCTGCTGGAACACAGATCACACAAACTAGAGTTCTTTAAAGAACAGAAGCAGGGGCAAACCCAGAGGGTTTATGCTGAGCTATGTGGCCCATCCTCAGGCCAGTGACACCTTCAAAGCCCAAGGGCTCAGAGGAGAAGTCAGGGCATTGCTTGTCTGCAGTGTTGCTGGAAAATTTTGGTCATTTATCTTCACAGACGTAGCAAGTCTAAAGAAAGCAGGAAGCAGAGGTGCTGGGCCCTCCAGTGGGATATGGGTTTGTGGGAGTTGTTTTTTCAGCCAAGAACCATCATATCCTGCCATCAAGAATTTTACTTTCTTTTAAAGACAAGGACAACTAAAGATCTAAAGGTCGTAATATTGTGTCATTTATTAGGCTTGTGTTAAATAAATCACTAAAAGAGTAAACAAAACTCCTTCCACTTCAATTCACTGGTTCTTGGATTCAAATATGCACACAAATACAGGAGGTTATACCCTAATTCATGTTTTCTGACTACAAGAATATGCTGCAATGCAGAAGAACTTGAGCAGTCACCACCAATTCTTCCCTTTTACCAGCAGCACTTCCAGGGAAAAACACATGCATTCATACAGGGAAGGTGCCGCCTTCATACCCTCCCAGCAATGCCAACTCACAAGCGAACAGCCTTGGGCACTAGTAAGGATTATAAGGAGTAGAGTTTCTCCTTAAAGGAAATAGTCTGTGCCAAGTGCTTCCTTCTACACATCGTTTCTACAAGTGCAAAGCTAAGGAGGCAATATAAAAGACTGCCTGAATGTTAAAATAGAGAATTGGAGAGAAAGAGCCCAAACGGTATTATATAATGTAGCATCTGTAAGAGTATCTTCATTGTGAACAGGTTCACTAGGTTACATATTTCTATTGACCAAAAATTACAGAGTTTGCTTGGTGCAACTCCACAGCCGGGGTTAAACAGAAGGAAAGGCAACCTCACAATAGTCCCGTCCATCCATAAGATCCACAAATCCAGCGATCTTAAAGGAACAAACACAGCAACCCTTATGTGCCCACAACTCTACACTGGAGGCAGAATTCACACCAACAGAAATCCCTAGGCAGCATGCAGGAAAACCAGCAAAGATCGGCTGTAAGCCCAGCGCCTGCTTTGCTACTGCACAAAACCATCTCCATATATTCACCTTCCAATTTTGTTTCGCTTTCATTTTCAGTGGCTAAAAGGACCTTGCCAATAGCCCTTCTAACCCGGCACACTCTTAGATGAAATGTAAACCCACTAATAATACTGCTGAAGGGTGAAAGAGCACCTTGCCAGATCTGCAAAGATTTTGAAAATCAGAGACAGCAGACTACTGCCAGGGGACACACTATGAACCAGGAGCCACTACCTGAATGTACCTGGAGATCTTGACAGCAGAAAGATGGATGGGCGGTTGTGACGGAGGATGTGGAGCTTAAGAATCCCCTACCAAGCAGCCAAGGACCCTCTTTAATCACAGCCCAACTCAGGGGTCCTTCATCCTTCATGCTCACAGAGGTCCCCTTTGGCACAGCGCTTCCCGACCTCTCATCAGGCCAGGAGAAGAATACTGAACCTGAAACGCTGAGTCAGAAAGGGATCCACGTGAACAGAAAGGACTTAGTGTTTCAGTCTGGTGAAGAAAAAAGAAATTAGGGAAATTATCTCCATTGACCTTACAAGACAAGGACTCTTATTATGTTTTTTCAGATAGTTATTATGCCTTTTCTGCTTTTCTTGTATTCTACAAAGCTAGTTGTACATAGGAAATGTTTTTGTTTCAAGGCATTTTTGTACTACTATTTAATGTGCAATGTTTGCATGCCAAGCAGAGAAGCAATCTGTTAAATTCTTTGATCTGACCTGTTAGTAGAATGTTAAAAATTAAGATTTTTGCCCTGCTACTAGATAACCAGGAGACAAAACAACTTCTTCGTTAATTGTGGTGGGCATCACATTAATGTTGCCTTATGTCCACTTTTGACCTTGTTGATAACAGCAACATCCTCAGCATACAAAGAGGTCAGTCTTGCAGTTCATCCACAAGCAGAGAAATCTGCCTCAGTCTACGGCAAATGACAAAGGTCTACATGGAGTCATTAGACACATTTTTCTCTCCTTTCTTTCTGCCCATTAATTATAGGATTTCATTCCAGAAAAGTAACTACCTGCATTGTTAATAGGCCTATTATTTTCTAAATAAAATTCTATTTATTTTATAAATAAATAATGGAAGCAGAAAAACATCTGGGGAAGGAAATGGCAAGTCCCAGTGGATAAAAAGATGAACAAGAGGAATTTCAACAAGAAGGCTATATGAGAAAACTTGATTTTTTTAAAATTCAAGAGTGAATATAAATTTGAAGCATAATAAAAACTGAATGCTTGTTTGAGTAAGAAGGAAAACTAATCAAAGAAAGCAATCATGTAGAAAACAATCCCTTCCAATGGTAATTACACCTCTATTCCAAACAGGCAGCCAATGTTTGAGACTTCGCGCGAGCTAGTTTTTTGTCTCAGCGTTATCATCTTCTCTCATTCAAAAATGCAACCGCTGCTCCAGGCAAATCACCACATTGCTTATGGCTCCATCTTGGAAATGCAGTTGGAGATGGAGGGGGAATTATTTCTGAAAAATGCTGCTGAAGGAAGTCCAAACGATGTGACAAACTCAGGCAGAGTTAGCTCCGAGAATGAATAGGAAGGTTACAGTTTTTCCCTTCCTAGCTGGTGTGCCTGTATCTGGATTCACAACATGTTCAGAACAAATGCTCTATTTTTTTTTTTTTTTTGTATGTAGCAATTAAATGTTCAGCAAAGCATATTTTTATACTGATTTCACTCCTTTCATGCGTCCCCCTTTAATTAATCTCATCTGTGTGCAGCGCAACTTTTCTGCTATGAGAAGTGTCACTTCTTCTTACGCCGCATTTGAGAAACTGTTTTATGATCCAACTGTGCTAACTTATTTTCTTGCAATGAAGTCTTTACTGTCAACAAACATGATGCTCACACTACTTAAAAGTTAAATAATACCTAGTTTTAATACAATACTTTTCATATTTATCCTTGGAAAAACAGATCCTCTGATACCATCCCTATCTACATGAAAAATGGCGTACTATGAGCCTTGTGTAGACCTTTTTCCTCTTCTCATACTTAAAAAAGAAATAATGAAAGCAAATACAGAGAAAAATATTTCATTAGCTGAATCAGAGTGCCTTTCCAGAAAAAGTAACTGGATACTGGCAATATAAATGTTAATTTTCCCATTGTTAAATCACTCATTAAGCCTGTGAACAGTCTTTCAGAACTCATTACCCTTTGCAGGATAAGAAGCCGTAGAGCAAGATAACATCAAAATACATGCCTTGTGCCAGCTACACACACACGCACGCTTGCCTGCCTTAGCCATAAGCAACAACTGAAGAAACCCCTAATATCCAGAGCCTATGGCTCAACTACACACAAGACTTTCAAAAATCAAGAATTCAGAGTGGCCAGTGTTAACATGTTTCTATTCCTTTTTTTATTTCCCCTTATTACAGCATTGAACGATGAAATACTACAACTGCTCTTCAGCAGGCTAAGGGCTGATAATTTAAGGACATTGACTATAATGTAAAAAAAGTGGCTTTGACTTAACAATAAATAGAATAGTCAAAAAGAAGGACAATTTTTCTGTGAAGTCTCTCTTTTACCAAATCACAGTGTGACTCTAAGCCTTTGCTACTGGCAAGGAGTAATTATTTTCAAGTACTGAGGTTTTGTAATAGCATTAATTTCCATGGACATTTGAATGTCATACAGACATTTTAATTAAAAAAAAAAAAAAATCAGAATTACTTTGAAGTCTGGATGATTTTGGTGTTTTCATTCTAGCGACCACAGCAAAACACACTTGTTCATTTCAATAAGGGACATTTTTCTCCATCCTCTTGACCGTTCAGAAATACTTGCCAGGATTTCAGTTCCGCCCATAGGTCCCTCCAACCTCTCAGCACGTGGCACCTGGATGCCTTCTACAAGCCCTTTGCCACTCCTGCTCTCCCACCCTCTTCTCCCATGAAGCTTCCAGAAGATGCAAGCTGCCTTCCACGCCACAGCACGAGAACTTGTGACACGCTTTCCAAGCCCGGCCCAGTACAGATCCTTGGGGAACTTCATTGCTTCCCTCCCTTCAAATGCCAGAACTGCCCATGTTCCCTCTGGATGTGCCTGACCGTGCTGAACGGCCTCAGTGTGCTCAAGAAAAATACTTGGGGAATCCTGTGAAGACTTCTGCATTCAGCATCAGAACACTCATACTCTACAGCAATGATTCACAATCAACATAACAAAGATTAATTATTAAACTAATAAAGGCTGATATTTCTGCTGCCGTATCTGCAGCAAGGACCACTCCATCTGCCTTGCCCACCTCCCCACGAGCAAGGAAATCGAATGCTTTGAATTGGCACGTTCATGGTTAGAACGCAGAACCTTTTAGGTTTATATTATTCCTGTTTCCATTTCAAACAGAAAATCTAGATACACATTTACTGAGTCAAAGAGGTCTCAACATAAAAGAACTTAAATCCCTTCCACATCTCAAATACAACAAAATAACATTATAGGATTTTTTTTTCTCCTTTAAGTCATCACGTAGCGAAATTGGAAACCAAGCATACAGCGGGGGTACCGCAGGGATTTTTCACACTGCCTGCTTGTTTCGTAACAAATGAATACATTATAGACAGGAAGTGATTCAGGCTGCTGCTTCTCTCTAATTCAGAGGGAAAAATACTCACTTTATTTTCCAGTGAAACAGAATACTCACCGCCCACATGCCATACAAAAGTAATTTTATGAAATGCCTGTAACTGATACTGAAGACGGACGCATACTGGCTTTCAAAAACCAGCAAACCACCTGAGCAGTGACCAGCTGAACAGGTTTCACTGGAAGTTTCAGCATTCTCTGAAGAAAACAATTTGATCCTTGTTACATTCATCTGCAGGCTGGCAGAACTGGCAATTTGAAATCAAGTTAATTAATAGTTTTAATTAAACCATGAAAAATACAACCACATTAAGTGTGCTGATATACCAAGCTGGAAACAGAGATGGATTCATACATAAAATGCTGCAAGGTATGATGGCATACTATGATTATTAAAGCTTACAAATCCGTTACAACTATAAAACCATCACCGAGAATAATTACAAGCCCAAAACAAACAAGTAATTTTGTTCTCGTATCGTGAAAGTTCTTATATTGATCTGTGCTTTTTATCAAGAAGAATTTATCTTAAAGAGGCTGCACTAAGAAAATCAAACTCAAAAAATCTAAAAATACAGATTTTTTTTATTTTTTTTTTAAATACAAACCTAAGAAGATGAAAAAATCTTGAGTAAAAACTGTACGGTTTTTTAAATTCTCTAACGCAACAGTAGTGTTAAATAGAAAACATGTAGAAAAACCTTCAGAACCACAACAACCATGAAAAAAATCCAAACAAGTGAAAGCATCAATGTCATCACAAGGCTGATGGCGGGGGGAACAAACCCAAGTTGTCCATAGGAAATAATGCAGCTATCACAAAAGGAAAATGGGCAGCCTTTGTAACTGAAAAATATGACTTCTACAAAGGTTTTTCCTACACAAAAAGAAATGTTATTAAACTGTTCCCTCTCTTTGCTGCTGTGTTCCTTTTACCAGGGACATGTGAGAGTATCAAATTCAAACACGCTCACATGAATTCTCCCCGGTGGACATGAAAACGTGTGCGACACGCTCAGTTGACCTTCACCTTAGTGACTCCGTTCCATCCCTTCGACGACTAATGAAAGGAAAACAAATTCCTCTTTTCTGCCCTCACAACTACCCCTTACAAGTTTTCTACACAACACGTCTCCGTCTCTTCCAAGACCATGCTAACTTCTGGCAGAATAAAATGAACAACTTCTAGAGGGGAACAATCAGTTTGACTCGTTCCGGTCAAGTGAACTACGCTGTATTACATGAGCACACTGCACCCCTATCTGCCCATAGAAGGCTTCCATTTTTCAAGCAAGGTGCTCTAAAAAATGCAAATACTGTCTCATTTACGAAGGACAGCGGCAACCACAGTGTCACCACAGCGATCCTTTGCCACGTCTCTTTCCCCAGCGTTCGCCCACCCCTGCTAACGCAGCCCTGCTTGCGTGTCCCTTTGGAGCAGTGACAACCGAAGTACTGGACCAGCAGCACAAACACAACTCTGTTCCTCCATGCACCGTACGCCAAGGCCTTCTGTATTTACCTTGGTTCCCCAGATTCCCTCTTGAAGACAAACCTGCATTATTGCAATTTCCTCGGTATTTTCACAAAGCTACTTTGGAACCTACCAAAAACTGTATGTAATTCAGAGTTTGTTTTTTAAACTCAGCACCCCTAACACTCACCTTCTCACCTTGGCATAAGGCCTAGCAGAATTGAAATTCTTTGTTTATACAGCGCTGAACATTTTCCGTATTTCTTCAAATGATGAGCCAAATTGAAACCCAGGTTCCACACAGCATCTGATTATTATATTAGTTCGTAAGGTGGAGATGGAGAGCAAACCTCCCCAGATCAAAATCACAGCTTAACAGGGAGATAAAAACAAGCCCATATCAAATTACAACTTCGAAGTGCATTCCTGCATAAACAGCATGAGCCTTCAGATGGGAAAAACTGCCACGCAAATTATACCAGCTGGCAAGACGTGTTCTTTACAAAGGTATGACATTCTGATACATAAATACTGTGACTTTCTGTCAAAAAAAAACCCAAACCCAAACTATTTTATAGCAGTGTGAGCCTATAATTCAAATTAGAGTTCGGTTTTAAAATATTTGACATGGATATAACACAAACAATAGTGCTGTTGTAAACTTATAGATGCAACTCCATACCCTTCTTCCTCTGCACAATCACACAGCATCAGATTTACTGTCACCGACTCGTACCGATGCAGAGGCAGCTTGTGTGGGAGAGTATGAGCAAGCCAGAGGAAAAGAAAAACATAACTCACACTCAGGCAAATGTGACGACTTCACATTCGTGCTGGCTACTCTCTATTATGCTTTACTCTCTCTGGAATAACAGGTAATACCTACTACCACTGCCCTTGCAGCGGTTCTGAGGGAAGCCTCAGACAAGTGCCACTGTCCTCCACATAGGCTCCTGTTCTCGGGTGCGGGTTGAGGCTTCTGCAGCTGAGCCGCCAGCACGCCCAGGCCCAGAGCTGCAGCGTGGGGCAGAACAGAACTGTTCGCTCCCAGCTCAACCAGTGTGATCACATTACACATTTCCTGGGAAAACCAGTAACTGGGCTTCAGCTTACCTTTTCTGTCCCACTTATCATGCAAGAAAAGACACGACTTTCAGTAGAACAAGTGGTTTCTGCACATATGAGAAGACTTGTGTTGGAAAGCTGCAACCAAAAAACTTTCCTGATTTGCAGAAATTTTCCTGTGCTTGTTTTTAAGATGGATGTGCTGTTATCTTGGCTTGAAGATACGTAATAGCCTTCTACTATCCAAAACACAGACTTGTTTTAAAGACCCAATAGTTCAAAACACCCTATTTGCTTCTGACCAAATTTACGGTTAAGTTTTCCCAGCAACACGTGGGAGGTAAGCACACCAACCATGAACAGGATTTGTAGAATATGACCTTTGGGCGGATACCCTTATGGCACTCCAAATCATTCTCCTTGGACTCAACATATTTTGTGTGGGAAGAAGCATCGCCTGTCCTTTAGCGTTAACACTGCACTGTTAATGATAGTAATACTGTGATTTATACTTAAATAATTCCTATATGAAGAAAAAAGAGCATATTTTAAACTTCAAAAAAAAATAGTCATTTCTCCAGGGAAATAACCTACAATTGACAAATACGTTATGAAACCCAGAAATCTGTGAAGTGCTATTGTGCAATGGTGCTCCACATCTGCAATGCTTTGCAGCTAATTTTTTAAAATACATGAGAATAATACACCACGGAAGGTATCCATGGCAAGCAAAAAGGATGTGAAAGAGGTCACAAGTGTAAGGATTCAGCTTAGTACCAACATGGCTGTGTATTTTGATGAATGATACTAGATAACTACATTAAGCATGTTTTATGTAAGGAAACTACTTGGGTAAATCAGTCAATATCAGGATGACCGTGAACTAGCACCTACTGGGACACAGAGAACGGCAGACATAATCCTTGGAGGTCTTGGGAAGAGATAAAAAGAGGAATTATATCATTGTACTGGCGAAAGATACTCAAAAACATTGCACTTGTATTGAAAGAGGTACACAGGAAGACATTGAAAAGATGGGGAAAAGTGCAGCTCTATTGGAAGAGCATCCCAACTCCAACACCGGATACGGCTACTGGCTAAAAATACTCCTAGACTAAACAGCACAGAAGAGGAGGTGCTACTCAAGCTCACCTTTTCTGTTTATTTCCCACCATAACAAACAGCTGTAAAGCAGGAATGATTCCACTGAGGCTGGAAATGAGAAAGCTAACCACTTAGGGCTAAATATACAGCTACCAGAGGGAAACACTTCAGAAACTGGGAGCTAAAGGAGAAAACAAACAAGTTTAAGATACATCACGATAATTTTATGAATGACAGACCCAAGCAGTCTCTCACCACCCTGTCTGCACAGTTTGTAGGCATCCTTGAAACTGTTTTTCTCCCCCTCAGGTGCTGAAGCAGAAGAGCAGCTTTCACTGCTGAACTTGCAAAGATAGTGCTATCTGCTCTGCTGCTTAGAAAGAGACTGAGGTCAGACATTAATTGCATACACTCTCAACACTAACAATATCAAATAAATCTTTAAGTCCAAGGCTGACCTCAATTTAATTCTCATCAGTAGCCTATGAGCGAAAATAAGTAATATCAGCACCTACCTAGTCCCAGGATCCCTAGATTTCCTTTTGCACATACTTGTTCTACACCCGGCTTCCCCTGTGCACGCAGGAGTCTTTACCAATCTCAACCAAAATAACATGTAAGAGCTGGGGTGAAAATAAGAAGATAAAAGGGGAAGACAGCAGGATCTGTAAGTACATACGGTGGCTACAACATGTATAGTGGCTATAATATGTATAGTAGCTACTTCTTGCAGCCTTGAAAGAGAGCTATGTTTACAAACATTTGTTTTCACAAAGGTAGACTGCAAAATGCATTTTGAATGGTTTCGCATCTGCTTCAAAGATTTGTACAGAAGAAACTTCAAAAGACAAGGGTACGTCATTCCGAAAAGGGAACTGCTATCCACTCACATTAACGTTGTTCATTCTCCCCTGCAGAAATGAAGACATAACTCACCCACAGTGGTTGACTCCTAGAGAGGAACACTGTAAAATTTTCGGTATCTTGCAGGGCAAATGTCTGCATGGGCAAGATAGCGTGGCATTATGGTATACGTGAACCTTAAGCAACCTTCCCATTGATGATGTTTAATTATCTGCCACACAACTATAGCCATCCCAACCATAAAACTGCACTGATTCGCTGAACTCCATGCGGGCAGAGGTCACTCAGAATCTTTGTAAAGACATGATGGGCAAGCCTCCTTGGACAGCAAATGTTTTACAGCCAGGAGAATAGTTCAATATATTTAACTATTATGACTTATCAGCTACGAAGCAATGTGTTTCCAACAAGTTAATGCATTTGATCATTCCTCCTTCAACAATTTCAGGTTTGGGCAGCTACTACTATTAGGTGTTATTTCGGGGAGGACAAATGCACATACACAAAAGTCTTAACATGAAAACCAGTATTTCTCAGCCGACTCCTTACAGAGTCAGAAGGTAATTACCTTCAGAAGATTTTGTCTTACACAATATTTGTTCATTCATTTTCAGCCCTACTGCTTTGCAGCAATGTGCTAACTCTTTCAATGGCAAGACATCTCAACCCAAAACAGCAGTGCCAGAAGGAATCGGGGGTGAACTAGTGGCAGGGCTGACACTGAGCACCCCTTCACCTCTGGGGATTCTCAGCCTCGTGCGGGGTGAGGATTTGAGGGCAAGGGGAGGAGCTGCGCCCCAAGCTCTCCGCACTCCACACAGTTCCGTTTACACCATCCCATAAGCACTCAGGGATCTCTGCTGCGCTTCAAGCTGGTTTACGAGGAAAGCAAAGGAATGGCGGCAACCATGACGTACTGCATCATTTCAACCAAGCTAAGGAGAGATCACATTGCACAGATGCAAAAAAGAACCTACTCGAAAATCATATTGTGATAGGTATACTGAAACTGAAAGAGGAAGTTCTGGAGGTCAAAAAGCACACAAACAAACACAAGGGAAAAGCATCCTTAATTTTGTAATGCTCTCTCTGTTGAGCAGTCTTAAAATCTCACGAAATCTAAGAATAATTCCATGACGTAATGCCAAGACCAAGCAGATGTGTGCATGCAGTCTTTATAATGTCATCTTTTTTCTCTTCGTTCACACTCCCAGGCAGTCACGGTAAGCTTGACAAAAGTTTTCAAATTGACAAGGACTGCAAAACAAGGTTCCACTTTCTATTTTCTTTGATGTATTTTCAAGTAAGATGTTGAAAATATAGGTAATTAGAACTAAAAGCCTGTACTTGTGGGACATTTTCATTAAAAAACGCGTTGGTGAGTTCACACAAGATGTTTCCACTGTATCAAGAAGTATCCAAGACTATTGTGTGTACTAGTCGATGCTTGCACTGCAATTTATATATATGTATGTATATATCCATGATACAAAACAAGATTATGTGAATACAAAAATTACATCTTTTCTCACAGCACTTAATTTCCAGCAAATTAAACACGGCACTACCAATAACCTATATAATGAGTAAACTCGGTGTGAAATAATTCAGGGGTTTCACAGCCTTCAGCAACAATTATGTTAAATATATGGTGTTTTAAACCACTGAGTTTCTAAGCATGTCTTCACAAGCCTTTCCCCACCTTCCTGGCCTCGAAGTCTTCTGCTGGTGGCCTTGGTCACATACAAAAACTTGCTTGTTCATTTTGGCAACTGAAAGCCTCACCACATTCCCTGCGGAGAGATATTGCTGACTGCAGGAAGCTATTACGATTTCTCTATTAAGGAACTCTGGGGAAAAAAGCTTGCCGTGAGCAGGAGGCAGGGTAAGTGCAAGTTAATGCAATGTGGTCACGCTTTTTTGTGTGTCTGGCTGTAAGAAAGAGCCATTGGACACCAGCATTATATCTTCTGCCACCTTTCCCTGCAGCAGCACATTCATTTACCTTTGGATCGGAAAAGGGAAAGTAGAGATTTCACTCCTAGCCTTGCTGTGGTGTTGTATCTTCGCCTGTGACCTCAGTAGAGGGCTGAAGGAAGTTCTGTTATCTAAGTAACCTTCGTGTTCCTTCTCAGTTCATGAAAATTAATCTGTATCTTAGGGTTTGTTGTGGGGTTACTTTTGTTCCTCCAGCAAAGAAACCTCTTAAAATTTCCACATCACCTTCACCACTGCTAAAAGACTAGGATTAGCGTTGCTCTGTTTCTGCTGGAGTCAGAGACTGACGTCAAACAAAGACTCAACATCCTTTGGGTTTCAACCAATAGCCCAGTATGAATAACTTCTGAGGTTACGATGCAGCGTATGTGGTGAGTGGAATAAGCCACAAAACGCAGAGGCTGCTCCCTGGGTATATTCCAGTTTTCTCACAGTAGGAATAAGGCAGTTAAAAGAAATGGCAAACACGGTAAAGTACCACAGTGAACTGCCTCTCGGACACGCGTTGTCTCGTGCACCAACCCAACCTTGACAGAGAGGTTGAGGGACCATCGTCACTTCTCTGCTGCAATACTGATGCGATTCCTCCGGTCCCAGTGGCTCATGAAGACAGGCTTTTCACAGGCGTGCGAAACGCATATTATCATTACACCTCGCCAATGCTGATTCTGCTCACCCAGGGGAATGCAAGAACAATGGGGCCAGTTATCTTTACCATTTCAAAAGCCAGCGATAAATTGCTTCCACCTTTAAATTGACCTGGATTACACTTCTTAGGGATGCACAGAAATTTGGCACTGTTTTTCCCAAAGCAGGATTTGTTAGTAATCTGCTATCTGCATCTAGAAAGAGACTGAAATCTTAAGATGTCCTTTGGGGGGGGGGGGGGGGGAATCACCTCCCCTGTTCCCCTTTGCTCTCAAGCTCATTTTCCATTTTGAAGCACAGTAAGCTTGGATCTCCACAGTAGGCCCATCTAGTCAGCAGGGGATTTCTGGTGTTAGCAAAAGTACTGACTGCTCGCAAAGCTGCTGATTTACTAAGACTAATGAATCCACACTGCCTCCCCAACCATGATATTCCACCAGCTCCTCCTAACCCATTTCAGACCATTAAGTCCTGTTTATTTTTTGACTAGACTTTTGCAGTAAGAATCCTTCCCTCCTATTTCGTGTTACAGGTACTAGATCACATTTCCAACCTGTGTTTTCTGACACCACTGGCAGTGCTGGGCTCTCAGGCAGCCACTCGAGGATGTTTCCCAAGGCAGCTACCTGCCAGTTTCTCCAGTTACGCTCTACAATGACACGCCAGCGTAATGAGGATGAGCCATGAGATGCCATTCAGGAGCCTTACGGCTTTGCCCACAGCGAGAAGGTTTCAAAAGTAGATAGCTTTTGCATTTTGGATTCTCCACTGAACAGACAGATAAGCAGACAACAACCATCAAGCACATATGAAATTAGACAGAAGTACAATTTAGGAAAAATATTTAGAAATTAAGATGCTCTGTGTACGGTTATGAAATGTGGGTGTCAGGCCAGACGACGAGGAGTATTTATTTGCATATGGTTGACTTCCAGGACTGCTGTTCAGGACGTGGTGCTTCGGCCAGCAACGCAAATTTGCATCCACTTTGATGAACAATCTGCCTTTAGTGCTGAATGCTAAAACCAGTTTAGATACATGTGAGGAGGCACCACCACTGAGCGACTCCATACATCCTCTACAGTACAGCAGCAATAAAATGTTCATATAAATACAACTTTTGGAATCACACTTTAAAAAGTTATTATATACTAACTTGAACTATAGCTGTGAAAAATAACCAAATAAAACAGTATTCTTAATATTTCTCTCTCCTACTTCTAGAACTGGACTCCCATTCAACCTTCAGTTTAGCAATTATTGAATAACATTGAATAAGTTCAAATAAAGCATTCCAGGTTCTCACAGCATATGCAATTGTTTGCATAGATACTACTCAATCAGTAACAGCTGTTGTTCCACATCCAAACTCCTCTTAGTATAGAGGAATCATCATCACCAAATAGATGAAATTAGTCTTTAACCTATTAATCCTGGTCTTATTTAATAGTATTAATACTGCATAATAAAGTGACTGACTGGGCCACACTGAAAGAAATGCAAATAGGCACTAATGTTCCCAGCTGACCTATAGTGTTTCAGGGTCATGGTTTCAATATAATTGAACATGGAGCCGTGTCACCTATTTAAATATATCAGTGATTACGACGGAAGTAGGATTAATTCTATAAACTATCCATCTCTAATGATAGAACATATTTTTCAATAAGTAATTCTAAACGTTATTACATTCTCTCCAAAATTAAGGCATATTTCAAGCTCATATTATTACAATATACAAAACTGCGGTTTGAGATGCAGGCGAATACCAATGTCCTGGGGAGACTCTAGTGACAGCGAGCACAATTCAGCAGCAGCTTTTAACTCCTCACATTTTATTTTACAGAAAATATATGGCATAGAATCTTTTATTGACTACTATAATAAAAGCAGAACAACACTAAGTAAAAGCGCTTATATAAAAAGACTACTTGATCCTGTCTTTTAAAGTCTGCTTAGCTGGGCGTTGTTCTCCAGCTCTACCCCTGAAGGGCCAGCTTGAGACTGTGGGCTTACAACTTGCGAGGAAACACCGGGTTTCCTGTGGTACTGGTGTAAAACAGCATCTCCCCAGAACTTGGAAGCACTTAAAGTCTATTCACAGTCCAAATCCTGACTGTAACTTTTCATTTTGATAACCCTGCTCTATAACAGGAGGAGTGACACAGTGAGACAGACAGATACAGGGGATTTTGATGATATCGGTTCAGATATTGCTGTATTGTACAAAAAAACCCAAAATCCTAGTAAATCCAAGGTAAATGGCAGAAGAAAAAGGAATAGATAGCCAGAAAAGCATTTCACTCCTTGGTCATGGATGTGAAAGTGCCATGGACATGTTAACTTGGTACAGACTTCTGGAAGTCAGGAAGCTCAATGCACGTGTTTGTGACATGACAGCATGCTTCTCTTGCCTTAGAGCCGGCTGGTCAAACCTTCCAGAGCTGCTGCAACCACACGAACAGGTAGAGAAAAGGAACTTAAGAAATACCCCAGTGATGGAGTTACATACCAACGTAGTGCAGTAACCCCAGTTATTTCAGGTGCAACTGTGTCCTGAGAGAGGAGGCAATTGCAAGTGCAAACCAGCAGCAGAAGCACCACTTTCCCTGTCTGGCCCGACAAACGACCCACAGAACACGTTGCAGAAGAGCAACTCAACTTTTTGTAGTATTTGGTAGTAACTTGCTACAGAGGGAGTTACAGTAATACCTCCCCTTTACAGGGAAATATAAATATGTGACTCTTATTAGAGCGCGTATGTATGAGGAGCTCTCAGGTTCCGAGTTGGATTTTCAAGGCACCACTACTATACCCAATGCTGTTTAGCCAGTCGTTTCTCTACAACCCATACTGATGGAGACTTTGGAGTCACTGAGCCTTTATTTTTCTCCATTCTGTGGAAAAGACTCAAAGTATCTTCTGTTCTCTGTAGTTTGGTCCTTAATTAATATTCAGAGAATCACTGAATAGTTGAGGTTTGATGAGACCTGGAGATGATCACCACCTCTGACACAGTGGAAAAACACCAGAAGACAATGTACTTTTTGCCCATCTGTTTTTGTTACAGACGCGCATACACATCCCTCTGCAAGCATAGAAGGTAAAAATAGTGATCATCATGTATTTCTGCACATGTATATATTTTAACAATGGTGTTTCTAATGTGAGGCAATGTCTTTTAAATGAACATTTCAGTAGGTGATGACCACTGTTCTGAACGATCATAATTTAGTGGTGCCAAAGAGCTTTCTAGATTTGACTGTTTGGTTGTTGAATTCTGACATTTTCCATATAAACATTAGATTGCAACTACCCTGGCTGCTATATAATGTGCCTAAAATTATACTCTTCAGCAAAACTCACACCAAACAGTCTTATTACGTGTCATTACCACAGACAGTATGTCATTCCTAGCTGTATACATGTTCGCTGTGAGATCACATGTAAAATCGGTCACATCCCTCAGTAAAATTATTTCTGGATAGCTGGAATAAGAACCAAGAAACAATATTTAACTTTTTGTAGTATACATCAATCCACACCAAGCACAGACAGACTGATCCTCTTACCATTGCTGAATTCTCACCATAGACAGTTTTGTTTGGCAGTCTCAAAAACTTTACATATTTTCTTCAGCAAGTACATCATCAAACACAACCTTTGTTTCAGCTTCATAGGCTCCTGACCTTCCAAAACACTACTTTTCTCCAGAACTAAATCTGGGGCGGGGGCAGGGGCGCTTCCTAGCTCCCAGGTGCACA
Source organism: Dromas ardeola (assembly GCA_013398915.1). Classification (NCBI taxonomy): domain Eukaryota; kingdom Metazoa; phylum Chordata; class Aves; order Charadriiformes; family Dromadidae; genus Dromas; species Dromas ardeola. The sequence continues at coordinate 605,171 of VYZM01018915.1, read as the reverse complement.
CCCTGCACACAACTGCATTCAATTCTCTTCCCAACCTACTTCCCTTTGGAAGGAAAATCAAGAGCATGCAGGGAGCTCAGAACGGCTCTCCAGGCTACATCATCAAGGGACCAGGAGTGTGGGACACACCACGAAGTTCAGACTGCGTGCCCGAGCATCAACAAGTACTCCAGGTCTAAAGAGAGTCTCACGACTGTTAAAACTCAGTAGCTGCAGGATGAATTAACTTGCACTTTTGCTCCTTCTTGCCATCAACAATTGCCTTCCCAAAGAGACAGAATTCTCACTTAAAACCTTCCAGATGCTTGTCTCTCCACATGTTTATGGAGTGCTCTAGCAATATCATGGTCATCTGCCCTTTATCCACCCTTTCTATTCCTATGTCTCTACCTGCTCTTCCTTTCTGTAGTCAGCCCCGGCCCTAGGGAGCGTATTGAAATGGCAGCCACCAACACCTCCCAACCGCAGCAGATGCACAAACCCAGAGCTGCTAAGGCAAGGCAGTGGCTCTGAAACTCTCACTCAGACTGAATGACAAATGCCGAAAGCCACCTGGATTTTAAGTCTCAGCCACGGAGCACAGCTCAAGTGCTCCAGCACTGAGAAACAAGCTTCCTGCTGCCCGAGTAGGGGCTGAGAAGGGCAGGAAGGAAGAGACCAGGGCCAGACTGAGCTGCTCTTGCAACAACAGTGGTTTCTGCCACAACCCATCCATCTTCCCCTTTTGTCAGCCAAGCGCTTCGAGAAGTGTTCCCATGCTCCATTAAGCCAGATAGAATTGACCCACTAATGCAAAGAAATCATATTACTCTAAAAGGTACAATTTGTTACAGGATTGTACGCAGGCTGGCAAACCATCCAGTGTAAGAAGAATTACACCCCAGCTAAACAACTATGCCCACTTGTTGCAGGGGCTCCATCTAGGCTGTGCAACAGCGAGCACAGAAAAATAAAATGGTGCTGTAAGATACCAGCAGCTCTCAGTACATTTGTACATGTAGCTACATGAGGTCCTTAAAACGGTTTAAATAGTGCATACTGACAGTCAGCACATAATTGCGCGAGAGTGTGCATCAATGTGTGAAACTGAACTTTTGGACTCTCAAGCAGAAGCCTTTTCCTTGCTATCTGTATCTGTACCAGTAAATTTTGACAACACTGGGATTAAACAAAATCAACGTGTCCTGAATCCTCCTATTAATAGAGGGAGGCGAGAAGGAACCACAAATTAGGAAGCTGATCATGTGTGCTTTGCACAGAGCCTGTTTATGTTGGGAAAACCAGGGGTGTGGGGTCCGGAAAGACAGTGGCAATCATCCTGGCTGGAGGAAAGACACTGGCAATGCAGGAAGACCCTAGAAATGGGGGGAGATCCATGTAGGCAAACGCCATGGGGTGCCCAGGGACCTTGGCTGGTAATGCTCAAGACTGGTAACGGAGCAACTGCAGAGCATGAACACGACTTTCTGCCCAACCTTCCCAGCCAGCAGCGATCTGCCTGATGGGAAGGAAAGTCAAGATCTAATAAAGGTGATGCTGGGCTCAGGGTGGCTCACAGGTGTGAGGAGTGTGTGAGAGAATCAAGTAGGGTAAGAGTTCTAATCTCATTAGGTTTTTAAATAAGCCCCTGTATCCAGATACCTTACAGGCTGCTGTTTAAACTGTGATATGTCCAAGTGCAGATTTGTTCCTCTTTGACACTTTACACCAGGTTCAGCATCATAAGCCTGATGACTCTCCCAGATGCTAGAGAAGGAATAAGCCATCATCTGACAGTGAAGTGGAGCCACACGCGCAGACTGACTCTTACGCCAGGACTGCCTGGAGCAGCTAGACTCCGAGGGGGCGCACAAAGGAGAAGGCATCAGCCCTGAATCCTTACAGTGCAATGCGGCCCTTCTCCTGTTCCACCCTAACTGACCAGCGTTTCTGCTTTTGGAGTCTCCTCCTCCTCTCCCGACGCTTTGCAACTGGCACAGCTCTTCTGCGCAAGAACAGAATGTGACCTCTGTTTCTCCCTACCAATCTGCAGCTTCAATTTTGAGGAAACAGTATGTCCAGAAACTTACCGCTCCTGTGCTCACTTGTGATCCTGCTCCTAAATTGCTTGCCTCTCGTTCACTGCCATTATTGCTAATGCCAGGGGAATCAGAAAGAGCATAAAAACACTTAAAACAAGTGGAAAGAACCAGTAGCACTGGAGGCAACAACACTATCCACAACAGAACTGAGTACCAGCACCACTATTTACATGAGCAACAAAGTTCTGTTCTTTTCCAGGGAGCCAGGGTACAGGCAATACTTTCAGTAACTTTCAAGGTGCAACAGCAGCTTCGCTTTGGTATTAAAAGCAACAGCAACTGTGGTATCTCCGTAAATAAGCTGAGCGATGGCAGAAGGCAACCAACAGCACTTCTGGCTTCTTTGGGCACCACAGCACAACTCAAAAATGTTGTCCTTCACCCCGCTGTGACTCCACGGCCCCTCAGAAATGGAGCAGTGGTGCGAAAGCTGCCAAGGCAACCGATTCAACAATGATACTAGAAGTCTCTATTTCATTAACGTTAAATTATTATTTATTATTTGCTGTGTTTCTATGTAGACCAACCAACCCAAAACATCAAGCAAGAGCGGAAAAAGGAAAAGAAAAAAAAAAGGAAAAATAAGATGGCACCTGATGCCCTGGGCACTTTTGGTCACTGCATCCCCACCTCAACAGAGCACACGAGAGAAGGGACATACTGTACTGATACATCTTTTGGGTTTCCCAGACTTTTCTAGCAAGAGGTATCTGTCTCACTCCTTTCACTATTTAACATATTTAGCTGAAGATCCCGTATGGTGATACGTACATCTTATATTTAAATGGCCAACAGGTACCTTCACAATATGAAATTTCCATGCTTATTGCTTGCCATCAACCAAATAGAGATATATGGTTTCCATCTAACCCGTATGAAGTGCTTCTAGTGCTTGGGTCCAGTCCTGCCTGTTAGTAAGATGTTAAACACGGCCACCACTCTCTTCCAGTTTTTATCTACCTTTTTATTATTCTTTTCCCTACAGCACGTAAATGAGACTGAAGCAGAGACTGCCTGGGGCTGCTGCAACCTGGGGCTGCCTGAACCGCCTGCTCACTCTGTCAGCTGCATAGCAACAGGGGAGAAAAATAATCAACAACTGCACTATTTAACTAACATTTATACAGGTACATTCACGTACACATTTTTGCTTAAGTACCTAAAAAGAGAGGGCATTGTTAGGAAAATTATCAAGAACGGAGGTCACGGCTGTAGTCAGTTTCACATCAAGCTCTAAAACTATTATAAGTAACTGTGGAAGGAGACAAATTGGGATAAGCTTCATAAAAAACTGAAGGCATGAAAAATTTTGCATGCAGAAGACAAACTATTATTTGTCATTGGTTCAGCACTACAGAAACCCAAATGTCACTATTTATAAACAAATATTTTGTTTAGCAAAGTTATAGATGATGCAGTAAATTATAATAACCTCTCTTAAACTGTAATTTCAACTCTTGTCTCGAAGTACGTTGTAATAAGAAATAACTACCCTGCCAGGATAATGGTCGTGTAGCTTTTAAAGAACCAGTTTAACAGCCTATCGAAACACATGGGTTTAAATCCAAGCTGTTATAACTTTTACAAAAACTTGTCAGGAGTAGCAACTCTTCCAAATGAAAGACAAGTAATAACCAAGTTTAGCAACCAAACCCAACCCCCCTAATGCCCCAAAAAACCTCAAAAACCCCACAACCATTGGCAATGCCCGTTTCAACTTGAAGAGAGCGAACTCTTAAAGCTCAAGCGTCAGAAACTATCAATAAACTCCTAACAGCAAGTTACAGCCATTTCAGCTTTATTACTTATTTAGAGAATATTCATCTTCAGGCAGCCGCACCAGACAGGCACTATTTCCCATTCCAACCCAAACTAATTCTCACATCTGATCTTCTCCTGCATGTACTGGGTCAGAAAAATGTGAATGTAGAAAAGGCTGATTTATAGAAACATGAGCATTTAAAAAATCTACTAAACTTAGTACTTGCTATTAGTTTCAAAAATACCATCTCTGTAGAAAAGCGCTAGCCACAGGAAAGATAAAACAGCGACAGAGACTGTAAAATAGAAATTTGTCTTTTATTACATCCATCTTAAATTCGCCTATTTTATTTACGCTTTGTGGTTTTCCCCAGTCCATTTGGCAGGTTGTAGTGTCCTTACTCCTCCCTGTGTTCAGGAAGACCTGACGAAGTCAGCAGGGGTTTTTTTGGCAAAAAAAAAAAGATTTTTAAGAAGAAAGCGTAAAGAACAAATGAGATTAACAGGGTCTGTTTGGTTTACAATTTTACTGCACAAAAGACTGGGACCAAGCCAACTGCTGCAAAAGGAACACAAAATTTGACTGGTTTTGCGAAATACTTCTGTGCATGGAAACAAAACGTGCAGCAGTCCCAAAGCTGCTCTTACACACTACAACGCTGTGAAGCGCTGAATGTTCAGTGGCAGCTTCAGGAACGCAGTTTTAGACTGGATCCCCTTTTACCTGGGCTGCTAAGGCTGGAGTATCTTAATCTTACATTCTGCCTAAGGACAAAGTACAAAATCAGGGGGTCAGAAAGAAGAGTGTTAGTGTCCAGCCCTGTAAGTAACAGGAAAGACAACTTTCTCTTAAAGTGACCGTAGGGTAAAAACGTATTACGGAGAGAAATGCCTTGCCTACTTTACTCCTTTTGTAGATTTTGCTGTTCAAATCTATCCTTCCCCGAAAATAAGCCACCCTGCTGCCTCACCTACAGGTGCTTATTACAATCTCACATTTGTTTTCATTCAAATTCCTCTCACTTCGAAAAAAATAATCTACATTGTTCTAGCAATAATACATACTTCTAATTAAATAAATCGGTAATTTTTTTGAGGCATGAAACGAACACAAGACTCACTTAAGTATTTCCTCTACTCAGAAGGCCACAAGAAATTTCACTTTTCCATGAAATGAAACAAAAGAAATTCTATTGTTCATTTGCGTTTCCTGCATAGAACCTTATTCAAACTTTGATCAAAATAGACCTCTTTTGTATTTCTCCATGTAAAATGAAGGCAGAATATGAGCCTGGGGTGATGACCCCCATGTCCCACACACCTTCTTTGTTTGGGGCACTTCAGATCTCTCTTGTCTCTTCTTTGAGTTTCACCTCATTAACAAGTTAATATTAAAACGTTCTTTTTAGTTCAGCTGTTATTCCACAGGGCGAGCCCTTGGACCTCACCATCTTTTCTTACCTCCAGGGTCTCCGTGACCTCCCTCAGCCGCAGACTGGTGAGCTGCTGTCAGGATGAGCAATACGCTCCCGGCGGGATTTCAGCGCCTGCTGAGAACAGGACAGGAGAGAAACCCAGCCACACGCTCACAGAGAGCATCACCAGCTGCTGCTTAAGGAAAGGTCAGAAGTATTTGCTGCCCTTGCAGCCCACAGGAACGGCAAATACATCTCCTCAGCACCACGCGAGTCCAAAGGTAAGGAGACAGCTTTTAATTGCACACAGCTATTTGTTGAGAAGTCTTTTAGCAGCAGCCACTGAGAATTACATGGGGTAAACTAAAAAATTATCTTTTCCCCAAAGGAGAAAAAATTACTATTGGATCCAAACACTAAAGATGTTCCACTCAGTTAAAAAAGTTTAGAAACAAATGATCTGCAGAGCCTTCTGACATTATCTCCTTGCCATCTATCACACTGGCAAGGCCACCAGGGAGCAAATTAAGCAAAGGCTAGAATTGCACCCGCAGTCAAATATTGAAGAAACGTTCAGGCAGAAAGCCTTAAGAGGTACGAGTACACTTATAGAACCAGTAACAAAATCAAATTTTATATAGTCTTTAAAACTAATGATACAGCTACGTTAGAACTCTAATCCACACTTCACAAGTGGTGTGGATTGCTGCAGAAATAATGAATCTTTTTGCTGGAACACATCCCGAAGGAATGGAAGCTCAGGTCCTGTCTAAACTGCGATCCATGGTTACTCCTGGAGACAGGAGCCAGCTTTGGAACAATGTGTGTGCAGTAACTTGACCGTTTCTGTAGTTGCCATTATGCCATCACGTGTGGGACAGGACTGATGGATCTCCGAGTCTCCGTAGGAGGAGATGCCTAAGCATCAGCCCGCTCTGAACACTGCACGTTCTCAAAAGAAGTGCAAGGTGAGGCGAGGTCATCAGGTTCCAGGTCTGCCAGCTCCCCACGTCCAATGTTAAGGCCCGAGGACATGAATACAACCTGGCACACGCAATTAGGAAGGAAGATGTAAGGGGAGGAAACTTTACTTTGCATTCCTCAAAAGAAACTGATGCTCATATTTGCTAGCAAATGACCCAAGGGAAAGACGATGGTGTGCTGCTTTCACAGAATTCTGCCCCTTTACATAAAAGGAGAGCATCTCAGAAAAGAGCGAACTGGAGGTGGTGAACTCAGCTTTGAGAGCATCACTAAACATGTTACAAACTGTCCTTAAACCACAGAAAATGCCGAGAAGTGCATTCTTCTACAAAACAGCAACAGGAATGGTAGTGGCAAACTGTCTTCTCGTCTTTCAGTGTGCCGAAAGACAATGAACAGTTCGGAATGCTGAACGTGGAGGTTGGCATTTTAGTACATTAGGAATACAGCCGCTTTTAAACACATCTGTAAACATTAAAACGTTAAACCAAATAAAGGTCAATAAACCAGCTTGTTTTATAGAGCGGTTCCAGGATTACAACATGGCAATCTATCTTTGTAGAAGGAAGTTGTGTTGTTTTGTTTTCTGGGGGGAGTAGTTTTTTTAATTTCTACGTGGAAGGTACTTTATGAGCATTTCTATTGTAACTGTCACTACAAAACAAATTCCACATTGGAAAATACCCAGAGAGACTGATACTTCTCTATGTTAGCGAGCAGCTATGCCTGCCTTTGACACAACTACACAATACTATCACATCTGCTTCTGCAGTGAGACAAATACTGGACAAGGCATCAGTCTGGACGCCACTAGGGTTTTGGGTATTTTTTTTTTTTTACAAGTCACTTTTGTAACATAAAGAATGCATGACTTGCATGTCAAGTTTCCATATATCAAGTATAAATAAATATATGTTTAACTTCACTATCTGAGATGTGGTACTGGTTGGAATGACACCCTCTCCTAAATCCAAAATTAAGTTACAGTAAAAAAAAACAACCAACAACTTATGGGGCTGGTGAAAATGGAAGGGATGGACAGGAAAGTAAGTGCACCTCTCGATTCTGGATTCCTGGCCAAGTTTGTAGCAGTCAGCTGGAGGAAACGAAGTTTCTAAAGCTCCAGCAACTTTCCAGAAGCAACATACATCTCTCAATGGCATTTCACTTCCATTATATGAAGGTATGTGACATGCCTACTTAATACCACACACACACGTTGAAAACATGCAAATAATTTGATCCCTTCAGGGAAGCAAACATTTCTTATTTATAAGAAAAAGCCCCATATGAACTCGTGACACCAGGTCATTTTTAATAATAATAAGGTAACAGATGGCAATATTAGCAGCATTGCATAACCAGTTCATTCTTAAATGTGGTAAGAGGTGAGATGAAAAGCAAGGAACAATAAAAAACCTAAAAGCAAGCCAAGTGGGACTCAGTCATAGGGTGCTAAATATGGGTGTTCGGTTCTACCAGCTGAGGAAAACAGATTGAATCAAATGCTGTCACTTACAGCTTTAAAATAGCTACACCAGAACGCACCAGCAGATTCCTCAAATGGTTTCAGATCCATCATTTTTATGCAGCCTTTCCAAAGCTTCCTTATAAATTTCTCCTTAAACACATCAAATACGTTAGCTTCAGATAAAACTTCCTCCTCAAGTAACTACTGCTATAAGGAAGTAACAAAGGTCAATCACAACTAAATCTGATTCTTCTAATAAAAAAAGAGAAAAATCTCAGCTCATGTAATCTAGAACTCAGGGACAGGTTAGTTATAGAATTAATCATCGCTGTCAAGTCCTTCCCCAAGAAACCAGACCACAGCAGCTGATGCTAATATATAGATTTACAAGGTGCAGTCTAGCCAGGGACTGTTCCTGCTTTTCTGCTATAACCTCCGAACAAATCTGCTATGACGTTCTATGAAAATCCACAGATGGGCTTTGTTAGTACTTTATAGAAGTAGTCAATACATGCAATACTCCACAAAATATAAACCTTCACCGTAAGACGGGAAAATTATTACTGCAAGAATTTGTGGAAAGGAGTAATAGACTTACAAGTGTTCAGCGTGGCTCAAAGCAACCTGAGTAATTATCATTCTTTTTCAGTAAATAAGCTCTGAGGAAAACACTTGTTTAGCCCTAACCAAGATTTCACCACGTTATTTATGCACATTATCAGTTGGGAAAAACGCTCACTTTATCGAACCACAGTTCGATTTACAGACATCTCCTTTAGGTTATCCAGGGTAAGTGAAAGCCAAGAACTATGCAGGCAGGTCAACCATCCATTCCATGTTACCATGATTTTTAACAATCAGCAATCTCAAATAAGAAAAATCTTTCCATTGCATGGGATGACAGTTCAGAGATTAATTTTTCCCTGAGACTGGCAGGATCTGTCACTTGTGCTGTCATTCCCTGGAATTGCCCATTACAGATGAGGATTTTATTCAGAAGTTTCTACCTTCCAGATAAACCATTGTTTTGTTTTGTTTTTTAAAAAGAAAGAGTATAAAGCAGCACTTCTCTCACGTGCTATCTTAAACAAGATAAGCAAGAATAGTAAATAGTAAATTAAGCAAGAATAGTAAATTGGCCAACGGGTATTTAGGGCCTTAAAATCCTTCTCTACACTTCTTGCCACAGAACAAAAACCATACAGTAACTCCCATTTATTTGAAATCAAATAAGTAATTATCAATTAAAACAGAGTTTCCAGATAACACGTGACAGGTGACTGCTTTTGGAAGCTATGTTGTTTAACCCTGCACAAAGCAGACTGTACTATCAATGTAGGATGAGAGTATGAGAAAGGCAGAATAGAAGACAAGAAAAATAAGGAGAGAAAACAGGATTAACATTTTTTCCTCTACAAATTTCTCCTCCCTTCTCCATAGAGTCTCATTATAACTAAGGCAATATGCCCACAGGGCAAATTGTATCTAGTAAAGATGAAAAGTAAGTTTCAGACTAGCAACTCTGTAACCTTCCTTGAAGCAGCAGTCATACCTCGTTAGTTCATTGAGTCTGGTTTTCAATACGCAATACTAATTTTGGAGAATGGAATAGCTCAGCTCTGGTTTGAACTAACAGAAACATCCTGGACAATAAACTTCCATTGTCCGTCTGATTGACCAGCATCCTAGGAAACAAAATTGCAGAGGTAACACACAGAAGGAACCAAACCAAAGACAGGAAATAAATTGGCTCTGTGTTTTCAAAACGTTCCTGTATTTTTTCAAATTCGTCACATAGAAATCATGCTCCAGGTAAGGGAGCAGCTTTTCCTACCAGCACAGCTTAGACCAGTGGTTACAGGGATCCACAGACTTCGCATTAGCCCAGAAATCCTGGAATCAGACTATCCTTTCATTCACACTGATATCAAAGTCTCTATTACACGCTTAAAGTCTTGCAACCCGGATACTATCCCCTTATGCTATAAATCTTTTGCTATCCAGAGAAATGCTCACAAAGGGGCATCTCTGCCCTTTCCAGTATTTCCCGTGTACGATTCATTTCAGTAGTGCAGACGGGAGATGTTAAGAAGAAAAAACAAAGCCTCCCAGCCAGTGAAAAGTGAGCAAACACCCCAACAAACTATGAATCTTGACGCAGTTGTGACAAGATTAATTTAAAGAAGCCGTAAAGTTAACTAAGCTATGAACATGGGTAAAAAATTGATAAGCCTACAAGGTCTGTACTCTCATGAAAGGCAATAGGATTTTTACTTATGGTTGACAGATCTTCCAAGAACCAACCACAGTTCATACTCTACTACAAAGCTTATGTCCATAGTTCTCACTTCTCACACCAGGAAAACAGACAGCCAAAGCCACTAAGGCAAAACAAAACCACGATACATCGATGCATCACTTAATGTTCCAAAAAGACTGAGCAAGAACAGGAATTATGTCAAATGCTTGAACACCCCGTCAAAGAGAGAGAGAAAGAAAATCCTGTGGATGGATTTAGTGCCTTGAATTCCCCTCCCAAGAGAAGAAAATACTAGAGAAACCCAGCAACGACATTAGACCCTCTATTCCACGTTTCTCTCTGAAAATACACATATTCGTCATATTTTCAGCCTCCACCAGACAGAGGTCGTGCCTCTCCAAGGCAAGGGTTGCTGCCAGACACACCGGTCGATCCAGCAACTCTGGAATTTAAAAGCCCAAAGCATAACTGCGAGAACTACCTTCGTAGCGACCATTAAGCTGGCTTGGAAGCAAAAGGAGTGTGTTCACATTTTTAACTGGTTATACATAAAGCCCTGCTGAAAGAATCCTGAAAAATATATTAATATTTACAGCAGAGCTTTAATCCCCACCTATAAATGAACTAAACCGCAATAAAAAGCGTACATAAAGGTATGGGGGCACTAACGCTGCCAGATTTCCCAATAGAAATGAAGTATCATGTGAAGAAAAACAATGACACATTATGTACTCTACCTTCCTCAGGCAGGTGAATGATGTTATTGTTCTGTGGATTACAGAGTAATATATAACTTAATTTGCTGCAATTTTATTAAGTCACATAGGAATTATCGTACAGTAAACTGTACAAATCCCTCACGTATCTTCAACTGTTTTGGCAGAGCCGCTCTAAAGCCCTTCCACTTCAAGCCTGACTCCAAGCAATTTATGGGACTTCATCACCTTTCTCATGTACCTTGGTAAGATTTTGTAGATGGGAGATGTCCTCCTGTTGTACTGCCTGGCCCAGTCCCTTTCCTGAGCATCTCCATGGGATACATGCACCTAAGCCCTCCTCCTACCGACTGTCCCATGGAGTGAGCTCCTGCCCCTGATGACTTTCATCCATTATTTTGTAATAACTTGGATTATACGTTCTGATGCAAACAACCGGGTTGCTGCACAGAAGGTCACCTTCAACGCCTCCCGAGTTCAGGAATGTGTTTTCTCAGTCAAAAAAGAAATAGCATAACGACAGGAGCAGGCCAGAATTCTGGGGGACAATGTATCATAGAATGGTTCGAGTTGGAAGGGACCTTTAAAGACCACCTGGTTCCAACCCCCTGCCCTGGGCAGGGACACCTCCCACTAGACCAGGTTGCTCAAAGCCCCGTTCAGCCTGGCCTTGACATAGGGATGAAAGGATGGAGAACTGCTGATTTGGTATGAGAAAGGACTCCAATCCTTAATAGCCAGTGAACTTTTCTTCCTGCTCTCCTCAGACAAAACCAATCCTCCAAGGTTCCTACGTGTTAACTTTGAAAGAGAAAAGCAGTACTTGTAACTACCATGAGGGCAATATACTCCCTTCTTTAATATGAACATGCATTACAGATAAAAATAAAAATTAATGCTACTGACTATAGTAATTTTTTTTTTTTTTACACAGCCCTACCATAAACCTAAGAATGCAAAGAGAGTCTTTGAGCAGGCATAACTAATTATACATACTAAACAATTTTACTACAGAAGTATAAAAATATATATATATGCTCTAATTAAAATGTTAAAACCCTCACACCAAGCGAACCACTAAATATACTATGAAACCAGGAAAACAGCATTTACTTCTGGCAAGTTCTCCAAAATATCTAATGAGGTGAGAACTTAATACAATTAAATTCCTAGTATTTTAGTAAATGCTCTTACTTCAGCGTATCACCATTCTGAAGCTGCTGAATGCCGAATTTGCTGAAATTAATAACTGAGCCTATTGGCACTTAGCAAGGCCTCTGGCTACGCGCACTCACCAGGAGGGGAAAGGTAAAACAAGTCTCATCTCATTAGCAAACAGAAAATGCATCAAACTTAATTTCATGATCAGAAAATAAACTTCTACCTTTAAAAACTGGCATGGGGACAACTCATTTGAAAGCATGGACTATATATCAAGGAAAGTAAATGACGTGTAGGAAAAAAAACTGCAAGAGACTGCATTGCCTGACGTTCTGTAATTTCACTTCTGCTTTTAACTTCTTATGGTAGTTCTGCACTTCAAGACTTGATTCTTTGAGTGTTGCAGGTTCAAACTATAATTCACTAACTCTGAGCTATGGGGTTTTTTTTTCTGTACTTCATATAATTAGAAAGACTGTGATTATAACCACAGCACACAAAAAAATCCTAAGTGTTACTTTTACAGATTAACCAGCTCGTAGCATTTCAAAAGCCAAGAGAGCGCGCTCTCTTGGATAATCTATGGATGCCCTGTGGAACATTTTATACGGATTACATGTTACCTGAGAAATCCAAGCACCACAGAGAAAAGCAGTAAGGTGCTTTAACGTCCTGCTGTCAGACAGGCGCCAGAAACATCTGGCCTGTTCTTCCTGGAGCCCAGCAATGCTCCTTCACCTTCTTCTTTCCTACATTAAGAGCTCACTTCACACACTGAAAGGTTCCTGTTCCTGTGGTTCACATTATGCAGGTCATACCCAATGTCTCCTCCTCATCATCAGTAGGTACTCAGCTGCTCCAACCACCTCAAGGAATGGAGACACTACAAAGTGCTGGCAAAAAGAATTCTCATCCTCAATCCCTACACTGCAATAAAAATATGTTGAAGAACTAGATAAAACATGACCCTCCGTCTAAACGATCTTGTCCCGCTGCATTTCACCCAACAGCACTAAACCCACCCTAATGTAAGTCAGGCTCCCACTTTGGACAATGCTCTGAAGGATCTTAATTTCACTCCATGAGAAGCCCAGGAAGCCTGGGGGGCTCAGGCCCCCCACCTGGGAATCACAGGGAAGCGACTGCAGCTCAATCACATGCTCGGACATCTCACGCAGAGCAGGCCCCAGGATTTTCTAAATAAGAGGGAAAGATTTACTTAGTGTAGGCAAAACACCTCCTAGCATCAAACCTCTCCAGTCTTTAAGAATTATGATCCTCTGCTCAAATATGAAATTATTTTTCATAACTGCTGTTTATTTAATTACACATTTTTATTGCTTTATGTTCTTCTTTCTAAACCTTTATGATTCACGTTTTCACAGGTTTTATCTGTTTTCAAAACACTAGAACTTCAGTTTTGTAGACAATTAAAAATGTTATGCCTTCTTGTATAATTGTAGTGTGTATCTTTGAAATGCTGTTAAAAAGAACGAATCCAAATTTTAATTTAAATACATGTCAATTAGAGAAGAAGAGGCAGTCTGTTAGAGAAACTCTAACTCACTGTTAGAGAAAACAGTGAGGCAACTTACTGGAGGTGGGTCTAATATTTAAAAAAAAAAAAAAACCCACAAGACAAAAAGAATTCTGAGATGGTTTGAAGGAATTCTGTGGCAAGCTGAAGCAAAACTCCCTTACTGCAGAAATGCTAGCTCCCAGTAAATCAGTTTGCTGGGAACAACCATACAAGTGCTGGGATAAGCAGACATACAAATTGAGATATACAATAGGAATTAAGGATTTTTGACTTGAAAGAAATACCAAAACTGCAGGAAAAGCCCAGCAGCTGGCAACACCGCTCAGGTGAGCGGTCAAGTTTGTGGCTACTGCCAGGGACAGCTGCGTGGGCAGCACCCACAGACACCGCTGCTCCGCTGCCTGGATGCAGGAAGCAAAGACGAGTTTTCACCGATGGGAAACTTAATCTTGACTGAATGAACAAGTCTGGAGAGGAAGTTTCAGCCTTTGCTTAGAGAGCAACAGAAAAAAAAGCACAAAACACACCCTGCACTACAGCATAAGGGTGAGTTTTGGAAGAAAAACGGGCTGCGACCCATGGGGACTGCTTCACCCCTCTCGGTTCATCTCGTCACCACAGGTTCTTTGCTCGACACACACTAGCTATTTTTTAGACAATCCAAAGGCATATTTTAAAGGAGAGACGTGCAAGTTAGATGTTCTTGCACATGAAGTTCACTGCCAGTAATGTAACCGGCTCCCTCTGCCAGTAAGGCACCAAGTGATGTGTATTATTCCTCAAAATGGCCTGGAAAGTAATCGAGTCTCTCTCGAAGTAACAGCAGAAATAAATGTCCCATTCTGCTGGGGTCTGGTTAAGACCGAACATCCCAGCAATCATCTGTCTCTGACAGTCCAGCAGCACAGATACGGTCCTGCTACAAGGAAAGGATCCCAGCCTGCTTACGTACCAGAAGTTAGGATCCAATCCTACTGCTATTTTGGGATGCCCACAACGCAGGTAAATGTTAGAAGTAAGTTCCAATTTGCTGCTGTTGCCCCTAAGCCAGATACAGCTGTAACAACAGCCTTCAAGTTCAGCCCGCCTCAACTTCTTATTTTGCAGGTTCTTCTGTGGGAAGCGTAAACGCATACTTGTGCAAGCTGCAAACACACCCCTGCAAGATAATAGATGTACACTCAGAGAGGATCAGAAACCATTTCTCAGGATTACAGCGTTGTAAATCCAGTTTAATAAACTTTAGAACTGGGAACTGTGTTTGATCGTACACTTAACTTTTTGCTGTTCTTTCAAACAATGGCATTTTCCCTCGGCAACAAGGAAGTCGTACGGGACAATGGTTTTTAGACTTCAATCATCTTCTTTTGTATTTACTAGAAAAGCTCAAGCTAATCATGTATGCAAGTCTGACACACCCAAACAAAATACTGTTTTTTCTGTTGAAATGAAGCATGGCACGCTCACTGAGTGACTGCGTGAGTGAAACAAAATACCCTTTTTATCAGAATCGGAGCCTCTAAGGAAATCATGTAAGGAAAGAAAAATCCCAAGGACTTGCCTGAGACTAACAAAAGTCTAGAGCAACATTTACCCATTACACAAACCCATTCAATCTCAGGGCTGGGTTCTGTCTAAAGCTGTGCAGTTTTGCTGCTGCTTCCATTGCTCCAGGTCTCTATGGATGATGCATTTGTTTTGTTGCTGCTGTTTGTGAGACTGACTCCACACTGAGGTTCTGCCGAATGAAGTGGCATGATTTATTTCTGCAGAGACATAAATACTGAAAATATTACCTACTGAAAATTAATAGAGTTTCTGAGAAGCAAAAAGTATTCTCCCAGACGCATCTCAGCCTAACAGGTGCATGTTATCGGTCAAATTATGGTAAGATCTTTATCATGTAGCACACAATGTATTCATACTGACTTTCTAGTACCAAATTGGAAACAATGTATTTGAAATTAGAAACAATGTATTTGAAATTAACTCAAGTTTCATGAAAGCTTCTGCCAGACCTAAGAACTGAAGACACCAGAAAGTAAATACATCACCAACCACCTGGCAATATAGGCTTCCTCACAGTGACACATTCAGTATGCAGTCTGAGACATCAAAACTCTCCTAAAACTCTCTCTTGACAGGGGGTCTGCAAATACCACCAGGCAGGTGCCGGCTGCGGAGACCACTGCCCATCACTGCAACAAACACCATCCTGAAATTCCCTGAATTCACTTCTCATCTCTGGTCTTAGACCGTAAACTCTTCTGCGTTTCTCAGATCTGTGTTTGTACACTACTGACCCTAACCTGTCACTGCTAATGGATAATAAACCGCAGAAAATACCAGGTAACAATAACTGCTCTGTGCCCTGGTAGGTTAACCCTACTCAAAACCAGCGAGTTCAAGACAGGCTAGCGAGCGACTGATTAGTCTCTACCTAGCTTACTTAGAACATTATTTTCCTCTGGAACTAAATTACTGTAATATGAGGAATCACAAAGGTTACCTAATGTAAAACCAGCAAAGCTGGGCTGAGTTGAGTGCCTATTCAGTGATTTAAACCAGATGAAGATGTAGCTAGTCCCTTGCAGATTCAAAGCACTTTGAAATCTGACCAATTTTAAGCAGAGGCATTTGCATTTTCCCAAATATACTGTCCAGACATGGTGAAGATTCCCACTTTTCTCAACTGGAAAGATCTCATTGACCTTGCTAACCGCCGGAATTTCTTGGAGAACTCAACCATGCTACGTAGAGCATCACTTTCAGCCTAAAGAAACAAACGAGCGTTTCAAAATCCTTTCCCAGTGGCGGCTGCAATCTCTGCAACAACCATGTAAATATAGCTGTATAAAAACTGTCTAAGGTAGCCATTTGGTAATCTTCTTAATTCACTGTAATAGCAACGATTTACAGGTCATTCCTTTGCATGTAATTTCAAGTGACTCTTCCTTAATATTTTTTTTTTCCTTTTTGTTTTAAAAAATAGAAAACTGAATGAAAATAGAATTCATAGATACATGAGGTAGTATACACCTGGCACAATAAAAAGGATTAGTTTGAAGAGAATATGGGTTTAGTTCTTAAATTTGTGAACCATAACATAACAAATGCATCCCATTTGACTTTTAAGGCAACCTGAATAACGTGCTATCTTTTAAAAAGTAATTGTTAACCGCTGCCACCGGGATGTCAAGAAGTTTGAAGGAGGAAATCTACGTTGCTTAGGAAAGATCCAAGTCTGAAAAGCAGAGACTGCACTGATCCGCTTCATCCTTCAGCACTGCACCCTGCCACAGCTACAACAAAAATCCCATCTCCTTGTTCTAGTTATGTTTGGTACTAAAAGCACTAAAGAGCAGAGCCTTGGCACACAGCTGAACTTTTATCTATACAATATATTTAATAATTGCTGTAGCAGGCATTTAAGAATAATGAGGTCTTTCTTCCATGACGTTACCTTAGATCTAACAGCACAACCTCATACACTACTGAGACGTGGCTACTTGACAAAATGCTGTTTCAGGAGTCACCGTCAAATCAAGAGGTAAGAAAACGCATGTACTTACATATAGCTTTGGGGAAGGAAGACTTTTTTTTTCCCCTCATACCGTGGTTTAACCCTTTTACCATGCTCCATGGAAAGCTATGGAAGAAATAGGCAATCGTTTTTATAGTTCCGCCCAAAAACATACTACTATTTGCTTCATCTTCTCTATCCCTGTAAAATTAACCGAATGCTAATGGCAAAAGCTTTTTTCCTCCCCAATAAATGAAGGAATTAGACAATCTCAAAATCGCCCGTGGTTTTCTAGAAGAATACAAATAAATGAAACAATAACAGACTATGCACTACGGAAGCTTTTGAAGAGCATTACTGGAATTTTAATTACTCAAGCAAATCTAGTAAATCACTCCCAATAATCCATTTTCAAGTACTTTAGTAAACTCTCAGGCCAATTAGCATTTACACATTTTCTGCAAGCAAATCTCCACAGTGAAATATGATTTACCATGAACTGGCACTTACCAACTAAAGAAAAAATACCCAATTGCTAAACCAGGTTACTTGCCAAGAGAATGAGATGAGGAACTCCCATATACCCTCCGGCTGAGTTCCCGTACATCCAGCATGACTGTCTTGACTTGTCATGACTAAATATGAGCATCCTCCATCCTCCTCCTCCTCCTATGTCCTTGAACTTTTTTGTTAACTCTCTTTGGGTTTGAGTTTGCTCCTTTGTTAAAGCCAGTGGAAAACTGCTCGCAATAGATTGCTTTACTTGAGAGGGGAGACTATCTTGTTTCTCTTTCCGTGTCCAAAAGCCATCTTATTTGCTGTTCCTAGAGTGGACAGTTGGCAGAGGTCTATCTGTGTTTTACTTTTTTCTACTACCAACAGAGGTGTCTGGATCACAAACTGCCTTTTCCTCCCTGCTTACTACATATCTTCTTGATTCACCCAATCAAGTATTTTCTTTCTTAAACAACCTTTGAGAGTTTGGTTCCAAGACTCTGTATTAGGACAACAGATTATTATCTTCTGTTTTATAAACTAACACTGCAATGCATACACACGTTGTGCAGAAAAGGTGAAACTGCAGCACAATAAGGAATACATATGTGAGAAGCATTGCACGCAGCTTTGCACTGCATTTGTCAGGCACAAACATTTATCAGAGCAGTGCATCTCCACTTCCTCTGGGAATTTTATTTTTCTCCGATCCTTGGACAATGGAATACTTCTGCACTACTAAATTTTGTGAAAAACTTCCTGTTTATATGTATGCGTATGTGCTTGATTATAAATAGTTCCTTTTTAAACAGTCTACTGAGAAGATGCATTAGTGTTTCCATCACTTGTTTGTATTCATACCACATCACAATCTGTCATTTATACGCTACACGTATTTGTTAGCAATTTGATATAAATTTTATAATTAGAGATTTGGGATAGCAGTTACTGGCTATTCTTGAAAAGTTTCTCTGTGAGAGAACAGCTGCAGATTGCAATTTTGCTATTACAGCTATGCATGTACAGACCAAATAAAACGATAAAAAATGTGAAAGCATTAACTGTAACTCATAAAATGTAATGAGGTATTAAAAATGCAAATATTGGAGCAGTTTACATCTTTGCCTTCTACAGAATTCAGTATCAGGAATATCAGAATGGTCAAACCTCATGGAAACTGTTCTTAAAATCTAAATTCACACATTTCTGATAAAATACATGCCATAAATCAGAATGCAAGTGACAGCGTGCACAGGTTGCATTCCTACATTTCTCAACCAACTCATGTTATCTTTTGCTTTTTTCTTCCAAAACTTCCCAACTACTAAGCTAAAATCCAGTTCGGATCTGGAAGATGGCTGCTTATGGCATCCTTCCCACCAACATGACATTAAAGTTTGGTTCAGCCGTTATTATTAAGTAGGGTAGGAATCGGTATACGTTTTACATCGAGTGAGAGTGTGCGCACACACCAGTTTTGTTGTCTTCCCTCTCCTCTGCTGGGTCCGTATTTTGGCCGGGTCTTCGTAGGATTGATTCATCGTTCACTGATTCACCTCAAGCCTCAGGAGGTTGTTTTTAACTACTTATGGATTTTTTTCTCTTTAAAAAGGAATATAAAATATTTACTGGAGAATACATACTCACGTCTACTACAGGGCCATTTAAACCAATTTTGGTTGCCGTAAGGAAAAAGCCGCTGGTGTAACAGCTAAATAGTTGCATTGCTTCCACACCTAACTCAAGCGCTGTGGATCTGCGGTGCTAAAGGAGCAGTGATCTCCCTTGAGCTATGTATTGCTGATCACACGCAGAAACCCAGTGCCTGCCGCCTTCCTCTCCTTTCTCCTCCCTCCAACCTCAGTGTTTCCTTTTCTGCACTTCGCTTCTCAGGATCAAAGAAGTTGACGTATCCACTTGAAAAAAATATACTATTTAAAGCTGCCTGCTTGCCGTGTGCTTTGTACCTACAGAGAAGTTTGTTCTGTTTTCTTCCCTCGTGTATTGTGTCCTATAGCGTGAATATCATCATCTTTGCACAGAATAAAAAACTAGGCATTTTCTGGGAAGATTTGCAAATTGCCCATCCTCCACCTCACACCTAACTCAGTTTACACTGTAAAATATCTTGTCAGGTTAGCAGAGTATTTAAGCAGATATTTAACAGTGTTCAGGGCACGCACTCCGTGCCCTCCCTACCCCGCCACGTGCTTATTAGCTCATTCCCAGTTTTGTCTTCAGCAGGATTCATGCGTGTGCTTGCAGTTAAGTGCATGTATGAGTGCTTTGCTGAACTCAACCCCACCGGGGGTGGGGAGAGCCCCCATAAAACCAGGAGCTAAGATCTGCTGCAAAACAGGGCAGCAAGGCATTTCAAACAAACAAAAACTCAGAAACAAACCCGGCTGAGTGAAATCACAATCTGAATTGCCTTTTTCTTTACGACAGATTTTGTTAAAGTCTGTTTTATATTTATTAGTGGCAGTAACAGCAATGGCTTCTGCTGCCACTACATCCTAAGGGGTGGTGCTTTCAAATGCTGCACATTTCCAACACAGGCCATGAGCGGAATACCAAGGGCCTGACCTGCAAGGGGCTGAGCGCCCATAGCTCCAGACAAGCTCAACATGACCATGACTTTGCCATAAAATCCTGGGCACCTCAGTGCGGAGCCGAACAAAAATTAGGAAACCTCAATTATTGACCACTTTGCGAGTAGATTCTCAGTGCATTCCTGCCCACAGATGGATTCAGACACCTGCCACTAGGTACTAGCAGGCATAAAAATCTCATTTCTAACCTTGGCATTAAAACGTGTGGTAGGGAAAAGGCATGCTTCAAATGAATGCACTTTTTCCATTAACTATTGCAATTAGGCAGCACTCAGCAGGCTGCAGAGCATTCCTTTGATGCAGCACTGGCTCCTATACAGGAATATATTACGTGCAAACCACGTTTTACCTGATAATAAGTGATACTTTGGACAGCACTAAAACAGTTAAACGCATGTAGCTGGCTCTCCCTCCAGCGCTCTCACTTATTGTGACTCGGGGCTCATCTTTTTAGCCAGACAGATCATTAATTTTCCTAGGTGTTTATTATCCACATGAAATGTCCTGTTCCTCTGGTATCAAGTGTTTTATATCTGTGGCTTCGCCCGTGTGAAATCAGTGAGATGACCAAAGACCTTGATATTATCCCGATGTTATTACTCAATATGACATCTCTATGCCTTAGTCCCCTGAGCATAGTAAAAGTAGTTTTATAGTCAATTTTGTTGCCAAATAAATCAAGCCATAATCCCCTTGCCCCTCCAAAATCCATGATTTTTTTTCCTGGGTAGTCTGGGCACCAAAAGACATACTATATGACTACCTACTAAACTTCAGACTTCCAAAGTAGATGATGAATTGCTACAGTTTATTAGATAACTCAACTTAGTATATATGCCAAATCACATAAAATCTTGAGATCTTATTCTTAGAGTGTCTGCAATTTGTGAGAGTACGCTCTTTTCCTAAAGACCATGCTTTTAATGTTAAAAGTTAAGTATGACAGTTTTATCCGTTAACTATCGTGTAAATTTTGAGAGAAGTGGCAGGTGGCCATATGTCATATTAAATTGGTAGTAAATCTTTCTTTTTTCCTGGCACACTCTGTAAGCTTTGTTAGATATGGATACCTTCAGAAGAGCAAGTATAACAGTGCAGCAATGTATACTTCATCTATACAGTACGGATTACTTTTTTTTTCTTTTTAATACATACTCTTAAGTACTTCTTCACCTGTAGTGGGGTGTCAGTCTCTGAGAGCTGCCACTTCAAATAGCTTAGCTCAGTTACAGCTTAATTTCACACTCTTCCTCCACGTTTCTCCCAGCTTAACTGGGACCCACCTTTGTTAGCATCTAACTTTTGTCTTCTAGCTATTGCAACAATGTCAAGGACAATTATGGCTTCCATGCCATCCAGCACACTCACGCTTTGTTTCCTTCTCCCTCTTCCATTTGTGTCATCTATAAAATCCCTTTTCATTCACTGTTCCAAGAGAAGTAAACAAAAGTATCTGGGTAATTCTGAAACTCAATTTGGAGCAAAACTTTGCTTAACATTATTCTTCATCTCTTTTGTAATCCTTCTAAAATTGAACAACATTGCAAGGAGGCTTTCAGCCCGCATCGAACATGAAGACTGAGAACTCCATTTATGACAATGACTCACCCATTTGCTGGTTTCCTCCCCAGAGGACAGCACTTGCTACGCATTTAGGAAACATGCTATTTAAACATAGTATGATAACAACTTAAGCTCTACAGTCAGACGCATATTTAATGCTTAGGGTTTGTGAGGAATAACACTATTTTTGATCCCCATGGAGCCTACATACCTATCGCATCTCCTCTGGGAACTGGTCTGTGCCCATCTCTTTAGCTTTATGACAGCCTCACTCACAGCAGCCTTACACTGCACGGTCTTGACCTTTCCTGCACTGTGGATTATGCAAAGTCTGATCTTTCGCCTTCTTCCTGTACCCAAGACAGGATCTGCACTGATTTCAAAGAAAAATTCCATTTTCCTCTTGCATGACCAGGAAGTAAATATACTAAAATTTGTGTGAACTATGCGGGTCCTGAGTAAACTGACTGATAGTAAAGAGAACAGACAAGTAGTAAATAGAAAGCACAAAGGAAGCAACTGGGGAGGTCTGAGCGTGCTGGAAATGGTCTGATTTGAAAGGAAGCTGGTTTGAAAGCCCAGAAAAGTTCCACTAAACAGCCCAGAGGATTTGGCTTTGAAGTCTGAGGCTCTCCGTGCACTGCTCCTGGTGAGACACATCCACAAGAGCAAAGGACACCAGGTAGTGAGCAGCCAATCTGCACACGAGTGGTCACCCAAAAACGCTTACAGCTTAATAAGACGAGGAGGAGGATGTAGAATGGGCAACTGGAGCTGCATGTGGCAGACAACTGCGCCCTGCTGCAAGGAACGGTGCCCTAACGAAAGGAAGGAGCCAGACTCGGACGTGATTTTTCGCTCAGCTACAGTCACATCTCTACTGAAAACCATCACTGTAAATGCAACTGCTTAAATAGTCATTTCATACCTCAAACAGCTTTTCTATTTCTATGAAAATACTTTAAAAACCAAATGGCGAGTAACTTAGCTGATACAAAAGTAGTGTTGTGCTTGTTCTTAAATGCAACTTTTGAAAACAAGGAAACTAAAATGAAAGAAATATGCAAATCGAGCCTTATCTCTACACCCATATGCTTACAATGCATACATTCATTTGCCTTAGTATTATCTACAAATGTCCTCCAGTAAAGCTCTAAGCTGGTGCCACACAATTAAACCCACATCTGTTAAATTTTATACTCTTTGTCCTTGATAACATCATCCTTTTAACATTCTGCTTTTATTTAACCATTTTTAAGCCCATAAACAAACCCATCTGCCACTTAATTATCATCAGTCAGAAGATCCATGCTCACTAAAAATGTCCCATGTGCCCTGTGAGGAGCTCGAGACAGACGCACAGACTTTCTCCAGCCGTGTCTTACGACCACACAGATAGGAGTCAGGCGGAACAGCAGTTATTTTCCCCTTCTCTTTGAACCCTCCAATATCCTCCAAACACAAAAACTACAGCTCAGTAAGGATCCCATAGCTAATCTCAGGGTAATTCAATCCAACTAATACCATGACAGCAGCTGGAGGACCCAAAGATAACAAGTTGACGCTGTCCAGCCAACAGCACGCAAACCACAATTTTAATCTTCCACTGAGAACATTTGACAAGGCAAGGGCCGAAACTAAAAAGAATTGCAACATGGAAAACCATGGCACTGTGTAATAAACTGAGAATGAAGCAACTACTAAAGTTGTTCACAAATCTGGTATTAATTAATTGACAGAACTGACCTCTGCACATCATCTAAAAATCAACCATCGCTGAAGATACATTAGAGAGCAGTGAGTCTAACTGATTGCTTTTAATTCTTTCATTTTGTAGCAGAGATTAAAAAGGATGAAATTATGATTAAAAAATATTAATGCCATAATATCAATAACATAATGGTTAATGTTCTAGCTACTTAAGTGCGTAACAGAACAGCTTTCTTCAGAGAACTTGCTTTCTGTGAAGAGTAGCTTTGTGAAACCAATCTAAATATTTTTGTCCTTGATTTATTACATAGCTTTGCATGAATACTAGCACACAGGAGCCTTCCAAAACCATTGTGAAGCTTCTGAATCAACTGCTATGAAACAAATGCTTTCATGTAGCTTAGGCTTATGCTAATGAGCCAGCTCAAATGTCCTTTATATAATAAATTTCTTATCAGTTGGGTTCCTCTCTTCTATAACAGCGAATCATGATACTGGAAACTGCCTGTTTACTTGCCTTTTCTTGCAAAATTAAGTATCAAAACGCATCTTAGCCTCATTTTCTGTGCTATATGAAAACACTCGCTCCAGAAAAGGAAGAAGAGAATACGACTCTGGCCTAGGCATTGTCCAACGACATCCTGTAAGGGAACAGTCACAGAGGGCACACCAAGTGAGGGCATGAACCCAGCACAGAGAAACTTTTCTATTTAACCAGCTCTGAAAATGCCAAGCACATGGGTAAAAGAAAGGTCCTGAGAGGAGGCAAAAGCTAAACAGCATATATAAATTATAAATATATACATATTTATATATATATATAAAAATATGTATTTATAAGTATACATTTATAAATACAAATATATAAATATAAAAATAT
>VYZM01018915.1:535146-580759 GCA_013398915.1 Dromas ardeola | reverse complement strand
ATAAAAATAAAATTTATTTACATTATTTATATAAAAAAATATATTTTGTATTGATATATGCAAATAAATATTTTTATATCTAGAAATATATGAATATTTTTAAAATAACTAAATAAATTTCAGAACTTTTATAAACATCAGGCATATGAGATTAATCAAACAGTCTACAATCTACAGTCCAGCAAAGCAGGCACAGCCCACTGCTAGCGTATGGGTTGCAAAATTCAGTCACACAAAAAACCTCTCATCTTTAATAACCTTGCTAGCAGATACTGTTTAACTAAAAACACAGTGTCCCCAGGGGAGGCAGTTCATTTGTCTGACCTGCAAATACAACTCTCACTTGTCCATTTTAGTTTTAATTGCAGACAGTCTACACAAAGACGACAAGGTAACTCCCACGGCTGAGGAAAACACACTGAGTAGGCTTTTTATAACTACTGCCTTCAAGGGACAGTCGCTCTATGAAGTAATTTTCGTCTCTCCCAAAAAGTATGTGATTAATGGGGAGACAGTCATAAAAAAGGAAAGATGCAAATGCAGTTAGCTAAGCTGATCTCCATCATAAGCAAAAGGCATACAGCACAGCCAGAACTCACAAACTTTATGAAGCACCTTGACCAAATAGTTTCTTCCCCTAGGTGAAAGACTGCCATTGCTCAGGTAGATAATGAAGAAATGAAAGACACAACATAACATGGACTAAATATTTTCCCTCAAGAGAAAAATCAACTTCGTATTAGAGTGCCTCAATTTCTATAAATCGCCCAATGACTTCATAATGTAAGAAAGTACACATTATAGTCTAGTCTTTACATAGGCTATTTTAAATTTTATAATGTGAAACTTAGCTAGAATTCCAGGCTAAAACACTCTATAACTGACCTTTGAGTAATTTTATGCCTTACTGAATATAATTTTTTCATACATCACATGAAAAATTATCCAAAAGCCTAGTGTCATAACAGAAGAATTTAAAAAGTAAATCTAAAGCAACACTGTGTCACACACAGTGACTTGACAAAATTATTTCTCATGAGAAATCTACCAGGGAGGAAAAGAACATAACCCTTGAATCCCAGACATGAGTAAAGGTTAGGACCACATAATGAGACAACTTGCAGGTCCCTACTTCTGTAAGAATCTCCGTGGCAGTTAAAACACGTGATCCTTGCAGGGAGTGGGATAGAGACCCCACCAAAGAGCAAATAAAGATACAGGATGGACAACCACAGCAATGGTAACATAAAGGCATGAATGAGAACAACTGCGCAAGGGAAAACTTCCCTTTAAATCTTCTCAGAGCTGTTAACACATGAAAGACAAGGGAAAATCCTTCTCCAATTTAACTGTACTGCACTTAAACAGTAGAAGCAGGAACAAAATCTCCATTATAAATTTAGTGTCAAGTAGCAAAGATAAATGGAGAGAAAACAGTGCTCACTGCGTATTTTTCTCACTCTCGCTTTCTGAAAGAACTGGCACATTTGACTTCTCCCAGCAGGAGAATGAGCATCAGTAACATAATATTTTAGCCTACTAAAAACTAAACGACCAAAAGAACATTGCAAATACTTTAGAAGCGCAACAAAGGCCAAGCACAAGTATTCAGAGGTTTGTAGACTGAGTCACATAACGAAAGATTAGGAGCTGGCTCCCAGCAAGGCAAAAAGAGAGATCAAGTGGAAATCGTGTTGACATGAACCAAATCCTGGAGGAGAGGGGTCAGATTAATGTGAATGCTTTTCGAAAAAGCAACTGACTGAAAAACAAGAGGTCATGTGTTGAGGTTTTGAAATGAACCAACCTACAAGCAACTGCGTATTTTTCTCAGACTGGATGGCTAAAAAAAAGGACGCCAGTAAGAGAAGGAAGCCATGCCCAGCACTGCTGTGGGGGGCTGCACACCTCTGTAGCGAACACAACCGAAAGGGACAGGCTGCAATACAGTGTTTTCTGGTTTGGAGGACAATAAAAGACAAGGCTGCTCAATCTTCTCTACCCTAAGCTCCATCTCGCACCTCTGTACATGAAGAATGACCTTTTGAAAGGAAGATATACTGGCACGCAGCCACTACTGAGGGGGAAAATGTGGCGCTGAGAAAGACATACAGCCTATAGCAACACATGGCTATGGCGCATAGGAAGCCCATAACAGAGTTCTTTTATTGCAGCCTAAAGAAATGGTTCAGCGTGTACACAAAATACTATAGTATGCCACTTTTCTATTCTCGATGGTATCTGTAGAAACGGAAAAAATAACCTATGACTCCTTTTTCTTATAACAGAATATATATGAATTTTCTAAACTGCATCGACAGCCGGATGAAGCTCTTGTTCTTTCCCAGTAGCCCAATATCTGGTTTATATTTGACTATCACATATGACACCAAGTAAGAAACATATACAGTGCATTTCATAAAACAAATACAAGTGAAAATTAATACCCTTATCTTTACAGAGATTATGATCTTCCCCCATGGGATTACTGAATTGCCCTATTTTATCTTATCATTTTCACTTTTTTAGGACTTGACAAAATGTTCCCAGAAATTTTTTCCATTAACTTCCATGGAAATTGAGTTGAGACCTATATTGTCTTTTATTTGGAGGTTTTGTATTCTCTGAATCAAACTGTTCCTGAAATGAATAAAAGCCTATTTGGATACAGGGAAAAGTGTATTCTAAACGTTTATTTTCTTGTGAGGTGGTGGCTGGTTGGGCTTTTTTTTTTTTCATCAAAAGAATTGTCGTCTTTTAAATAAATTTCCAGTTCAGCATAACAACAACATCATCATCTTTGCTCCTACCATACTTTACTATTGAACTAATCAGCAGTATTGCAATATCCAAATCTGATTATCAGCAAAGTTAAGGTACACGGCCTCCGTTTTTCCTGCTGTTTTCAGGGTAAGGACTGTACACGACAGTGCGTAAAAGATTGCCAAGTGCCTGTAACAGGGAACAGCCAATGCATCATCCCAGCACGGACAGGCAGGGAATAAAGGATTGGGACAGACCTCCCAGGACTCCCTGTGCAGTCCCCTGCCACTGCTCACCATTCATCGGTTAAACGCTTCCTAAATTTATCAAGCTATATACTAAAACACAAGACGATTTTCCGTTCCTATGCTTTCCCCAGCCCCTACTGAAAGGCTGTTTGCAAAAGTTCATTTCTGTGACGACCTGCATTGTTAATTCCCACAGTATATGACTGTTTTCACTATTTTCAAATAACCCTTCCACCTCTGGAAGTTCTCTTCCTGTCACACCACTATCACAGCTTCTGCCAGTTTCCTACTCCCTGAACAATACTCGACCATTATCTTTCGTAGTTTTATTAATAATTCCTCATGTGAGAGCACCCTAAGTACTTTCTGAAGTCCAAATACAGTAGAGCAACCGAGACACACAAATGTCTGTGAAACGTACTGCGCTTTGGGCATTTCCAACTGCATTTTTCTCCACCTGCTTCTGACTTCTCCATTGCTCCCCTTGTTCTCTCTGGATGTACACGGCTGAAGTTTGTTTTTCTTTCATTTGTTTTGGAGATCAATATTTTCCAATACCCAAAAAAAAAAATATATTTTTTTTTTTACTTTTTTTTTTTTTAAACTGCTAAGTCTGCTTTTCAATTCCTACGAGGCTTTCCTTACGCTGAATATGCTTTTGAGGTGGTAGTCCAGAGAGATGCCTGGAAGTTTACCTTCCTGTTCTCAGACTGCAAGTTAAAAATAGGTTTTCATCTCTGACCTAAAGAAATTCTCATCCCCTCCACAAACAACTTCATTTGATCCCTTCAGCAGAGGTCTGAATTAACTAATGTCCTCAGGTGCTCTGAATACAACCCACATAAAAGGAAGACATTTCTATTTTTAGCTGAAAGTAAAAAAAAAAAAAAAACCACAAAGGAAGAAAAAACAAAATCCAGTGTAAGAGCATACTCCATCAAGGAAATCTGCTTCTTAACACAGAAAAGATAGAAGCATATTGATAACGATTCGAACAGAAAACACAAGCACAGAGTCTAAACACAGCAAATATAAAGTTAGAGAGGAAATAATTAAACAGAAATTTTACAAACCCTGATGACAAATAGGTTTTGTTCTGAACCAAATTCCTCAGAGAAAGATGAGTGGACAGGGAAGAACTGTCTTTTTTCACTATTATTTTCATTAAACTATTTTCATAAACTATTATTTTCATTATAATCACTATACATATTATCAATGATGGCACGTCTCTCTCTGCTGTTTTTTTTTCTTGACATTACTTCAACATATGTTTCCTAATTTCCAGTTGTTTTTCCCATTCATTGACTTTATACCTGTTATTTCAAAGCCACTTATTTGACGTCTTTATTGGAAAAAACCTGACATGAAATGCAGGTGGAGCGTTCGTGTATTTGCCCAATCGTTAATGAAATACCAAAAGACAGAGATGAGAAATAAAACTTCGTGGTGAATTCCCAATGCTTATAGGCGCATTCACAGAAAAAGGAGTGATAACCTCAGTCAAGAAAAACTGCGTAACCCAAGTGTCACATGTCAACTTCTTTTTATAATTTTAAATACAATTACTGCAATTGTTGATTATGAACAAGTGCAAAACGATGAATTATATATAAAAGGTTTACCGATTAGTCTCTGAAATAATAAATTTACTTCATTAATTTGAAGTCTACTTTTATTCATTTGGAATGTTGGCAAGTCAAAATATTTTTCTCCACTCTTTAGGAGGAAAACAAAAAAAGGACAACATACTGTGCCAAATGCAGGTTCTCCTTCCCGATATAAACCTTCTAGAATTTCCTCTCCTTAGTTTCTCACATCTAAAATGAAATAAAACACACTCTTAAAACTTAATTACTAGTACTATTGTAACACATCCTTTGTGGTATTCCACAAAACTTTTCATCATTCACCCGGTCTTCTATAAGAAACTTTGAGACGCTGAGACTGTTCCAGAGAAACAAGAGGAAGTAAGATACATGTTCTTCTTCCACTAATGACGGTATTATTTATTTTCCAGCCCCAGCTTTCCCATAGTTTCCCCAACATAATAATATGTTTGGGTATGCAGAATATTGTAGTAAAATATTTGATCTAAAATTGGTTTCCTTCAAGGGCTGCCCTCAAAACATTTTTGTCTTTGCATATTTGAATATTGGGATCGTAAGGAGAAAAGGAACACAGTATATCAATTCTGTAACAGGGTTTTAAGTAAGCGCATTTAAAAGAAAAATAAGTCTTACAACTAAATCTAAAATCGTATTATTGCTAAATTATTTTTTTTTATCCTTCTGTGTACTGGACTCTAGAAGCTACTCGGAGTATACAGGAGCCCTTTGCACCTCAGGTTCTGAAAACAACTCTAGATTTCTCCCATTTAGGGCAGGGTCCCTCCACATCAGGGAAAGTAGCTATCTGACCTTCACAGAGATGCTTTTACAAACGTACAAATTCTAGGTGATCACATGCAGAGGTGTCCAGAATCTGCATTTAACATCCCATCTTCTCCTGGTCTGCGTGGCCTAACCCTCCCCTGTTGGGATGAGTTCACGTAGCCAAAGCCTTGGAAGTAGATTCAACTATCTTTAAAAAGATTCCAGAAATAATCTCTTTCTCTTGCCAATGTGAATTAAGGTCTTTTTTACCTCCTGTGGCTTTTCCTCCTATAAGGATTTTCTTTCAGCCTGTGTCTATACCACCCTCAGACCACCTGAGCTAATGGAAGTCTAAGTGAAATCCATGCGTATTTTCTCCCGACTGGCTCAAGCACAGTGCAGGCCTAGTGACGCTACATTACCTTCACATTTCCCGTAGTGTATGCCAGTGCATCGGGATAGGCAGGCTTAAAGATCTAGGATCCACTAGCTCTGAATTACATTCCCGGTAACAGCAGAGGCAAATGACGATTATACTGGGGAGGTGAGGGCTGCACTGTCTGGATTTCTGAATAGCTACCTGCTCTCTATTTTATTGTGTGTGCTGAGATTCCAATCCGTCTATGCTCCACTGGGGCAATTTTCATCATCAAGGCATTTATTTCTTTACATGCAATTCTGTCACTCCTCGTGCCAGCAGCAGTCTATCATACTACAAAAGAGAAGATTCGTTGGGAGGTCACCCAGTCCATCCCACCGCTCTGAAAGGATCTAAGCCACATGCAGTTTGTGCAAGACAATACACAAGACAAATCAGAAATGAGTTATTTTCTTCAAAACAGTAACTGTCCTCATACCAGCTTTAATGAATCCTACCTGAAATATGGCTAGAATTTCCTCCCGATAACGGAAATCAGAGATCTTTCCTCTCTGCAATTCTTTCCCTCCTCTTTCCAGCAGTTAAAGGAAATCCTCTTCCCACCCCCGTAGTTGTCCATATACAACGTTCTCATTGAAAGGAACAAAACCAAAATGCAACTGCTGGCTGTGTTTTCAAAAACTAAGGGTCAAATTTGTATAGTCTCAAGATCTATAACTTCAACCAGGCTTCTCAAACCAGTTATTTAAAGGGATTTTTAAAAAGTGCCTGTTTTGTGAAGGTTTTCAGAAAAGTTTCTAAAGGTTTCCTTGGAGAAGCACACTGGATTGTCTAATTAGTGTACCGCTCCCCAAGTCACACTCATTCGAAAAGCCAATCACCTGTTCTTAAGAGTATCCTGCCTTTTGATTTAGTGCTCTTGATCCTAACTGAGAGCTCTGCAAACAATCGCAGTAAGGTTATGAAAACACAGTCAATAGTTAAGCCATTTTAGACATCTGGAACAACAGCTGTCTATCCATGTTTTCACAGCAGTTTGCATTTGGAGATTTTACTTATTTATCACTGTATGCAACACACAAGCTCGTTCATGCAATTCTAGTAACTTCAATATTACTCCAATTTCCTTTTATCATGCTAAAAACTGCCTTATTAGCTACAGACCACACACATCTCATGTATCTTTCTCCTTGCAACCAGGCTAACAAAGCTCCCGTTGTGTATTATGCATACAAATAACCACTCCAGGGGTTCTCCTCTAGGGTAGTTGTCCGTGCGCTATCAGCCTTAAACGTAAGTTTAAATATGATTTAACTCTACTAATGCTTCTTTTCACCTTTTTTTTGCTTCTAGTGGTCACACACCTCTCATTTCCAATGTAGTTCCCTTGTCACTGTACAACACACAGAGCACTTTCACAAGCTACAGCTTGACTCTAACCTTGTCACAAAACAAGATGTCAATACCATCGCAGGACTGCTAGCTTTGATGTTTTCCTCCTACCACGAAGGCCATCTTTCTTCAAAAATGAGCACAAGTGACATTACACAAGGCTAAAGCTGCCAACACTCTTCTCTCCTTTTTGCGACACTGTGTAATGTTTAAAAGAGCTATTAGTAAAAAAAAGATACGTAGAGAGGAGGCTGAAACAAGGCTGCCCACTCAGCAAAGAAGGAAGCAGAACTGGTATCGGAGACACCACTGACAGCTCTGGCTGAACACTTTCTAAACAACCTCATCACAAACAATAACCTAACAAAAGGCAAAAATCACAAAAATTCTGTTTTCCTCTGCTATTTTTCTCCTCTTCAAGAATTCAACACCAATCTGACTTTAAGTATTACTAGCTTCTTCTTAAAGGACTAAAAATTATCAGATGAGATAAAATCCATGTATGCCTGTTCGCTTCCACCCATCCACACAGCCCCTTCCGGTATTTCCCAGTTATTGAAAAAATGTTAACGGTTATGTTCTAACTCTTGATAGTATGGATTGTGGGACTTATTCCTTCTGTAACTTTTCGGAGCCTTAAGGAATTACGTTTTCTTTGAAGAAGATTTAAAAAAATAAATTGCTATTTATTTCAAATCTCAAGCATACAAACTCCTACCATGAAATTGAGGATATAAAAATAATGGCTTATAATATATTAGCATGAAAAAAAAAAATCTTTTATCAAGAGCTAGCTGGCTTGCTGATAAACTGTCTTGCGTAACCCAAATAGTGGCATCTCCCTGTGGTCTCTCAGCCCTGCTGACACCCAGCACCCCTTCTGCTCCCAGCATCCCTCCTCCAGGCTCTGCACTTCCCACACATGACGGAGTCTGGGGGACGCCCAAGTGGAGAGCAGTAATGGATAGTGACCACAGAGGAATAGTAAGAAAAACAGCAGTGTCTGGAATTTCACTAGTAACCACAGGTGGTAATCATGGGTGACTGTATGCAAGAAATACGTTCAATGTAGCAAAAATGAAAGGCTACGAGGCACAGGTTTTCAGTGCCGTTTCCCGAGGGGCTGACAGGATGGCAGCAAAGGCAATGCCAGAGGAGCCTAACGTAACCTGCCTGGAGATCAAACCCAGGCTGGCTTTTACACTTTTTTTTAACTTGGGTATTACTCATCTGTACTCCAGTCTTCAGTGCAGACACCTAAGTATTGCCGTTACTACATTCAGTTCAAATTTGACAACTGCTTTTACAACTCTGAAGGTAATAAATTTAAAATAATAAAATCTTGATTTTACGTACTCTGAATTTGTCAGGGAACCACACAAATGTATCAGAATGCCTGGATTTTCCTCATGAATTTGGTATATATAATACTATCTTGAGAGCATGTTCTGAATGCAGAATCTCCCGATTTTCAAAAAAACTAAAGGAAGAAATTCAATGAATTAAATCTGCTTTTGTATTAATCAGTTTTTGTAGACTGGGTTTTCCTAAATAACTTATTTGCGCAAGTCTAGTAATGAAAGCACCTCAGAGAGAAAGCAAACAGCGCTAACTGTGCAGAGAGGCCATGAGAAGAAACATCCAGCGAACTTACAAGATCATAAATGTGAAAACTTTTTCTTCAATGCCCAACATACCTAGTCTAATTTTAAAAATGTATTTACAGAATTAAGACAGAGAAGATTATTTTAAGTAATAATTTCTCACTAAACAATATAATGACCACAAACACTTTGAGATGGCTAACTTCAAAAAATAATTACCTGATTCTAAAGTCACAGTCCGCAGTCATTTATTTTTAGGAGCATGGTTGTAATTACATATATCCTTTTTTTAAAGTTCTCATACATTTGGTGACTTCGCTTCACCTTGTCAAATTTCAACAATGACCTGCCGAACTTTTAAATGCTGAACCCAGGAAGCATGCTCTCCATGCCAGCTGCTCGTGTGATCAATGCTGTGATCTATAACACCAGCTCTGTTTTGTCACTGTAACAGAGTAACATTGCAGGTGGTTTTTTTAGGCAGGGTCAATTTAACACCTGGTTTCAGCTCTGCTTTCAAATCATCCATGTAATTTATATGGAAACCTGTCAGTGCAGAAAGCCATACTTGTACATGTTTCCGTAAAATATTTTGTGGCTTATTTATCCTTATAGGCATAAATACATAAAGAAAAACTTGAATGGCTATCACTGTTGAGATCTCTTTGTACTTTCAAAGAAGGCTAAATAATGTAACTCTGGACACCCCCTCACTCATACCCTCCCACCCCTCACTTACTAGGTTATTTCCTCTTCACTTAACACATACAATACAACTTGCAACGACCTCCTCTATAGCACTCATAACCATGAAGCCTTCTTCCAGTCCTAGAAAAACACCCTGTTGAACTAGTTCCTTGCTCATTTATTCTGACATGTGATATCGGGACAGCTTATTTTCTCATTTCAGATAACACACATTCTTAGACTACATTTTCATGACGAGTCATAATCACTTGGGTTTGCATTTGTTTTCTACTTAGAGTAAGGAGCGTGGCACTTTCCAAGCTTGTCATCTGCGGATATATGGTTCTGTGCACAAACAGCGTGACATACAAAGTACAACTTCCTTGCTATGCTTGCTGACTAGAAGTTTAAAGGCTGTTACTGTTGCAGGGGATTGGAAAGGAAGATTTGCCGTAACATAGAAGTGGCAAAATGACTAGAATTAGCCATATAAAATGCATGCTTTCTCCCCCCGTTTGTAACGCTTCCGATTGTACTCCTGAAGCTTGATACTATAGGTAAACAAAGCTGTAAAATATTAACTACATTCATTAGGGCACACAGAAGCATGTTTTGTATGACAGGCCAACAGAGCAAATGGAATTGACGTTTCACCTTTAAAATGCAGCAGATGCTGTGTGCTACTGAAACAGATCCACAAGAAAATTTCATGCTGGCAAACAGCTGGCTAAAATTCCATAGCTGTCATCTTTTGTATAAAAGTTTGCCTCAACCAGCACATCAGAAATGCACTCAAAGCTACCTACACTCTAAGTGTTAATTGTTCACATTCAACTTAAAGAGCTCCAAACGGATGCACCCAGCTGAAGAAAAAACATACAGAAATCAATGCTCAGTACTACCTCTTAAAAGCCTCTCTCCATTTTAAAGCAAACCAAATCAAGCCATGCAAATCAGAAGTTGGAATAATATTGTCAAAATATCATCTTGCAGAAACACCAACAGTATACAGCTGAAACGCAGAGTCTTGACGTTACAATCAACATCGAGGCCAGGATGCACACACTGGAAAGTATTTTCATAGAGCAGATTACCGATATACAGCTAACGTGACCCAGTCTTTACCGAAGCTGTTAAGCAAAGCATAACAGTAAACCAATAAAAATAAAAATTGCCTTGAAATGAACAAATTGTACAAGCAGTCTTTCTCCTCCTTCACAAATTTTCCAGGGAAGCCAACTGACAGAATTAAGTGTCCACACATGCCAGCACCCACCTGCAGTCACTGCTGCATTTCCAGGGACTGAAAACAGTAGGTGGTGGTGTTACTTTAGAGTCTGAGCCCTAGGGCTCATTTCCTTTTTAACAGAGAGTCCCTAAAGTACAATATTTCTATTTTCATTACAGTATTTCTGTTTTCAATGAGATCAATAAGCACTCTCAGACTCCTGTGATTAAATTTAGGAATAACAAAATATTTGAAGTACTCGTTCTTACAGATGTTTTATTCTATATCAGAAGGAAAAATGATGAGTTCAGTGAAGTAAATTATATGCAGGTACACTAGAAGGCCACAAAGTTTAAAGATGACCTTTGCAAAAGATGAAAAAGCAGGGTATCTGGATTCTGTTGCCAGCCCTGACAGAGATGAGGCTTCAGGCAGCTCTCTTCTTTCATCCCTGATTGCCTGCCCACCGTAAAAATTAGGAAGTTTTATTTATAACTGGTAAAGTGCTAGTACTATCTGCCCCAGCAAAGTACATGTAAAGTCACCTGAAGGACTGTCTGGAAGATCCACAGAGGCCCCATATCCAACCCCTGCAACCTGCCAGGAGCGAGGAAGAAAAATGCTATGATAAGTAGGACACTTGTAAAACACTTAGTTAAAGGTCAGGTTTACAGAAGTCTGTAGTAGTGGGAAGGTAAACTCAAAAGTGATTTCCTGAAAACTCCTGTAAGTGCTAGGCAGCAGCCACAGGGGCCTGTGTTTCATAAGCACATTCTTTTATTTCAAAGCGCTTTCATTGCCTTCAGCTGTGCCTCTTCCCATGCCTTGGGACATGTCAGTTGTGACTGAGCTGACAGATAAGCCCTGGAGAAGCAAAACTTGAGATCCTTGGGTGTCTCCTTGAGATGATCAGTCCTGTCTTCAGAAAGAGTAGCATGTAGCTCTACAATCAGGTTCTAGAGAAAGTGCACTAGTATTTGACATTTTCTCTTAAAACGTTGCTGCTCCTGAGCCTTGCTATAGGGTAAAAGTAAGACTATCAGAGCCCGCTCCCAGGAAGTGGAAGGCTTGGGTTCAGTTTCTCGTTTTCCCTGAAGAGGTTCGAAGGCACAACTCCCATTCCCTTGTCAGTGAAGCCACCTTGAACGTTTCAATTTGATGATGTCCTTATCACTATAAAGCGAAATCATCTGCTCAGGAAAGAAAAAAAGGCATGGAAGAGGGGAATATGGGTTTAAAGCAAATACACAAACCCCTCTCCTCAATTTTTGTTGTCACAGCTTTGACTCAAAAGTGATCTTTTCTGTTTCACTGGATGTGAAAAAACATCGGAAAATAGACAAGTGTTCTGTTGAAAAAGAAAATAAAAAATCAGAACCTTTAAGAGTGAGTGATTCAAATAGGGTAACAGTCAAAGCTGAACCGTCCTTCAGATGTCTTCTCAAAATTTTCCCAACAGCTTTCATTTCTTCACAATATTTAAGATGAAAGAAACGCAACAAATTGTTCTTATACTGACAGGGAAAGAGAATACATCCTGAACTACTCGCTCAATAATAAAGTGGGTGTGACAACCTTCCCATCCCCTTATATTTTCCATTTTTTCTTGCAATGTAGCTACTTTTTTTTTTTCCCTACTCGAGCTTCTTTTTGGCTAGACAAACACTTTGTTGTGAAACAAAAAACATGACTAGAAAGGACTATCACACCACAGCCAATGTCTCCTAAGCTAAACACATGTAACCTCCAAGGTGAAAACTGCACGTGTTACAGAGATTTCAGCTTTCCAAATACAAACATGCCAATAAATGCATATACTTCAAAGAGAACCAAGCAAAAAAGACGACTGCCACAAGTAAACAGCTGACAAGAGACCCGAAGTTTCCAATATAGTTTTTGCAATCACTTCATTTAAATCAGCCAGTATCTATTTTGCAGAGGAAAGCAAGAAAACCCTACAGAATTATCAACCTCTCATAAGCATTATGAAAGTAACTTTCTAGTAATGTGCTTCAACGTCATTTTTATTTACTACATCCTTTAAAACAGAATTCTCCAAACAGCGATCCAACTCCCTAAAGAATTACACAAACGTGCAGGTAGCTTAAAAGAAAAATTAAAAAATGCAGACCCTATCGTAGGTCCTGACACAAGCCTGCACAGCAGGATTCCTCCTAAACACATCATGTGGGTTTTTTGGTCACAGGCTCCCAAATAGGACTCCTGTTTATTTCCCAGATCTGTTTTTAAAAACTACACGCTCATCTGAACGCAGCAATTTTGCACCAGAAAGATTTATATCTGTCTGAAATACTATGCTAGTCTTTCCAGCAGCAACTGCATGCTTAAACACTGCATGATTTTATCAAACATTGTCAGTTTTTAAATAATTACGCTTTGGAAGAACCTTGTTACTATTAATGAACTCAACCAATTTTAAGCAACATAAATGTTAAAAATTAAATAACCACTAGATTTTAAATTTGCAGCTGATTTTAGATTTTAGCGTGGAGTGGGTGTCCTAAATTTATGAACTGCATTTATTGATTTCAAGTATATGAAGAACCAAGCCTCCCCCCTCCTGTGATTTTCATAAAACTGCACGCAGGATCTCCTTTAAGTCTGCTTATGTTGTACAATACCCTTGCAAGGCAACTCTGTAGTTCCCTCTTTTGTCTCCAGAATAATCGATAGGAGATTCCTGGAGGAAAACACTGTGAAGTAAAGGCATAGTTTTATGAACCCTCGTTAAAGCCAGCTGTGTTACTACAGGAGATTTCTTATGAAAAAAAGGGAAAGGATATTATTGCTCCCTAACTGC
This sequence comes from Dromas ardeola, assembly GCA_013398915.1. NCBI lineage: Eukaryota > Metazoa > Chordata > Aves > Charadriiformes > Dromadidae > Dromas > Dromas ardeola. The sequence continues at coordinate 567,262 of VYZM01018915.1, read as the reverse complement.
AAAGGCAAAATGTAACCTTACGAGGGTACATAAAAGAAATGACATAGATATTTTGAATTTGACCTGTTAATAGCCAAAGTTCAAAACACTCAGTTAATTTGTCTCGCTTCCTCCCAATGCAGAAGTACGCCTGTTTCTTCTAAACCAAAGTATAAAGACACAGAAATTCTGGGCTGGCAGAGTGTTAAGCGACTGGGTGAAGGAGCGAGAGGCAGCGCTCCTCAGCAGACAAGCAGCTTTGCCTGCGACTCTGCAGAACACCTTGCCCCCGCGTGCTGATTCACAGCCTGCCAGTGCGCATCCTGATTCAAATCCTACTAAATGATGGTAATTGATCTGTCTGGGTCTCCACTGTAAACAATAATAACAACTGAAAATGAAGGATACCATGGCGATGAGACCTACACCACCACGTAGCCAAGACAGTGCTGTCTCCAACACAACTGTCCACTCGAGGCAGAGAGGTAGATGGTACCCTCAGTCCACCAAGCTTAGAATCTTTGATAAGAGGCATAACTTTTACAGCCCGCAAGTAGCTTCTGCTATGCTATTCTTTAGCACAAGTACTAGTACATTTTTCTTCATTGTCTCCTTCACTTACGATGTCCCCCTTCTTTTCCTGCGGGGATATAGCTCTGCTAGTACATTTTCATTTACTGAGCCCAGGTCAAGGATTGCTGAGACAAATGTATTTTATAAGAAAGTGTTACTCTATTAGCCATTGCTAAAAGGTCAAGCACACAAAATATACACACATTTAGCTTTTGAAGGGACTCCAGCTTCTTGAACATCAATATTACTGCCTAAAAATGCTGCCCTTCCTCCAATCCCAAGAACCAAGACTGGAAGAAGTTAGCAGAAGTAGTTTTTCCCTCACTAGTGGAACTTGGGCTTTTGAGAGCACACTGCCTAGAACTGGCACTGAGACTACCCTGTAAAATCGATCAGGCTCTGATCCCACAGGAATGGCCATGCATGAGCTCTGCTAAGACTGACAGGAAAACACCTGTATCAGCTCCGATTCAATGTTGCTGGGTCGCCCTGGGGCCAGAATAATCCTGCTGCGACCAGGCCAAGCCACCATCACCACCACGAGCAGCTGCCCTACAGAGCACTGTGTCATTGCCCCATCTACATCTATCAACTTGATGCACATGAAGAAACATGAACCTTGGAGGCTTAACTGGCTTCAGATACAGCACTGTGAGGACAGGAGAAAGAATGGGAGATGTTTTTATTTATTTATGTGTTTGCAACCCAGAAAGATGAGATTTTTCTCTAGTTACCCCCTCAGCCTGACCACTCGCTCCCCAGCACATAAAGGTTCACCTGTAAAAAAAAAGCCGCAGGATGGGACAAGCATTAGGAATAGAAGTTGTGCCATCAGGGTACGTTTCCCAGCCCTATTTAACAAGATTAGGCTGGCCCTGTGCGTGTGCTACTCCTGTCCCCAAGGACAGGGTGATCACAAACTTTACATTTGTACAGCCATCGCTTCTGCTGGCCACAAATCGAGAAAGCAGAACTCAACTCACTGCCAAATTAATCATAGAACACTGAGGCAGCGTGTCAAAACAAACAGACAAGTAAACAAAAACACAGACCCAATTAAAAACAAAGCAGAACACTTCAAAATCACATGGAGCACATCCAAGCTGCATGAAAAAACTACTAAATACATGCATAAAGGTATAAAATGAAATTAATTTTACTTAAGCATTAAGAGCACTTTAGTTCAATTTTATTAGCACAGTATCTTGATGGACATACAATAATTTACCTACAATTTACATTACTGTCAAAACTCTTGTATTTTCTTCATGCAGTACTTTATTCTGCTAGTCAATTAGCAACTTATTGATGTATGGAATCATAGCTTATCCTAGGTTTTTGTGTTAAAAAGGATATTTTTTACCATAATATTTTTTTCTTTTATAATAGAAGTGCCTAAAAAAAGACAGCAGAATAAGAAAAAAAGAAATCCTCAAGGACAGTAAAAAGCATTGTGGTCACCAAGGTGAGAGCAGGAATAACCAAGGCTACCAGCTGTCATGTTGTCGATACCAATGGGAGTCAGCGCTGGGGGAAGAGCACCTCTCACACTTCAGTTCCTCCCTGAAGCCGGCTGCACCGCTCCACAGCCACGGTTCCAACATCCAGCCAGGCTTCAGGCTCCTAACATTCCTTAAATGACCGTGACAAGATGCTGGGGAAGAATGGACCCCACATCGCGAAAGATGGAGATTAAAACTAATACATGCATTTCTTCCTTGACATTATCTGCAATTCCATCTGTCAAAACTCATCATGGACGTCAAACCAGAAGATGCTTCAAACATCCTTGACTGCCTTTTGGAAGGTAATTAGGCTGATGTCTTATGAGAGTAACATACTGTGATACATTGCTAAACGCACAGCTCCACAGTGGTGTGCAGTCTACAATGTCTTTCAGACCTGCCCTGTTTAGTATGAATTATTTTCTGTGCTGAAAATAAAAAAAAATGGTGTGGGCTTTCCAGATCATTAGCAAACTGGACTTCTGTAAACATCTTTAATTGTAAGGATTTCCATATTCCCTTTGCATTTCAGTATGCCCTCACAATTCACCTGTTTGTCAAACCTGTTCACACAAATGAGAATACATGTACGCTGTTAACATCTATGCTCATCTGTTATGGGCACACAGATCTGATGCAGCAGCCACAGCCACCAAAAGGTTATGCTGGGAGGAAAAATAAAAGAGAGAAACCAAAATCCACAAACACACAAGCAGAAAAAAGAAAAAAAGGTGGGGGGGGGGGGGGGAAAAACCNGGGGGGGGGAAGAAAACCAGCCTGAGAATGACAGGTTGTTACCATAGTAAAAAAAGTGAAAAAAAGAAAAAACCCATCCGCTATTTCTGCCTATTGGCTTCAATTACAGGAAAGGCAAGAGAGCACTCGAAACCTTGGAGCTTCACGAAACATTCTAAATATCAAGATGATCGAATCGACATCTCTGTCAGGTGTTTTGCCACAGCTTATTTTAGCCAACATTCTTCTAAAAACACTAAGAGGTGATGACCCTGATGGTGATATACCCAGGGGATATCAGGGAAGCATAGTTTACTTGTGTAACAGAGGCGGCTTGGTAGAAAATACAGTACCATGCAGGATTGTGCAGGGAACAAGTAGGGTGTGAGAATTCAAGCCACGCACGCTCTGACAGCTTAAAACAAAATCCTCCAGCCAACTGCTTTTTTTTTTTTTTCATAGAGAGAGAAAGATTTGAAAGTGTCACTTCAAGTTGGATAAATACAAGGCAAAAAATGTCCTGCTTAGGACAAGCTCCTTTTTGGTTCAGACAAAAATATTGCATCCAGAGGAGCAAACCAGTCAAAAGCTTACCAGACAGATTCCTTGGGATTCTAGAGCTCTGGGATGGCAGCAAGCCTTCACGGCAGATCTGTCACCCTCCCTGCTAAAAAAAAGGCAGGGCAAATGAGGGTGAAACAAAAAAAAAAAAAAATCTCAAGTCAACCACATGTGCTAAAATGGCTTCTTGAAGGCCACAGACATCCTGAGCTGTGGCAGCAAGCTCTCTTCTCCCCAATGTGCTGCAGAGGAGGAAGAAAAGCCCCAAGCCTGGTGCTGAGAGAAGATGTTCAGGAGCTGTTTTCTCTCAGGTGATTCAGTGTATTACCATATTGCATGGGAGGTGCAATGCTCCCTGCCCATGAAGGGAGCTGGAGCTCACATATCTTCCTCCGCACAGGGCACAGCCCTTCTCTGGGGCTCTGTGCAGGGCTGTTTGTGACAGAGAGTGATAACTACCAACACCAAGCTCCTGCTCCTATTATTAAAAAGCATACTTTCTGTTGTTTTGCTGTCAATAAGTTCCTTGATATTCCTAAAAAGCATTTGTTACTGACAGCAACAACCAAATGCTAAAAGACTAGAATTAGCTTTCATGAGCGACTCTTGTTAGGAAGAACCTAATGATTTTTATCATAAACACCCACTTAAAGAGCAGCCAAACAGCCACCTCTGAAATCCCAGACACTTCATGGTGCTAGAGGGAACAAATGCAGGTTGCTTCACTCGCAGTGGGGAAAACCTTTTGCAGATCCGCATCGCTCTTTTGCGCAAAGAAGAAAGGAGGGAAGCAATTCGAAGAGACAAATATAAAAATATCGCTGAATTGTACGTGACACATTTCAAGGCTCAGTCAAATCTCTTTTCACTTAGGTATAAAAAAAACCATAGAGAAATTCTCAATCTCAAAATGAAAAACCCAAGTGTTATCATGTTCTTGATCACCCGTGACATTCAAAAATGCTGCCTGTTTGAGATCCCATCAAAAGTTTCTTTAGCGTTTCTTCTTTCAAAAGTACATTTCAACATTTAGTGGCAGCTTTATGAATCTGAAAATTTTATCTGTTTTTGCAAGCCAGCCATTTTGAAACAGAAATTCCAAGCACACTTTTGGGATAATTTCAAATGTGCGTAATGAGTTTAATTTTATGAAGCGATTCCTATTTATTTCCCCCCTCAGGAAACTGTGATTTACCTAAATCCTTCTTTAACCAAAGTCTTCCACGTCAGTATGTACAGAGATGGTCGTTAATCTTCTATACTGCGTGCCAACAGACCACACACTCACCACTGACAAAACTGGGAGTGAATTTAACAGGCTTTCAACTGGAACAGAGAGGATGCTATTCATTAATACTCAACACTACCAGAGTTACAGTCCCTATTCTCTATAGTTTAAAATGGATGCGTTGCTCCGAACTGCAGAAGGAAACACCACTCAGCACCTCCTCCCCGGTCCAGCTCTGCCACGGCAGGTGCTTTCCCACAGCACCACCACTCATCAAGTTTCTTCTGCAAGGCTTTTGCTACCTGACCATGATTCACCTCTGGGAAGAACTGGAACAGGCTTGTATTTTCACCCAAATGGTAGTGCCATGGCATGCAAACAGAAACACTTCACAGTCACTCCTGAATATGGAAGGCGAAAATTCACACCACCTACTCATTTGACGGCGTTTGGATTGTTTCTCCACAAAGGTCAACTCCAAATCAACTAATCTAGTTATGCCGGCACAAAACGTGGATCTGTAATTCACCAAACCCCCATTTTTTGACTTGTAACTAAACCCTTATTACTTTTGGAAGATTCCTCCTCCCCCTCAAATATTCACTTTTTAAGGGAGCGAAAACAAAAAATACACTAAAAGTAGTCACTTATTAAAACAAAAAAACCCCACTCACTTAATGGAAAAGACCTAAGACAAAATTTAGAGAAACTTAAATGCACAAAGGTTCTTACCTATGTAATTTGAAATTAAATATATTACCTAACAGTGGCAGACATCCTTAACAGTGATGTGTTTCAGAAGTGCCCAGCACGTTGCAGTAACAGCCCCAGCTTTAATACAGCGTACACAAGTGAGACAAACCAAACCGTGTCTCCTGTAAGACTGTTGTATCTTGCCATGAATGCGGAGGATGTATTGGAAGAGAATTTAATGAAAGGACTGTTAAGGAGAAAAGGAGGTTGAAAGCAGAGGAAGAGTGTGTATCTTAGGTCTCAGAGTGTGTATCTCGGCTCTTTCAAAGGAGGTCTGTACGTTTTATCAGTGCTTTAAGAAGCAGTGCTTAACTTTCTTGGCAAAGAAAACCCTATCTGTCTCTGGTAGTAAATACACTGGAAGTTCTAAACTGTTTTTTTGGAAGTTTGTCCAAGTGAAGTTTTCAGGAATAAAAGGCTTCAGTAAAAGCTCAGCAGCTTTAAAAGAGTAATGTCATTACTTTGCACGTGCAAGGCCTTGTGCGATGTACGAGGACTTACCCCCAAATGCTGACTTCACTTGATTCGAATACCCTCTGTAAGTGAAAGTATTCTGCACCCTCACAAAGCAGTATCTAAGACACACCATGCTAAACTCGCATAGAGCTTTCCTAAAAAAAAAACGCACCTTCCAATTAAATGCCCAAATTACTTTTTTATTGCTACCGTTTCTGAAAGCTTTGGTAACATCATTTTCCCAAACCATGGCTGCATTGACATGCACCAGAATGCAACAGCACAGCTTCATACTTTCACACATTTAAGTAAAACTAATACATTTAAAAATGAAGTACCAAGCAAGCTACAATACACAAAAGAAATCCCCCTGTATTTACACATAAAGATGACTTATGCACACCTGCATAAGGAACACACGCTGTGTGGTGATCGAAGCACCTGCTTGAAAATAATCCGTTAAGGAAAAAAGTCAACTGCAAAAAAAAAAAAAAAGATGTTACAACTTTGCTTTATGCAGCCATAAGCCAAAAGCATAAGGAAGGAGCTGTGAAAAACAAATGGAGATTTCTATGTAAAGCAGTGAACCATCTTTCCATTTTTGTTCCTCGGGAAATGACTAAAGGTCCCAAGGGGACAAATGCAGGACTGGAACCCCAGTGCCACCCCTAATGGGAACCACCTGGGGTCCCTGGAACAGCAGGGCAGTGGAGAGCGCTCACTGCTTGGCAGGACCAGAGCTCTGCTGCCTTCAATACTTTATTGAACTTCATGAAAAGAATAATTGCGACTAGTAACTTTTAAGCAATGCTATTTTGTAAATCTAACTGGCTTCAGAAGAATAGTCCGCATTTCTCATTAAATGGGAAGGTCTTTACATTTTTAACTTCAGCATCATCAGTTTGCTCCCGTTCCCATTTGAAGTCAGTTTCATAACTGCCATTGACTTCAGCAAGAATGGAATTAGATCCTAACATATTTGCATGTCAAATCTCGTTTCTTGCAGTTACAGTGTTTTCATCCATGACATCTGCAATTTAATGGTACATTTTCTATGAAAAAGCAATGCCACATTTCTTTGAAAGGCAGCATCAATGTAATAACATTGGCCAAAATAAGGGAGATTAATACCAAAAAAACCACAACCTACGCTTGCAGTACTGAAACTCTACAAGGCTTTCACTAAAAATGAGAAAATAGTCCACGCAGGTTTTTCTTTCACAAATTTCAAACAAATAAAATACTCCGAAGCTTACTAGAACACCACTGAGAACAGGAAACAGGCCAAAAGAAGTACAGATTCATGCACAGGGGAAACTTTAGGCAGGCTTCCAGCTTTGAACCTGTTGTAATCCCAAAGCAAGTCAACCAGAGACAGAATATCACTGTGGCTCAACATGCTTGCAAATATCAAGCATCTAACCCAGCTTACTGCTGCTGCAGAAAGCAAGCTGGGAGAGGGCACCTAGCTTGGTGGTATTACCATAATGGAAACTATTATGATGCTGCAGGTAAGCGAAGTTAATCCAGTCATTTCATCCACTGATTTGGACAAAACATGCAATACTTTTGAAATACACACACAACCTAAAAGAAAACAGAAGGGGTCTTCCTTGTTCACAAAGAAATTAAAACACTTGGTACTGAACAGGATTTAACACCATTTCCACAGTACCAGTTTCTTCACCAGAAACTTGGTCTGATCAGTTTAATTCATAAATACTGTAGAAGCAGCCCTTGAGGGATGCCTGAAGGGGAATAAAACCACCGGATTAAATGAGAGCAACAGGTCACCATCATTGACAACGTGCAGAGTCATACATGTAATCCATTCATTTGAAGACATAGTTTATTTTAAATTAGTATGTAAAAATGCTTATGTTGTTTTACTATTATGTCTGTAAGAAAAACAGTAATTTAAAAAGCTGTGCTAATTTATTAAATACCCATGCTTTTATGACTATAAGTCAAAACTTTGAACGGTCTGTGCATGTATGTTTAATCCAATTCTCTAAATTCCAGAATTCAGAAATGAATTTAGATCAGTTTGATGTAGGGTTACCTCAAAACTATTGTTTTTTTTTTTATATACATTAGCTTATTTTGTAGGTTTGTTTTCCTCAATCACTGAAAAAGCGCAGCTGATTTGTCAGTGGTTTCCTCCCTCTACCTTTCCAACTAACCCCGGTCATTGCCTTGAATTGTAGAGGCACGCCACAGAACATCTCCTAAAGCAATTCTGCTGTTCAGCCGAAATCATATGAACCATTTGCAAGATTAAAAATAAAACATGAGACATTTCTGGATCACATATTGATCGTTTAATTATTTTCCATTTTAACTGCATGCTATTTTTGGCACAGAATATTTATGTTGGCTGAACATCACAATTAATCTTATAAAATATCTATCTGTCAAAAGTCAATTATTCAAGTGACAGCATTAATGTTTACTTTCTTTGTTAATCATTATTAACTTTGAGGTTCTGATTTCAAAAAAGATATCTGAAAGCAATAATAGTCTTATGCACAAAAGCTATTTTTAACTTAGTATCTGTAGGTTGTGTTTTGATCCACTTCACAGTAATAAATGAACATTATTGTGCTGTTTATGAAGTTATACACATAAAATACAGGAATTCTCACAGTACTAGTTCTGAGACCCAGTGTACTTTAAAGGCTTTCTCCCCCTCCCATTATTATTATTACTCTGTATGTTTCTCTCTCACAACCTTGCTGTACAGGTGAGGGTGTCAGGCAGGCAGCTAAGACATCACTCTGAGTTATTCTGCTCGTTTCACCAGGATTTACAGCTTTGCAATTACACCTGAGACAAATTATCTATTTAAAACTTATTTTCTCAGACCAATTCCCCATAAATCAACAATACATGATGGGGAGGGAATTACCTGATTATTATGTATCCATAATCTGTTATCTAAACTATGTTACCTTAGGATGGAATTTAGAAAGTTTATTACTCTGATTAACAATTCCTTTAATTTCAGTCAATCCATGCTGCTTTGTTCTCCCTACAATTATGGTATTAGAATGTCTTCATACACTGTGTGAGTGAGCTGAAATAAATTATAATTACTACCACAGACAGAGAAAGACTCTATATCCGATCCGCTTGTTTTGCATGACATTGATAGCACAAAGCAGGTGGAAAGTCAGTTTATTCGGCTGGCAAGGGTAGGAGCAGATGGCATACAAGGAACAACCGGAGCAAAAGGATCCTGCTACAGCGGTACCCAACTCTAACAGCTGCCAGGTCTCTGACAGCTGGCAGGCAATACTGCACCTAGATAAAACTCGAATAGGTCTTCTGAGACACACGGACTCCTGGTGAGCCTCAGGTAAAGCAGGCCACTAATATTTTATACCAGCATCTCTGATGAGTCCTTCCTCAAGTTCTAATCCTGAAAGTTGGCTAGTGAGACCATAAGGCTCCTTGTGCTCAAGCTCCAACGCCCACACTTACACACAACCAATGCCTTACACACTGTAGATCCAACCTGCAGTCTTTTCTCCAAGTTATCTTACTTTCATATACTCATAAACAAGGTATTATTAGAAATTCAACAGAAATTACGTAGGATCATGGAATTTGCAAGAACCAAATGACGTGATGCATGAGGAGAAAAGTGGTGAACCAGTGATGAGAAGATGTGTTTTTGTAAGATGTTCACTTTGGTTTTCTTCCCAAAATGAAAGGCTGTGCTAACAACAGGTATCAAGGAGGGAATGGAGGAAGATTCACTACCTGAACATGAACTCTCAGGGGTAAGACTGAGAGGTTAAAAAAAAAATAAAAAAAAAATCTCATGCAGATTCTCAGTTCCCCGATACCTGGGATCCCATTCCACCATCTCCATTTGTCTCACTGTACTTTAAATGGCCAAATGTAGAACCTGGATCCAGATCTGACCTCTGGCCGTTCTCTAAGCACAGGGAAAGCGTGTTTGTTATTTATAACATATTAGAAAACACATACATCAAACCACCAGTGTGCATAGTTTGGTTTGTTTATTATGGCTTAAAATATTTTGTGTCACTACAGCTAATTGGCATGTTTTCTTAGCACAGTAAATAGACATTCAGAAAACTCATAAATCAGACTAGCTGTGGTTTTAAGCAACATCTCCATATCAGACGTTTTCTATTTTGGTACTGAAAAATCAAGCTGTTGAAATATCCAAACTACAACTGCACTCATCCGTGGTTGGGTGAGACAGTGTGCAGATAAAAAAAATGTTATCGCTTCTTCCAAGAAGCTGTGTAATAGCTAAACACATTTCTCAACAATTCAGCTGTGTAGCTAAAAAGCAAGGGAAATTATTTTCTAAGGGAGAAACAGGTAGTTAGGCCCCCAAATAATTTCTCTGTGAGAAATCCATTTCTCTATCCTTTTTTTAAAATTTCCTTACAGGATTTACACAGTCATTTAAAACAGCCATAATCTGAAATTTCCCAGACAATAACTACAACAGTTTCCTTCATTCCAACAAATACCACTTCAACTTTGAGGTTGTCCTGTGAAGTTGAAAAACAAGCTAGCATTCAGTGGGTGAAAAGTCCCAATAGATGTTCATTAGGAGGATTTACTATCAAAGTTAACCACTGCACTGGGCCTAGATAGGGAAGGACAGGGCAGTGCTAGAAATGACGAGCTCCCATAGAGGGAGCAGAGGATTGTAATAGAACAGGCTAATTTTCTCTAAGACTGGACTGCAGAAAGAGCAAAAGAAGTAGAGATGAATTTGAATTCCTCAGCAGGTACAGGTTTGTCAGAGAGAAGTATAAGATGCAAAGGAAATAAAACATGCCCTACCCCCCAACCAACAGAAGGGACCAAGGCCCAGATGTTGCTAACGAGTAGCTCATGTCAGAGGAGCAGCCATCTTCAACCTGTTATAACTCTCAGCCTGAGATTTAATTCTCACTATAAAATGTCTTCGATTTTATAGAGAAATCTACTGTATCTTGACTTAAATGATTTCCAGCCCGCAAGAGGTTTGGGTCTTCTCCCCCCTGATTTTCAAATATCAAATCCAACCTAATGGAGAAGATGTTCCAAACAGAGCGTCAGCACACATCTCTCCTCTAAAGTTGCCTGCCCCTGTTTTGTTTTTTTAACTGAAGTTCATTTTGCATTTCAGTAAATTTCTGTGAATTTCCCCCGCTAGCGAACTATGTTCCTTTTTTTTTTGGTGTTTTAAAACAAATACATAATCATCCAACAACTACTGTCCCATTTGGGATTTTACCCACAACGTAATTACAGAAAGGAGATTTTTCAGTAGAATTTTCATGAAGACTTAGTATTCTTTAGGTTCAGTAAGTCCATTATCCATGCACGCAATGGCTACTATCTAGGCAAATGCTCACATCTGGAAATGCCAGGTTACCCACACTCCACAGAGAAAACCAATTCCTGTATACACACAGAATGGCAGCTGACTTCTGTACATGCAAGAGTCTGCCAAGCCTGAAAATCTGGCCTTCCCAATGCCGTGCCTAGATAGTGCAGCCTCAACACATTGCATTTATCACATATTTTCTATATATAATCTAAGAAAAAAAATAGTATTGAAGCCCAATGCCACAGTAAGTGAAGAATAGGGCTAAACACAACAGCGAAAATTAAGATAAAGTCAATTCCGATTTACTGGCTTTACATTCATTTAGGTGGGGTTAGACTTCAATACCAGTTATGCATTTAATCAGGAACTGGTTTTATTTGCAGAAAATGATAATATCTGTAGTGCTTAATGAACCTTTCCCCCATAATATTACCTTACAAAAACGCCATGTCATTGAAAACATGAAAGACACAAAACTTCTCCCTAAGAGTTTCAATCAAAAACGCTTGCTTAAGTAAAAGGATCATTGTTCAGTTGAAAATCTGCGCGTTACTTTCATTATGTGCTTTAAAACCTACTTTCCGTCTTCCTTGGTATCTGGATTAACTGAATTCTGCTATTAATATTCAAAATAGCACTCCTTTCTTGAAGCAGTCATTTATACATTGATGCAGTGAATCAGTTTATATTCCTTAATCCTGAGAGATGAAGCCACACTTACATTAAAATGGAGAGTGCATTAGACATTGAGACCTCATGCCGAGCCCTCCAGGTCAAGGGCACTTGGAGATGAGACTACAGCTTGCAGCTCTCTCTACCACACACATATATGGGGAAAAAATAATGAGTCTTCACTCCCATTTAATAGATTAATAGCTTTCAGCTCCAGAAGTTTATACCTTGGTCCTTTAATGCTCTATTATGTAATAATTTTGCCAATATTTTCTGGCTTCAACCTCAGTTGTCCACAAACAAATATAAATGTAAATACAGTCACCTGTTGGTAGGACGAAGTCACACTTCTGTTTAGTGGGATGCACGCACCTTAGTAAATAGAATTCCCAGCTTCTGTTGCATATCCACATTTGATGTGGTCATCAACTGTAACACCTGTCTGAAATGCTGCTTCACAGGATCTAGCTCTTAGTTAACAATTCAGTCTAGCCAAGTTTAAAGCTTTCTTGTTTTAAGGAACATACATAGTGAAAACGAAACAAAGTTATAGTGAAATCTACCACATCCTACAGCAAGTTCCAGCATTCATTCTTCTGAAACTTCATCTGTGCAGATGTGCCACAGATGTATAATATATGTACAGCAGAATGTTACTTGAAATGTCTTGAAGAAACTTGTGCCTGCCCTACATATGAGTAATTAGGCTACTGTAGAGAAGGGCACTTTCTACTAATTCCACTGAAGATATTCCAGCGTGCAAGACAAAACATACGATTTGTAAGACTGCAGAGAGAAAGGAAAAGACTGAGAGAATACCTGGCCCAGTGGCTGCAGCATGTATCGGGAATCGTACAATGCGGATGCCTGGAAGACCTGCCGCTGGGACTGTTTCAGTTTCATCTAATAACTGAGTGACTTTGTGAGTTTCCATGCTGTCCTGTCATTGCAAGCTAATTAGGAATGTGCTGTGAAATCATTTATTGTTCTGCACCTCCCACAGAGTACAAGAACACATTATTTATTTAAGAAGGGAAACATCCTTCTTTCCATCTCCGCATGTGAAGTGCTACGTGTTTTTAGGTAGAACAGCTGTATGAATTGATAATTACAGGAGTCCTAGATAATACTATCCACACAAATCTAGAAGATATCCATCCTATGACATTATTCTATAAATCATTACTAGTGATTAAAGTACAGCCTTTTCCTTTGCAGGTATGCCACAATTCCTTCCAATTAAAAAAGAAAGGAAAAACAAAAGCTAGAAAAGCTGCAAATCTAGCAGAACTCCACCCGTCTCACCACCAGGGGACACTGTCATGTCATTTCAAAAGTATGAGGAAACAAATTTTTGCTTTAACATCACTACGTCAAATTTAGATGGACAGATGAACTCTTAATGTGTTAGTTGCATGCTTCCTTACAGCAGAGCCAGTAAATATGATAAACACACGCCCAAAATAACATAGTATCTGAGAACTGTCTTTGAGCCTTTATATCACACACACATATGCATCTCCCAACCACCAAAATAACAACATGAATAGCACAAAATCTCTGTCATCCTCAGTATAACATTACCATAGCAAGCTCAATTCTGATTATATAAGCTAGTGCTGCTCCAGTGCTGCTGCTGACAAAGTACCAAACTGCCTAAAATCTCAACCACAGCATTTACAGGAGAAAAGTTCTGCCAAAGCTCTTCTCAAACTGAGCAGCAGTTCACATCTCCAGTCATCTCTCTAAATTCAGTGGTGCTAATTAAGATGAGGACAGCAGAGAACTCGAGCACAGGTAGCACAATCTAACTGATTCTGGACACTGAGTATGCTCAAGACCCTGTCCACATTTTATCCATTACTGGATGTGACAAGACAATGAGCACACCTTTAACAGACCACCGGAAAACGAATGCAAAAGTAGTCGTCACATCACCAGAGAGAGCCGTCACCTGGCGCTAGAAGATGAAGATATATTTAAACCTCATAGTCAAGATAGCCAAAGAAAACTGTTTACACTGGTTTTATCTACTGATGCTGGTACTTCTTTAAAATATGCACAGTGGTATTTAGTAAGTCTTATTTGATATACAATTCCATTTAGATTAATTTATACATGATCTATGATTGCCAAAAAATAAGAATTGCATATCCGCAACTGCTATAACATGAGAGCACATTGTGTAAAGCAGGAAGTATGTTCTCCAACATTAGCAATGTGGAACCAAAAAAAAATGAGATAAAAGGATGAAAACATAAACATAGAGAACAGGCAGATGGATTTATGAGTTTGCTCCAACCGTATAGTTTTGCTTCATTAATTAATACTTTGTGGTGTTTCTGTATGTGCTAAAATAGGTAAACAGACGTCTCTAAATGCTTCAATTGTATCTTGAAGGCTATACATTAGTACCGTGCTGAAAAAGGTTGGCATCTATGTTACAGTGAGACAAAAGGCCCTTTGACAGGCACAGACTTACTTTTTTAACCAGTGATTTAGTTTAATGTAGTCATTTTTTGAAGGCATAGGCTTCATTCATCTTCTGCAACTCTAGTACGCAGTACTTACTTGAATAAACTGGGTTCATATATTAAATGATTCAGGTTATACAAAATCATTAAGTGAACAATCTAAGCAATATTTTACTCATCATCTTGGGTGGCTCAAGATTCAAAATTTCAATTGTTAAGCCTAAGAGTGCACTTGAATTGCTAAGTACACAGGAAATTGTACTTAGGTCAACTACAAACCCAGAATATTGCTGTCTAGAGCTCAGCATGTCTAATGTAGACGCTAGAGAAATTTGATAAAAAATAAGCACTAGTTCTGTGTATTCTGTACAACTTAAACATCTGAGCTAGCAATAAAGATCAAATCACCTCTCCCAAGTTAAAACCACTCTCCCTGGCTTATCTTATAGCCCTGTCAGATGCCAGCACCAACAGTCCTTAACCGCACCAGCACCCATGACCCCATACTGTGCCGATTTCAGTTCTCAGTCTCACCGGGAGAAGGGATCAGTCACATTTTCCCTTACTGCTGTTTTTTTCCCAACTACTGTTTCACTTCCGCCTCACTGGGCACTTACCTACCAAAAGCAAAGTGAAGTATATTAATTCAAAAATCTATATAGAGAGAGTGAAGACTTTGGAAACACTGGAAAGCAGAGATTTCTCCATGAAATTGTCATGAGATCAGAAGTCTTACAGACAGGCAGTCAAGAGTTATCATTCAAAAACATGAAGGACACTAAGAAGACGTTGCCAATGCTTCCAGCAAAGCTGAGAATGTACATTTACTAGTAAGTTAACAGTGTTTATACAGAATTTTCTGTGGCATTTGAATTTGGCCCACGGAAACTGCCTGGCTTATACTGCATCCACCTGGCCTAAGCCAAAGCAGCAGGGGCACAGGCTCTGAAGAGGTTCTAAAGGTAATTAAGCATGTCCTCTCAGGGTGCAGCTGCACTAGGGGCTACGTATCACCATCCCCTGATGCTTCTCAGCACATGTCATCTGTGAGCCGAGACTCCCACAGTTCTGCAATATGAAGAATGAGCACTCCTGAATTTGCTTCAAGGCCAACCAGGTTAACTCAGGCCTTTACAGAGCTGTTCCAGACTCCGCTGCAGAAGTCCCCAGCAACCTGATCTAACTGGATCTGCTTCAGGCAGGGACTGGGCTCGGTCTCCTCTGGAGTCCCTTCCAAACTAAACTATTCTACAATTGTGTGATCTTTCACTGTTTAAACCAACTCAAGAGACTAAAAGAAATCAGGGTGCATGTTCATGAAGATGGTATCCCCCAGGAGACACACACACACCAGTGTCGAACTGGCGTAACAGCTGGAAAAGAGAAAGCCTGTGCACAGCCTCAGCTACTCTTTTCCCATGTATTGACAATCCCACCTATGAAGCATTTCTATAATGTGATCATACCATTTACAGCACGCTTTCAACTAAAACTCTCCACTTAATGTGAACATGGAGACAAAAATGAACATGCATTAAGACATTACCTAAACAGAAGCGAAAAACACTGGTATCATAGATGTGTCTTATGTTTTGGAAACTCTGAACATTCAGGTAAATAACGTTATTTACATTGCAGCTATACCACTAATAATCTATACTGTCAATAGGTGGTGAAGCTAACTTTGGTAAGAATATATTCTTAGTTCTAAGAAACAGAAAACAGGAAAATCATTCCTCATAAGATTGGAAAGGAATTTTGCCTTATTGGTGTTTTGATATTAGTGGGTTATTGCCTTCTCTGGAAGGGGAAGCAGAGATCAGACAGGACAAGCCTATTTAATATTTTTAGATTTTTAAGACTAGAGAAGAAAAAATTTTGATGGCTTTTGATAGATTTCTGATCCACGCCTTTTCTTTCTGCAGGCAATAAGTACTAAAAATTGGATCTCCTGCTGTGCAGCCCTGATGCTAACAAACACTTTCAGTTCTGACATTTCTGTGACACTTTATGCAACTGTCAGTGGGCCTTATTCAACACATCAGATACCCACGCAAGCTTCTGTCTCTGTGAGATGACATTGAACCATTCCAAACGTCTTTCATATAAATCAGCAAAAGTGCCTTTCCCCAGCACCTTTTTACTATGCATTTCACTGAAAGGGGTTGATTAAGTGTTAAAAAATGATTAGCCTGTTTTGCAATTATAAAGGATTGCACTTGACAGGATCTGACTGTATCTCAGGCTAATCTCAGAGCTACACAATATTTGTAAAGCTGAAAATATTCCACTAAAAAATATTTGAAAAATCATTGAAATTAATGATTTTCTTAAAACCTGAGGAACAGAAGCTAAAGTTCAGGCTAACATAAAAAATGTACTGTTTAATGACTTAACATATCTTACCTTGGTGGACCAGTGCCCAATATCCTTCAGTCTGCTCAGAGCTATTCCTTAAATGCTCATACCACAGGTACATTCCATCATGATGCTATTACTCGTATCTGTGATAGGGACATAGGCCAGGATTATAAAGACTGATGCAGAACTGGCAAACGGCATCAGTCTCAACTGAGAATGCTTAATGCCAACAATGAAAACCACGGGAAAACCAACCCATAATGCATCCATGTGATTACAAAATACATTCGCTCCTTGCTCCGACAGTCCATCAGCTGTGCCCGAACGCACACCAACAGGTTACAGCGCTCACCTCAAGCAGACTTGCACATACACAAAGTGAGGAAATGGTTGAACAGCAGAAATTGACCTTGTATTTTTATTTCCCTTGTCATTTAAGAAATTAATGCCTTTGACATATTCTTAAAACACTGCGCATAGCACTGAGCACATTTAAAAGCAGGCTGGGATAGAGAACACCACAGAAAGAACAAAAACTGTACTCTTGGAACTTGCCATCTGAAGCCACTAATAGACTTAATGCATTAAACAAGCTAAGAGAGCCCTTGGATTATAAGCGGCACAGTGTTACATCCAAGTTGCTCTCCCTACAATTTGAAATAGTTTGGACTAAAGTGTTTCGTAGCAAAAAAACCAAAATCCCAAACTCAAGCAAATCTCAGTAAAAATCAGAACTTTTCTACAGTATCATTACTATGAATTTCAGAGTTGAAAGCACTTCAAATTCCTGTGCCTCTAAACACACATTACATGGATGTTCTTACATAGCTTTTTTAAATGTCTATCATGTAAGGACAACAGGCAGCGGGTGCAAATTAAAATACAGGTACAATTAAACAGAATAATCATTTTTGCTGGAAGGATAACTGAACACTGGAATGGATTGCCCAGACTGATTGTGGAGTCCCAGCCTTGAAGATGCTCAAAACCCAACTGGACATGACCCTGAGCAACCCGCTCTAGGTGACCCTCCTTGAGCAGGCTGGTTGCACAGGACATCTCCAGAGGTGCCTGCCAATCTCTGCGAGTCTGTGATTCCGTAAGTAAATCTATTGTCTCAAAGATCTGTCAGATCAAGTACAGAAAAACCCCCAAACAATGGAGAGCTATAGTTAAATGTAGGAATTATACACAATCATGCTCCATCGTAAGGAGGTAAAGGACGCCACCGAGCAGTACTTCATTCTCATATGAACTCTCTCCTTCATTAGGAGCAGCAGTAACTGGGCAACTGAAGCACCACGTGCCCAGTCAGCACAGCGTGAGCGAGCACAGCTGTGTGACCAGAGGCACAGGCTCCCCAAGGGATGCAGAATCCCACTTCAAACCATAAGCAGCACTACCTCCTCCGTAACACCACTCTGGCCTGACACAACTGCACTTGGTCTCAGTGATATGCTTTACTTCAAACAACTGCAGAATATATTCCCATATTTGATGCATTTTGAGCCACGTACCTTATTTATTAAATAAATAATATTTACATGCCATTCTGTCTATTTTTTAATGTCACTTAATACTGTGTTTCTGCTTTACATAGAATCCTTCCTAAGCTTGATCGAATACTATTTGGGTGCAAATAATTGAATTTTTTCCTAAAGTTACCTTGCACAAGCTACCCTGATCTAAAAGCAGGCCAAGATCAAACACCGAAACGTTTTGCATTAGTTTCAGTATGCAGGTAGTCCTGAGAGGACCACTAAAATCCTTAAAATTTCAACATAGCTAAGCTCTTTGTTGAGTTAAGACTAGAAAAGATACTCTGGCTGAAAGTCTTCCTCAGAATACCAGATACTTTAGCATTTAATATCATACACTGTGATGGCTAGTAACTCAGCACAAACCTATTAATTTTTCATATAACAATGTGTAGGTTTGTAGCACAACACTAAAATCCATTGTTTTTCTAGCATGGCTAGTACAGCCCAAACACACTCCCTTTGCATTCAGTGATTTCTGAACACACCAAATCAAAATGAAAACCATTAAAAGTAAAACCTCTCACCTGAAACCAGAAGCCTTGCCAGAGACGGGCTGGGCTTATATGAATCTGTGTAAAAAGAAAAAAATCCTGTACATATTGTCACCCATACAAAAGCCTGACTTCTTCACATATTAAGTTACTAAAATGAAAACTGACAGAACACACTTGTCAGCTTCATTTAACCAGATGCTACCTGACAATTTCCACATGGAATTGGGGAACTGCATCTTGAAGGGGACGTAAAACCACAAAAAAATGAGAAAGAACTTGTCAAGTCAAATAATATAGGCACAGACCTCATAAAGGAAAATGGGTACATTTATTAAATCAACTTTAACTTCCATGATAACTGAGGCAATCACTCCAGCCCCTGTCACTTTGACAGCAATGCCATGTCCGCATGGGGAAAATATGCTTCAATGCTTTTGAAACACCTAGAAATGTTGGCCAATGTAAAACTAAAATCTTTCCCTTAAAAACCTTCTCCTTCCACTTAGTTACAGCATTAAGGTAAGGAAATGACTGTTAAAAGCATGAAAGAAGAAATCAGTATTTTAAATTGAGGTACCCCCTCCTGCAATATCCTGGTCTGTTCCTAATGTAAACTTTGAAAACAGTGGGGAATACTAATAATTTCTCAGGAATCTGTCAGAGAAAAAAAAAGATACAGCTTCAACAGGAATTATTTTAATTACTCATTTATTTATACAGAAATTATTTGCTGGATAACTTTAGTTCCTCTTTAAAGACCTGAAGCTAAAGAGAATGAGTCCTTTTCCTTTTATTGTGCAAAACCTGCCAGAATTTTTAGCTTCAGACACACAAATATTGCCACTAATGCCACGGTGTTTCATAAAATTTAGGTTCAAATTGCTCATCTTGTGCAGGACGGGTGGTTGATTTCTTGGGGATTTTTGCCTGCTACCTTTCCACTTACTTCCTACACCCAGGAAGCTTACCATGACTTATTCTGAACCAGATCAGCATTTTAAACTCCCTTTATTAACAACTTTCTCTTTCAGCACAACCTAGTTAATCTGAACAGCGCAACACTGGGTGCATTTTAGTTCAGATCAGGGGTGCATCCACTCACCTTGCTTCCGCTCGCAGTGCACACCAGTCTCACAACACATAAACTGGATTGCTTTCGGATGAAGCAAGACTGAAAGCTCCTCCTCAGGACTAAGGGGCATCTGAGTCTCCCTACTTACAACACCATGGATGCTTAAGACTGTATTTTAAGACGTAGCTTTGTAGAAAGGCCAAAGCAGGTATTGTCTGATCACCTCTTACACGCCGATTAGAGAAATAATCAAATGTGTAAGAGAAAAAGACCCAAATAGGGACTACTCCTCTGAGTCACCAGCAAGAAAACAAACATCATGAAGATAAAAATTATTCTTCTTTTTTAAGCCTGACAAATCCTAGCTATAAACCAGCTGTTCAACAATATCAAGAAATTGAGTATTTTCAGCTATAGGGAGGAGAAATTAATAGTAAAAAAATGAAAAAAGGAATGTAGCTTCTAATGATTGGGAAAATGACAGGAGGAAGAAAAGACAGCCAAAGGGTGAGAATCCTCTTTTTTTGTCCAAGTCAAAAGATATTTGTTAGAGCTCACACCATTGAAAAGAGGGTAAAACTTGAAGTGCTTGCTTACTTGTAAAATATAAAAGGGTGCGTCCTGCTACCAGCACTTCAGGATTTGAACAACGTACATGCAACGTATCTAACAAACCCTTATTTTGCAGTTTAGTGGGAGAAAGAATATCTCCCTTAAATAACTAAAAAATTTTATCAACTAAAACGTAACTAAATGTAAATACATGTAACTACCAAATAATATGCAAATAAAATCCACTATCAAAAAAATCTGCCTTGGAAAGCCTCCCAATTAGTGGAATCCTGCTGCTGGTGCGAGGCCACAGGGCAAGGCCAGGCACACTCACTCTTCCCCATGTTCTTCGGCCTTGATTACATGCTGGGTCTCGAAACAGTCGCATCCTTTCACCCCAAATTCATGGCACCCCCATGATGAAGGGGGGCGTGCAGCACGCCTCGCAGCTGGGAAGGGAGCCGCAGGAGGGCACGTCCCCCGCACCCAGCAGTCTGCCAAACAGCTGAGCCTCCCCCGTGAAGTCCCAGCGCGGAGGGAAGCCAGGAGCAGCGCTGAGCTGGGCCAGGCTGCCAAACACACCAGATGTGGGCACTCTCACAGGTGACTGTGACATGGGACCCAGAAGAGTGTGCTGAACACACAAGCACCTGACAACCAACATCAAATTCAGAGTGCTTCTAGGGGGCCAAAAAGAGGATCAAGCTGCCAGCCACCAAAGCTCAAGGGCACTTAGCTTATTGCACAAAACACCAGCTGCAGGGCTTGCAATTTATTCTCCATTTAGCTACTCCTACTGCAGGGACTTAAAGTAAATCTGAGTATGCCAGTAAATCTGAGTAAATCTGGTGAGAATGCAAAACTCACAGCCTTCGCCTGTGATGTCTGATATAAGGAACAGCCAGAAGCTCTGGGGGAGGAGATACCACCAGCTGGGAAAACAGGGAGTGAGGAGTCCTTCTGCAGACCATGCATCAACAGCAAAGCCGGATCCTGGAAAACCTCTCCAAGGGAGTTTCTTGCTTTATGGCCAGGGTGAAAATAAAATGAGAACTGGAGCCAGAATTGGGTAGAGAATTGTAGCCATTTTTTCTTACTGTGAACGACGACCACAGAATCTCTAACGTGTAATGGGATGGGAATTCACTTGACAGGAAATGGTGGACATACCATTTCTCCAGAGCAATTTGTGCCCTCCTCTAAACTCCAAAATTCATTCCTAGAGAGAAACTGAATGTATTAGTCTAGCTAGAATAAATCACTACTCGTAACCAGTAACTGCTAAGACGCTCAATCGAAGCTTGACTCCCCAGCCCTGCCAAGTATGAACAGGCATCTGAAGTGTGTGCCTCTCCACTGCTCTCCCTAGAAGTCTGTTATTCCTACCCTATCAACACAGTGTTACCAGGGGACATGTACTAAGTGGAAAACTTCCTAGCTGATGGCTGTTCTTGTACTCCAAAAGTTCAGCTGCAACATCGTGTCTGAGTGGTGGACATCAGTTCTCATGTCCACAGGCTTCTGCATTCATGTTCAGAATCCTTGGTCATATCTGAGCAATGTTTTCTCCACTCGGAGCATATAAATCTATTGAATTTCTCAAACAAAAATCATGATAGTGAGAGATTTCAAAGAAAAAGATTACAGCTCACCACCCCTCTCCAGGCACTGATTCATTGCCCAACCACGAGTTCATCATATGAAGACTTATCTTGTTAACACAGACAGAAGGGATCTCAACAGATGATCGAGTAAGTATTCCAAGGTTCATTCAGCTTTCAAGAAAGAGGAGTAATTAAACCTATTCTTACAGATTGAGACTCCGAAATGATGCATGAGAATCGACTCTGGCATTTTCCAGTCGTTAATGCTAAGAATTTTTTCACGACATCTAACATTAAACTTTCTTCCTGCAGTTCAACTTGTCCTGTTTACCAAGGATACAGGAGAAAAAAAAAAAAATCTATTCCTAGTAACACATCCTGCATTTGTAGACTGTTATGTTCTTCCCACTACCCAATCCTCTCTGGTTCATCCATGTACTAAAAGTTACAGTAATTTATATACCAATACCTAAAGAATCTGTAATCAGCATTCCCAATCCATTTGCAGACTGCCCTGAAGAGTCATTATGCAATTAATGCATTGGACCCAGCGGCACAGATACTGACACCTGCAGTGTCTCACAGCAAGCATCTCCAATTCCTCCACAGCTGATGAATGAATAAGGCTTTCTCCAGCTCCTCTTAACATGACCTTTCTCTGCTAAGCTTCAATCGGCTTCACACAGAGGCAGCAGACAGAGAACCTGGGGAAAGCTTCCTATTAACGCAAACTTTCCCCACATGTTCAAAGCCTGCTGCTGAGCACACCCAGTGCTATTTCTTTCAAATGTGCCTGGATTTTTTGGATAAATATGCCCTTCTGTAGCCCCTCCCCCCACATAAACACATGCAGACGGCTTTTCTCCAATTCAACCTTAAAAATCAACAGAAACCAATTACTGCAGTGCTAATACATGCATTATATTGGATCCTAGTCAAGGTAGCTGGCACCTCCCAGTTCTGGTAACCCATATGTTAGCCAGTTTTTTAACTTTTCTCAACACATTTGGTATTTCACTGCTGCTGGAGTCAATCACTGACACGTTCTAGTGCTCCACAAATTGATCCTATTCTGCTTTCCAAAGCACCTCCTGAAAAAGCAGTCCAAAAATTCTTACGACCTTCATGCCCAGGGGAGTTCTCCACATGTCTGAAGCACATGTCCCAGTCTGATTAGTCACACAAAAAAACCCTAAAAGACAGAGGGAAAGGTATTCTCTACTTCAAATACATCATGCACCAAAATCGGACTGGAGGATGAAAACTAACAGCCCAGTCTTCCTTTTAGTACATGTCAGCATCCTACAAGCTGCAAACCCCAGGAATACTTATCCAACATTGGTTGCTTACCCACTGCTACCTTGGCATCATATTTTTCTAAAGAAAGAACAATTCAACAGAAAGCACCCAGATACAAATTCTTCAAAACGTGCAGTCCCGCAAACTCCTATTCATGTGCAAGTAGGTCCAAGATAGCAGGAGTTTAACAATATTAAGCCTCTCAGAACTAAAAAGTCAATCCCCTATAAGGAAGTTCAGTGATGAACAGGCATCTTCCTCCTTTTTTCATTAAAAATGAAGAAGCAATCCTAAGTAAAAGGAAGTGTATTCCTCTGCTACTGGAAAGTAGTCATCACTCAATTTGTCATGAAAATAAGTCCATATTATTCCTGCTAATTAAGTCAAATTAACAGCTGAAATTAACTTCCTTCGAGTAATATCTCACAATATTATTTCACCTCACCACCTGGGAACTAGTGCTTTCAGGTAATCGTGAATATAAGTAGTTATCAAAATGTTAATATTGTCCATGTTTTGTGCTTTAGAGAAGAAAATAAATTCTTGTTTCTTAGTTGTTTTATCGTACTATGCTCAGATACATGTCAATCTCTGGCATTGCCAATCATCTTCACGTCCTTCATAATTCCTTTAAAACTCAGTTTCTCACAGTTTGATCCTAATACACATGTTTTTTAATACAACTGTTTTCAAAATGTCAAATGTTTAACAATCTTGTTTACACTCAAATGCTTTTGAGAAAGATCAGATAAAATGAAGCTATCTTAGCCTAGCATCAATCTCAAAATGTTACTAGCTTTACTTTGTACTTTGTGTTTACACCTTAACTATTAAGTTAAGCAATTAACAGCCTTTTGATCTTCAAAGGCTTATGGTGCACGAGTCCGTAATGATCCCTGAGTATCAGTGTGACTTCTGCTCTTGGACTACTTTACCAAAAACCAGACAACTTCTGCTGATTTCATGGTATCTTCTGCATGAAATACACCTGGACTTTTTACCAAATAATCAACATGAGAGACAGTAGTAAAGCTTGTTTTTCTCTCCCCACTGGGTATATAAATATTCCACGGACTACATAGCATTTTAAAGAATCAGAACTATTTAGCAATCTAAAACCATGCAAATTAATACAAAGGTCCATTAGTCAACAAATACTCAGTTTTCCAAATAAAGGTCCTCTTTTCAGGCACTCATCCTTCTTTTAGACGAGATTTGTTGAAGGCTGAATGGCCACATTTCAGGTGGCAAAATGGGAGCTTTCTGGCTCCAAAAGTTGAGCCAATCATTTGAACACATAAATTTGATTTGTTAGGTACTGAAACACTCCCAAGTTTCTCTCATATGCGATTGTGGAAAATTTAGAACACTAAGTGTGATTGAAAATAGAATGATACCATACTCTACTACACTGCACATAGTCACAAATCACTTAATTTTGTTTGTATTGTAATAATATTGCTTTATTATTCACAACTTACTAAAATGCTTTGTTGCTAACCTCTTATTCATAAGTGGTTTAAATCCAATATCCAAGGATCAAACAGCCCTACACACAAACCACCTACTAAATTAAAGTGAAATGCATATTGAATATATGAAGGCCTTTCATAGCTCTAAGGTCTATGTCGGGTCTGGACAAGACAAATGAGAGTAGAGCAGCCATGGTTTATAATTCCATTGCTCACATATCATGGAAAGCACACTGCAGAGGCTCCATTCTGCATGAACCTACAATGATATTAAAAATAGATTTTTACTCAGAGGAACACGTTTCTGAATCAGTCTCTCAAAAACAACAGTTGGGTAATACTAACCACCACTCAGATAGAAGTTACTTTTCTGCAAGAAGTGCATTGTCTGACTGCTTAAAGTGAAGGCAGATGGAAATTCATGGTCCTGGAGATTCCTGAGGTTCTCCTAGTCTTTTCAAAGAAAAAAATACACAATCAGCGATGATTATTCAAGTACTTAAAGGATACCGCAAGTATTTCAAGAGCCCTGCCATTGAAATGGAGGTATCCATAGCAAAATGAAAATTTCACTTCAGCAGAAGGAAAAAAACCCCCAACATTGGGAATGATAAACTGTAAAAGATGAAGAGTAGTGCAACAGATGAGAAACCCAGTGGTATTATGCTGAATTAATTTAATTAAAAAGCAAAATATATAATTTTGTAAAGCCTTAAAAACCTTCCAATTATTCACAAACAGGCAAAGAATACACACACTCCACATGTAAACTACAGACAACTCTTTAGATTGCAGCATGATTCTGCTACTTCACTACTGCTTCCCTGGTTATTGTACTACTCTTTCAAGTCTAAAGCCACCATAATCTGCTTATAAGCCTTTATGATTCATGGTCATTTAAAAACAATTTTCCTACTTGCTTGTATTGACAAGACACAAATTTCACCACAGTACCTTTTACTACTGGCATGCTCAGCACTTTGTCTCAATGGGGGTTGTCTAGATACCACCCTAATAGATAAAATTATTAAAAATGAACATTTGACCCTGAGGAGTCTCTGTTCAATCCATTTACATCTAAAAATCACATGTAATCCCTTTCCTGTGCATATGGCACTAAAACTGTAGAAGCTCGTAGACAAAACAGACCTCAGAGAATACTCAAAAAGTCTACTTATTTTTCTTTTATTACAGAAAAAATGTTAATTTCTCTCAACAGAATATTTTATAACTAATGATTCAGGTTTTTTTCCTCTAACTGACATTAAGTAGGATTGTGTTCTGTTACGTTTCCTTCCACATATAAACACCTACCTACATATACGTGCAGGTATTCCAACTGCAAAGAAGTATCTCCTGACATAATTGTGAACAATTACAATAATAGATTTTCTTCTCCTCTTTCCTCTTTCGTTTCTATTTTAAAAAATAAAATAGTATTTCATCCATTTTCTTGATATTTCATGGTTCGGTTGAATGAGCTGGTTTTGGTTCACAGAGCTAGAAATTGCCATTAAGTGATAATAGAAATCGATAGAACAAAACTGTTTCCAAAAATTCAGGTCACATTTAGCCTTTAGTTTTAAAAGCCTTTCACCTACTTTTTATTTTATTAAGTAATCAAATACTTTTTTTTTTCGTATTTGCCAAAGGAAGTTTGAGAATATTTGGTATTAGTATCTATTAAATGAAATTTATAGATATGAAAAGCACTGATTTTCATTTCAATATTGGCCTATGTATTTCAAACAGATTGGATAATTCTCAAAAGATTTCAAACATTTAATTTTAATATAAAACATAACTTGGGGGTTGAGCTAAAATGAAACTTTTCAAGAATATCTCATTTTGCGGAAGCATCTTCCGTATTTAGTTGAAGCTGCAAAGTTTTCATCCCAGTTTTTCATACGGCCAGTAAATAAAAACTTCTCTCGTGTCCACCTTTAGCCTGTCATAGGAAAAATTAAAAACCCCCTATGCTTTCCCTGAAAAAAATTTTCATATAACACCAACTTTTTGCTATGTACGTGATCTTGCTAAGGAGCATCATACAACTACACACATCTCCTCCACGTAGGCACAAGCCGAACAGGGGGCTCTACCCCTTTATCTGCTCCCACAGAGATGGGCAACATGGGCCTGGCGTGACAAGGTAAGATGAGTGAAAGAACCACCTTGTTGGATGCTTTATGCTTTACAAAGGGAAAAGCCCTTTGTAGGTATAGCACAGATTTGTCACTGTAAAAAGGGGAAAGGACCATTCAGCCATTCTGTAGTGTTTGCTGCCCTGGGTCTGCAGTAGGTACTATTTTCTGACTCAGCTGTGGATCATCTGAGACCCATGTGCAAGGCATGTTCCAGTGCAGGAGTGTCCACGGCAGCGTGACTTCTCAGGAAACTATATGCTGAGAAGTGAAGTTACACAGGAGAGCCGAACAAATATTAGCAACCACTTTGCTTGAGAAGAATGTGATGGCAATACATTTTGCAAATGGTCAAAGGTTGCTATTTGTTACTTGAGGGGGAATTAGGTATCAAGAAGGTAGATACTGCTTTTTCCTGCTCAGCACAAAAATATACAATTGCTCATATTTTCTTTTGTGAAATGGCTATCTGTTCTGTGATAACATTTGTCTTAATTGCTCTTTAAACAAAAGAAAAATGGATGGAAGAGAAGAACTGAATAGGTGGAGAATGCCATTTTCACTTGTTATGCTATTATCAAACACATGAACAAGTGGGTGGCTTTATTAACAGAGAATCAAGAAAACAAAACAAATAAAAAATTAATTATTAGGATAATGACCAAAAAAAGTTAATTCATAGCATGCTAGTCCTGTATTTCCTTTCACACCTTTGTTTCAAATATTCCACTATAGCATTTTCTGTTATAGTGCGCAGCAATAAAATTGATTTGTTGTTCCGCAGGCTAAGGACAGCTTGAGGACCGAGAGCCACCCATCTCCAGAGAGCCATTAAATGAGGAGGGGAAGTGCCAATCAGGAGAATTTCCAATGACAGAACAACTTCCGCAGGGGCTTCACTGACAAGGAAAGACATGTCCAGCAACCCCTAGCCCCAGTCAAGAGCCTCTTAGTATTTAAAAAAAACAATAACAATAACACCTTTAGATTTACAAATAATCTACAAGAATTCTGAACGCTGCTGTTAGCAACTCAACGCTGATTGCTGAGCTTCAATTCCGTTTCCCTCAAAAATCAAGAACCGAATATTCAAGACTGTCTGAAGCTAGTGAATCATCTGCTTCAAAATAGGATTCGCATATGTTCACCTATCCTGGTAAAATCAGAAATTATAGGAGATTTCCTGGAGGAAACAAGTAAGTCTCGAGATATTGTTTATTCCTCCAATACTAGTAAAAACAAAAAGTTAATCCAAAAGCTGAAACAGAAAGAAATCACAGATTTTAAGAACTAGTTTTTCTTTTGTTGATTTTAATTACAGAAGACTGTTATGCAATTTCCATGAGAGTTCCTACTTCTCTTTTGACAACTGCAGCATGCACCTGCTTGTAATTCTGCTGCCACGTTAGCAAAATGTCCAACGACACAACTTCTGTCCTTGGCAGGACTGGTTGTGGGCAGGTTTATCCACTATCTTTACGTATGTTTCTCTAAAATGCTCCCAAATTGCCTAAGTTAAGGAATGTGCAGTAGAGAAATAATAATTTGCAATTCAATTTAAATTGTTAAGCACAATGTAACATCAGTGTGTCCGTCTGCGGACAGTGTAACACAAGCTGGAAAGAACTAACCATGGAGATGGCCTAAGTGACACAGCTGATAACAATGCACTGCAGCAAGGAACAGGTATCAGATACAGAACAAGGAAAACGGAGAAAGAAATCTTGTGCACATTAACAGAAAGAGAAAAGTACTCAAAAAAGAATGGGGGGGAAAAAATCCAGCTGGTTACAGCGGGAGGCAAAAATGGTAACGTGAGGAGAAGAGAGAATACCAGCGATGATTTTGTAAACCTTGCATCTGTCTTTACAGGAGGACTTGTATGTAAACTTTTTGTTTATTTGTTTACCAAAGGAAAAGGATACAAATACTCCCCAAAGCAACAATCTTTTCAGTTCACTGAAATGTGTCACATCAGATGAATATGGGAGAAGCGTTACCAAACTATTGTTTTAACGCACCACATCATTTGCTTCTGCTATTACACTCAGAAGCATGCAACTAAGGACAGGGTGAAATTTCACACTTGGCGGAATCTACCATGATATTACCATTGAACTGGAACCGTCAGACAACCCAGAGCTGGAGACACTTAGAGTTACAGTCCCTTATCCTTCTTGCCATTGCTAAAATCCAGAGCAAACCAGCACACTGAACTTGGCTTTGAAATGCCAGCTTAGGACACCAAATACTGCAGCTTTCTGGCTGCACCAGAGTACCTGTTTGCTCCCTGTGGTGTGCTAATGTCCTCTTCCCTTTCCCAGCCCTCCTCCTCCCTTCAGCTCATTCCTTTGGGAAGGAGGAAGCCATGTCATTTCCAGCCATTCCTTACCCCAGATTTGAAAGTATCTGGCAAGTTTGCTAAAAGGGGCCACCTACCACAAACCTTTAGGATACAGTCCACTGCGGCAGACAAGGGAGGGGTTCCTCTCCAGCAATTCAAGCTTTACAAGGACTGGTAACAAGAAGCCACTCTAAAGGAACACACACAGATGGGTAATTTATACGCCAGGGGTGCGTGGGACACCTAGGGCGAAGGATTCAGAGGTGCTTTTTGCACTTGGTAAGTCTGACAGCTGGACTCCCTGCTGGTCAGGAAATGACAAATTTTGTGGCACGGGGAGATGGCAGAGAGCAGAGAGCCATTCAGTTACCTGAGTGCATTTTACCATGAAGAGATGCAATTTCATATTTATCTTTTATTCCTGCTACTTGAATAGAAAGGAGAATTAATAAACACTGTACGACTTCCAATTTCTTATTCTGGGCTGACATGATCATCCATTATTCCTGAGGAAAAAAGGGAGCCAACTAGAGTTCATACCAGAACAGGACTTTCCTTGCTATTCCCAAACACCCACAGAAGGCACTTGCACATGGAATAAGGCAACAGTATTTGAAATACTGAAGACACAACCACAAAATTCATAGCTAAATTCTAGTTCCACAACGGAGCGAAAAGCATTATACTGGAACAGCTGTTAAATATTTCAGTATGGGCATCATACAGCATTGCTGCTGTTGAGAAGCTGCTCTTCTTTTCTTACTTCAGGGTAATTATTTTGAAGAAGCAAAGGCAAGGTTCACTTATAACTGAAACGCCAGACCACAAACTGAATAGCAGACCCTCCAGAGAAGCGGCGTTTCCCACCCCCGTGGTACACATAGCAACAAGCAAACAGACTCCTAGACAATACTATCTAAGCATCAGCAAGCCTCAGCGCCAGAAATCATGTCACTTATCTGGACTTTCTTGTATGAGTGTTAGAATACAATCTGCCCTTAGTCTCTTCAGCAGTAATCGTTCAGGACGCTTCCACATCACAGCGTGACACAGGCTGGAAGGGACCTCAGGGAATCTCTGATCCAATCTCCCCCCGTCCAGAAGCAAGACTAACTTCAAAATTAAACCAGGCTGCTCAGGGTGCGCAGATGAGTTTTATAGCCCAAGCTGGCGAATCCACAACCCCTCTGAGCAACCTGGTTTCAGTGTTTCACTGCCTTCATTGTGAGATTTTTGTCCAGTACCTAACCAGAATTTCCCTTGACACAATTTGTAATTTCACCAGCTCTCTTGGACTCTTACTCCTTAATTTCAACCAGTAAGGAAAAACAATAGGTTTTCCATCTATATTGCTGGCTACCATCAATCTCTAAAATAATTTCAAACTTGAGCATCCCTACAGCAGTCTTAAATACAAAGAATCCACTATAGTCAGACCGAATACATTGTTAGTTATGACTCAAGGCATCCGAAGTTACTGTGAGTTCAAATTCTGTATGCCTAGGTATGCATTTGTACTATATGTTTAACAATACCTATTAAAAGAAAGAACTAATGGAAAAAGTAAAACCCAAACCTGAAAATAAAAAGAAACTAGTGCTCCTAGGAGAAAAATAGAAAGGCTCATAAACTCTTGTTGTTTACAAATAAAAATACAATAAAGCAGGGCAATTAAAAGTTACAAAACGGTATTTGCAGAAAAGCTTAG
This sequence comes from Dromas ardeola, assembly GCA_013398915.1. NCBI lineage: Eukaryota > Metazoa > Chordata > Aves > Charadriiformes > Dromadidae > Dromas > Dromas ardeola. Next base: position 536,370 of record VYZM01018915.1, on the reverse strand, counting down.
TAATCTTTTTTCGACTGGTTCATAAGCAAAAAAGCTTGCCAAGGAACCTGTAGAGCCAACAGATCATCAAACCATAGAAAAGAAGTTCACAGAATAATGCTTTGGCATGTACATTTGACACAGTGGAATTTAAAAAAGCAAGAATCCTTCTTGACAGGCAACTTCTCAAAGGATCTATCATAACTGTTGTCAGAAGGGGCTATAGGATAAATAAAAAATACTTAGGCGATAACAAATCACCACAACCAGACAATACACAGGATTTCTAAAAGACCTCACCAGTGAAACAGTTAATTACCATTTGTAATCCCTGACTTAAAAATGCTCCTGTATCAAAGAACTGAAAGGTAGCAAATATGATATTAATTCACTTTTAAAGGCATTGGCGAGACCAAGAGAGCTACGGGTCATTATATCTGCTGTCTGCACCAGGTAAATTGATAGGAATAATAGTGAACAACAGAATCAGTGTACAAAGGGACAGAGATTCAGGGAAGGACAGCAGATGGCCATCAAAAGAATGAAGCAGCACCCAGAGAAATGACGGCAGCATGGACCAGCACTACTCGAGGTGGGAAGGGAGAGCTGAAAGGAAACAGAGAAGATGCCCACAAACAAGGAAGTCACAACAAAAAAAGACGAGGGCACAACACTTCCCTGCCTTCTCCAATTGACACTGACTATTATGCAATAGTAACCTCTTCTTTTGTTTGGCAGACATATTCAGAAAACAAATGTTTTTGTGCTATTCCAGGATTTTCTTTTATGAAAAACGTAATTCCAAGTGGCATCTAATGAAATTACATGGTGGTAGGTTCAAAGGAACAAAAATCGATAGTTCCTCACTCATCATGCCATTAAGCTGGAGAATTTTTTGATGTAGGATACTGTCGATACTAGAAGTTTATGCAGGCTCAAAAAGCAAAATGTATGGGAAAAATGTCTCCTAAAAACCAGGCACTGCCTCTGGCATAAAACGTCCCTGAATCAAAAAATGCTGAAAGCCTGAAGAATATTCTGGAAAAGATGGCACTATGCATGATTGGTACGGCTCCTCTTCTCAAGGCAACTCGTACTGTTTGCTGGTGCAGAGGGATTCTGGACTTACCTGGATGCTTGATCTGATCTTGTAATTTCTGTGTTCCAGGTTGTTGAAGGCTTTTATTTCCTGTTAAAAACAATTATAACAAAGACGATGCCACAGAAGTTTAGGATCAGCTTTTT
>VYZM01018915.1:405224-533442 GCA_013398915.1 Dromas ardeola | reverse complement strand
GTGGGTGTCAGGAGGAGGGGGCCAGGCTCTTTTCAATGGTGCCCGGCAACAGGACAAGAGGTAACGGGCACAAACTTGAGTATAGGAAGTTCTACCTAAACACGAGGAGGAACTTCTTTACTTTGAGGGTGGCAGAGCACTGGAACAGGCTGCCCAGAGAGGTGGTGGAGTCTCCATCTCTGGAGACATTCAAAACCCGCCTGGACACGTTCCTGTGCAACCTGCTCTAAGGTGACCCTGCTCTGGCAGGGGGGTTGGACTAGATGATCTCCAGAGGTCCCTTCCAACCCTATGATTCTGTGATTCTGTGATATAAGTTAACGTCTACCCAATTATAACTCTAATTGCCAGTTCAAAGTTCAGGCTGGATATTACACAACAAGATGCTGTCCTGGGCATTAAGACTTTTTTCCTAATAATTGTTTTGGAAACATCTAGAACAAAAATGTTCTTGAAGTAAATTAGAATTTCACTTATGGCAATCCAAGGAATTAGTAACAGTTGAAAAAAACAGAGAGAGGTTATAAGTTAGACTTCTAATTTACTCTTGAGCTTGTTGTTTGAATGTGCCTTTTGTGAATTTTAATACATATTTTTCATTTATCTTTTGAAAAAGGCATTTGAACACAGTGAGGGGGCAGGGGGGTGCAAGACACTGAGCATAATTGTTACCAAGTCCAACACAATAAAAAGACCTTTTCACACAAACAAAAGATTACAAGAAAAAGTGTTATCAGAAGCAAACACAGACAGAAGAGTTGTAGGAGTCAAAGACTAAGCGTATGCCCCCTCCTTGTAGCTTTGAATCAGCAGAGTTAACAGTTCATAAGAATAATAAAAACCTGGCCAAGAGCCCAGGGCTTTACTGCTGCTACAGGTTATGATAGTTACCTATGGCTACAGAAAACTACAGCAGAAATTATAGATAAGGAGATATCGGAGACTGACCGGTTATAATCCCAAAGAGAAAACAGGCACTAGGAATCAGCCAAGAGATACCTGCCGCACTAGCAGAGATGAAAATCATGCTTGTTCAGAAGGACCCTAGCAGAGTAAGTCCACACGAAGAGTGGTTCTCCCCAGCTTTTTCTCAGATGGTCGAAAGAGAGGATGAAAACCAGGAAATGGCTGGCTGGCTGACAGCACACAGCTGTAAGAGAATACTGCTCTCAATCCAATCTCGTCTGGTTTTTTTCAGGATTTAACTTAGTTTATACATTTATGGAATTTCAAAACATCATGCCAAAACACCCTATCACCCTTATTTCAAAATAATGATCCGGATGCTAATAGAAAAAAAGAATTCTAGGTAGATACGCATTCTAGATCAATGTTATAAAAGAAGCATAGAATTGGCTACGTATCAGACTCATATTTCAATTCACCATTCTGCTCCTACAAACGGAAATGCTGCTCTGAAAATCAGCCCCAGTTTTGGCATAGGCACACTTCTTATATTCTAGTGCAATTGACATGCTTTACAAATAGGTACACTATGTATAACTTCCAGCACTGTAAGGAAAAAAAATACCCGCAAAAACTTCTCAAGCACCAGGAACCAAGACTGGCACCAGGAAGGCTTTAAGCTCTTGTAGCCAGGCCAGTACTGGATAGACCAGCATTGCAAGGTTATTTGTATAACGATCTGTCACCCTACATCTGCCCATCAGATCAGCTTTGGGGCTGGGAAGCTGCCCACCCCTTAGATGAAGACCCCAGTTATGATTCACCTTCTTCCCCCTCCCCCCCCTTTTTTTTTTTTAACACATTTGCTTTAATTACAATTCAACCACTGCTATAAATGAATTCATTAGGAGACTTACACAAGGAATTCCCTCAACATGAAGTCCCCTGAAAATAGGGCTATGCTCCAAGGATGAATATATCAGAACAAGACTGATTCCCCCTAAGACCCATCTGTTTGTTGGAGCCTCCTGTTCCAGATCAGCATGACTTTGATAATTTCCATAGGAGCCAAATGGATGAGGATTAGGCTCCATTTGGAAGCAGTCCTGTTTGCTGATCCCTCCTGGTGATGGAAGAGAAAGGGACTCTAACTGTATGGGTCCAGCCACGGCTAGGAGATGACTACTGACAGCTGAGAAATACCATTGTGTGATTCATCCATCATTCACGCACTCTGCAAGCTTGAGCTTTGGCATGGTGATGCTTGGTCATCTCAAGCCTTAGGGACCAGAGGATTTCTAGATCAAATTTAGGGAATGATGCAGTCTGGGCCTAAGTGTTTAAAATTAAGAAGTAAGGAGAAGAGACACAGACTCAGCCCCGAATCTAATGTACAACTGTAGACAATGGCAAAGCTGTCATTCCATATACTGACACAAGACATTCTAGATAAAGTTTGCTTTTTACATTTGGGGGAGAGGGTGTTGAATTAATTTCCAAATCAGTTACCTATAAATGACAAAATATTTTAAAGTACTGGCATATATAAAAAGCTCATCTTCAGTACTATAGGTCATTGCACTGCTTTGATTTCTTCTGTTGCCTGCATTGCCTGTAAGTGGCTAAACAGGCAAACACATTAGGAGAAGCAACCTAGTTTATCTAATCAAGACTTCCTAACACAGGGCAAACAAATCTAGCAGTGCATTTAACACTCTTTTGAACAAAAATGCTTTGAGAGAACACTTATTCTTCTTTATCAGTTTTTACTGTGATTAAGGATTGATTCAGGTGACTTCTCTTTGCACATCATTGTCAGTCGTGAATAAACGGTGAGCTCTCAAGCTTGACCTCTTGAGGAAGCTGCTTAGGATTTTAGTAACTATGTAACAGCTCTTTGCAATGACAGAAGTCTTGATGTGGGTCTCCAACCCACCTTTGTGCCATGTGAACGGCAGACGTGCCTAAACGTTACTTATTTATTATTAATTATTATTATTTTTTTATTACATTATGAAATTATCACAGACTATTTTGAAGGTTCAGCTCTCAAGATTAACATTCGTGCGTAATTTGTGAAGTGGTTTGTACTACGAAATTTTTATTGGCTTTCTAGAAGCAAGAACTTGATTAAGAAGAGAGTGTCCTTTAGGCTGAGAGTGGAGGTATTAAATACTGACCTACCCATTCTAATTGAAATTTAGGCACCATACACTTTACCGCATTCATTGAAAGGAAGGCGGTTATAGCCTGTTACATCAACTCCAGGGAACTGCGAACAGTCAGAGGTTACAACAGGATATATTTGACTGATAGACTTAAATTTCTACCATTTAAATAATAAAGCAAAAGACATAAAAAATATAGCGCTCATGTATCTTCTGCCTCTAAGCAGCTGTGCACATTTTTGAGGTTAGCAATGAAAATGTAGTATTGGAAAAACTGTAGAAAATATGAAGCCAAGTGATAAATCAATCACTCCTATGGAGTTATTAAAAAAAAAAAAGTGTCTTTCTAGCTGGGGGCTTACTGGTTTTGATGATTAAAATCCTAAAAGTTCTCAATAGATCAACTTTTCCAAACTAGCTTTTAAGTTTCTTTTAAATTAGTGATATTACACAAATAATGTCTAAAAGGTCATACTGATTAAAACTTTCATGCCCTGCTAGCGCAACACCCTAGCTTGTGAGTGGACTTCAGCAGACTTTGCTGTAGTCTTGCAACTGTTCTTAAAAATGGAGAATCAAGCATGGATGCTCAATTCCAATTAAGCAAGTAATCTCCTTTTTTGTACTTGCCACTTGCTCAGGCTAACATCTTCTAAGGACTCCAACTTTGTGTAGCTACTAATGATAATGTTACTGAGCAACAGTAAAGTGGAGGCTTCTATTCTAAAGACCTACAGACATAATCCAGCTCTTTGAGACTACTCCACTTTATTTCGCAAAACCCCGAACTGACAATTCCAACAAACAGCATAAAAGCATAATGATTATCAAGACAATCAGTTCACTGGAGGAAATTATGTCTCACTATTCTTTCCTGCCACCATCTTATTATAAAGGCACCAGGAAACAGAATTAATGAATCTTTAAATGACCCTTCTCCCAGAGATCATATTAACAGTGCGGTCACTGTTGCAAAAAATAACCTTCCAAGAGCCCTCTCAAAGCTATTGACAGTTCTATAAAGTTTTACGAGCATCATGCTGTTGTGTGTTGAGAAAAGAGATAAAGTATTCATCTTGTTAGAGATCATTAATGTGGAAGATCACACTAGCAGCTCACTCAATACTTACACATTCAGTGCCCCAAGGCACACCTCATCAGGACACCTTACAACATGCTACTACACAAACTCTCCATGAGAAACAGGTTTTATCTTCATGCTCAGAAAGCAGCCTAAACCTTGGTTTAACAGACCTAGGGTGAGTACTCTAGTCTCTCTGATAATGGATAAAAAGCACGTAGGGAAAAAAGGGTAAAGGGAAACCAGGAAATATTTGGGTTGAAGAACCAGTAAATATTATTTGGACTGTAACTGAAAGGTGTTGGAAATGATTCACAGCCAGCATTAACTCATGCAGAGACGATATATCCAAGTTGGGTACTTCTCAGTTGTATCATAGCCCGGCCTACAGTTTAAGCAGGTTTTCTGCTTAAGCAGGTTTAAGAGTTCTTTACTGATCAAGGTTTTGGACAATTAAGAGTATATGCCCATGCTAATGCTCTTAACTTTAAAAACTACTGAACTATACATTTCTCACGCTTTGCTTTTCTAGAGCCCACTGAATCTTAGAGCATATAAACAGAACTAGATATGTCTATATTCAAGTTAGATGTTGCTAATAATTTTATAGTTATATTCCTAAGAGATAAACATAAGGTTTAAAATATGCAATCTGTCTGAGTTGCTGTGATGTTTTAAAGGTATTAATCTATCAGCTTCATAAAATTTTTGGAAGAGCAATGAAGCAAAACTGTGTATAAAGCTGAAAAAAATCATGTTAATACGTATTTTAGAAAACATGCGCTGCAGTCAGCATATCCACTGATCTCCTGTTCTTCACACACAATTGGCAGTATATCTTCATAATGTGTGACCCAGAAATCTCATCTACAGCACCACCAAGTAACACTTATGCATCCACAGAGCCGGTATATAAATTCAGCCCCTTGTACTACACATTGAAGTAATACAGTCTGTGAGAATTTGAGAGTTTAAACCGCTGTGCTTACACATGGGTTTCCCTGAGAAACAGAATCCTCCATATAAAACATGACGGTAAGAAATGATAGGGCTTTGACATGACTCTCAAAAGCCAAAAAAAATTCTGATACAGTTCACATAACAGCTGATCCTCAGTAAATCATCAAAGCTTCAAGGGAACTATCTGCATTTACATTAGCTGAAAATGTCATCCCTTGAGCCTTAAACCCAGTGTGTAAAATAAGAGAACAGAGATTTAGCTCGAGAATAAAGTCAGTTTTAACACTGAATTTCCGATCTTCTCCAAGGGCCAAAAATCTTAATATTATCACAACTACCGTTCTTTACATAATTCACCAGAATCCTTTTGACATGTAAGCAAGCATACAGAGACAGACCATCTCTGAAGAGGGAGATTCAAACTCAGAGTGCTTATACAAGTGACAGAAATACTTTTTATCATACACTCCAGAGCACCCTTCGCAGCACGAGGCAGTGTGCTGCTGCTGCTCCTGTATCCTTAGTCTCGCATGCTTCTTTCGCCCAGAGGACCACTGCTCTACTATTCAGACGCTAGTGACTGATCTAATTTTGACGTTTACTGCTTACTACTCGTGTATAAAAGCTGAAGAGAGCTTCGCCAAGTCAAGGACCAGCTTTAAGAGTCTTTCCTGCAAAGATGCACGCCTTTTCTCCACATGCATTCATTCATCACACAGGAGTTGCTTGGGCATTTATACCCTTGGATTGCATGTCCACACCATCGCAACTGCATATATCAATGCTTCCATGTGTTGACTGCACACCTCCTAAAGGCTTCGGACAGGGTTATCTGTTCCTAACACCTCAACTGGAGTATGCAAGTGGCAAGAAAATCTGTCGAGCAGTTACACAGGTCCTCTGTACAATAGCCGAATTCCACCACTGTTTAGCAGCACATCATTTTTATCTATCTAGAAGTAGTCCAACCAAACATCACACTAGCTTTCTGGAAGTCCAAAGATTGTTTTCTTTGTTAGTATTTGATGACCCAAAACACTCCCAAAAGAAAGTGACAGCACGCTATCTTCCAAAGACTGCTTGACAGAGAAGTCCGATTCCAGCAGTGCTCCCCAAGGCAGCCAAGAGGCCTGTCAGGTGAGGACAAGTCTGACCAGAACGGGCACCTGCACAGTTATGTGCATACAGGGAGTCCCTGGACAGTGCATCTGACATCAGGCTCTGCATGCAGTACAGCCCCTCCCTTCTGGAACTACGAAAATAAATACCACTATCTCTGTTAACACACCAGTGCTGTATAAAGCTATTCATATGCCTTCAGATGCTTGTTACTTTTACTCTGCTCCTCGCAATGAACCGTAGGGTTAGAAACCTGCTGTTACTTTCTACTATTTTCTTTGTACTTTCCACTGTGGAGCTGCCTCAAACCCTCAGACCGATTTGTGCAGCCAAGTTCTTCCCTAATGGATCAAGTTTCAAGTTAAATCAAAGAAGGAAAAGTTTTTTCTCAGATCAGTAAATGCAAGGTGGAAAAAGAAAGAATTCCATCATCGGTTCTACAGTTTGGCTGGGACTTACACTAAGATTTTGGAAACTTCTACACGGAAATACATAATTGGGCATGACCAAAAGAGGTCTCTCTGGAATTGCTACACCTGGATTTCTCACCTTGGGTCTTCATGGTTGCTGCTGTCCAGGCCTGAGTGGAAACCCTCTAGTTTCCACATTTGACAAAAGGAGGTGCCCTTGCACTGTGGCTACTACATCCATCTTCAACAAGGAGGCGTCCACATTAGCCACTATCCATGTTTTACTGCTTCATATCTCTTTTAGAGTAAGAGGACATCCTGAGGCAGGCAATGCAGTCCAACACACACTTTTGGTGCTACACTGAGAGAAATAAAAGGTTTCCCAAGGCATACAAATGCATAAGCCAAAAAATTCATGGGTCCAACACTGTTGCTTCCCTTAAGGTAGTATTTTGTTTAACCCTTTTTTTTCCCCTTTTTGCTGGGGGACAGGACAACACCACCTATCCCCTTGATCTACAATCAACATTTGTCATTTAAACAAACACTCCTAATTTTACTGTTGATTTCAAGGTTTACATTCATAATACCAATTAATTTTTCTATTACTCTAACTATTCTGTTATTTAGCTACTGCTTTTTTTATTACCCATTTGTTTTACATACAAAATTTCCCTTAAGCAATCCCCACAGAAAGGCCTAGGTCCGCTTTTCACTTTGTTTTCCTCTACTGTTTAATTGACTCGGATTCATGACCATAGCTAATTGGGTGAGAATTCTTTCAATGAAATATTCTTGTTAGAAAATTCCTCCTGTTTCCTGTAACAAGTTCCCAGCTTCCAGAAGTCTGCCACTCAGGGACTTCTTAGGCCAGCGGCAGTTTCTAGGTATTTAACTTTTAATAAATTTGTCTTCCATAATCGTATGCAATTTCCCCTTATATCCACATAAATGCCAGCCAGTACAGTCACAGCTGATTGTGTCAAGAGCTATCTCCTTTTGTTTGTTTTGAATCTGCAAGTCCCAGTTTGGCTCATAAGACACAGGCAGTGATCACTCCCTTGTGCTGCCCATAACTTCTTAACTTCCATCGTGGACGCACTGAATTGTCGCTTTACCAGCCTGAAGAGCGTACGACATATCCACTCTCTACAGGGAAGCCACTCTATGATTTTGATTATCCCCACTTCCCTTTTCTGAACCTCCTATAATCCCACAGAGTCTGAAGACACACACGAACTTCCCATAGCAGAGATGCACTCTGCTTCATTCTCCACTCTGCCAAACAGCACCTGACATTGTTTACATTTTTTTGATAGACTATCAACATTGAACTGACATTTTTGTCAAACCATCTAAAATAATCACAAGTTCTTTCATTCCATTCTAACATTGTTCTTATAAAGCTTTGTCTAGCCTAACTGCTCTTAAAATGCATGCATCTACTGCTATTTCTATTATACTTTTGCATAAGATGATGTACATTAACATTTTTTTGGTTTTGTTCCCACAAGCAATTTAGGCAACAGTTCAGACTGTCAATAATGGCAGCCATTAATGTTGCAAACTCTATGCAAACAACTTTGAATTATAAGGATCAGTCTCACAAATTTTCATCGCTGCAGGAAAATGTTTTTGACATTAAGTTTTCCCAAAACAAACAAAAAAACCACCTTTGATTACCTTTTCAAATCTTTCTTACGCATTTTGTCACCTTTGCAAAACACTGCCTCATCTGCAGCTTGTGACTGAAAACAAAGTACAATCAGTAATTGCAACTGCTACATTTTACATTTCTACATGAAGCTTTTCCAGCTCTGTTTCACTTTTTTGGACCACTGGTATCTGAAATAGTACAGGTTAGTTGTGCATCAACTATGGCTATTTTATCTCTTTATCTAATTGTAGGCAGTATTGCTTTCATCATATATTCTGATTTTATGCCCCCTCCCCTTCATGTTTCACTTGGTCCCTGCCTTAGTACTATTAACTCCAGGTGTCCAAATCTCAAATGTCAGATCACAAAAAAAACCCCAAACTATTTTGAAGGAAAAATCCTCAGGTTTGAAATATATTGGGATTTTTGATTTTTCTTCTTCTGCTAAGCCGTTTGGGATTACAGGCTTAAAGCTGTTACGCTTTACCGTGCCGTCATGAGGTCTGCAATCTTGCTTGTATTTTTTAATGAAAGCCAGGTTCACACATAACTACAAGAAACTAGCAGCTACTAAGGGAAAGAAAAAGTATTTTAAGACTTTCTACAATACAATTTTATGAACAGTAAAATTGTATTTGCAGTGTTTTTAGGCTTTAAAAAGAACACTCAAAAATCAGCACACCCCGGTTCTGTGGTGATCTGGTGCACTTTTATTCACAGTCCCAGTGACTACTCGCCTTTTTTTTTTTTTTTTTTTGAAGAGACTCAGTATCAAGGAAGGAGGGCAATTTTGAACTCCTTCATGAAGCTGCATCTACAGTACACCACAGCAAAGTATAAGAGCCTGACTGTCTACATGCCTATTTAAACATATGAGAGTACATTGAGAAAAGTACAGGCCATTCCTAAAGCTCTGCCAAAAGTAAGCAGTATTTTCTTATTTACAAAGCGATTACTGTATAACATTTATTTGCAGAAAGCCTGAAATAATCTTGCTCTTCTAGTCACCAATACTACCCCCCAGTCATCCTACTAGGAAGTCTTTCTCATGGTTCATCATTCCCAAAATGGCTTTTGGAAAAAAAAACCGGCCCTTAACACAGACCTTAAACGTCAGCAGTGAATTGAGCATGCATCATCAATAGCTGAGTATTTGTCTTTAGACACAGTTAAAGAAACAATCTTCTCTGTAACATAATATTTATCCTGTATGGCCACTGCTAATCACAAATAATTTACCTATTAAAGCAATTGCAAGACTCATGTTTAAAGGTATATGAAGGCTTTCGGTATAATCATCCATTTTCTCCTGTTCACTACTTTCTAAAGATTTTTTTCTGAGCCAGAAACTTCCCACTCTTGTTTCCTGCCTCTGTATAAGCACTTAAAAATCTCCAAATCCTTCTAGTTAACATCACAAATCTCACCTATCAGAAACATTTTTGTGGACTCAGAAAACCTACAGCAGGTCAGCTAATAATGGAAGTTTAGCTTTACACTAAAGATTTTTAAATGCTTTGGATAAGATTAATGTGCAAAATAGCCGCATCTCAGATGGATTATAATAAGCATTTGTGATCTCCTGAAACTATTAGATAATCTCTCCCCTGCCACTGCATACTGTGCTGGAGTTTCCATGGAGCCTTTATAGTTTCCTTGCACTCAACTAAGAGTTTATCAGACTTGCATAATGGAGTAGCCACATCTAGACCTCACTCATCGGACACGGAGACAGGCAAGTAAAGCGCACTGCATGCCGAACATGCGTGTTGCCATGACTGCGCTGCAAGTAGAGCAGTGCTGAGACTGTTCTTCATTCATCAGAGCAAGAAGGACATTTTCTGTAGACTCCAGGATCCAGGACAGTTTAGAACACCGTATCTTTCTGTAGTTCAATTCCTAATTAATGCAACGTTCCTGTTTTAAAGATGTATTTATTGTAGAACCAATTTTTTTTTTTTACCAATACACATACACAAACCTTAACACATAGTTTTGTATGTATGTACTTAGCACTTGTGTATGATTTAATAAAATACAGGCCTTGTTAATAGTATTGAACATTGGAGGACTACTAGAATTCCTGTGTGTCTTCAGAACTTTATTCCCCTCAGTACGTTACAGTTCATGCACATAAGGTGACTCTCTGCAAGAATGAAGACTCTGCAAGACAAAAAACCCTCACACAAGTGTCTATCTGAGGTCACGAGACAATCAGATGTAGAGATTAGATAGGAAGAACGAGAATCCCAGAGTCCCAAAATATTGTAGACTGAGAATAAAACATTACATTTAACATGACAGCTTGTAATTACTAAAAAAAAGGAAGTAAGGTTAAGTAGTCAGATTTAAAAAAAAAAAAAGGCAACTTGTTTACATGATGCAGGTACATATTACCCAGCCTCCTTTCCTGACGCTGTAATACCAACATTCAGACACACCGAGTCAGGTCCCCAAAATCATAAGCCCCAGCAAGTACAGTCATTTTAACAGGTTTCTGACTTAAACCATCTTGAGTCATTTTCAAGCTTTATCAGAAAAGACTAGATAACTTGTCACTTTCATTCCTTTGAATCCTGAGACTCCTGTAGTCATTTCATTTCCTTCCAAACTGAGCTCTTTATTAAGCAAAATACCCCAAGATAGCTAAAATTTTTTGAGTTAGTAATGCTGAGTCACACTTATGTCTACACCCACTTATTTGTTAAATGCCATGAGATGATAAAAGGAAATGTAGCACGTATTTTATAAAATAAACTTTCCAGAAATAAGCCAGTTTAAAAAAAAACAAACAAACAAACAACAAAACCACCAACACACTACAGGGAAAGAAAGAGGGAGAAAGAGAGAATGCGTGCACGAGCAGCAACAGAGGTTAGTAGATTTGTATGCTATTTTTATATTATTAAACTAACCTCTTAATTTTTCAGTGTCTATTTCAATGGCTACTTTAAGATTTACATGTTTTTATGTTGATGTTTTACTACATTTACATATAATTTAAGATATCTAAAGACGTAACTAAAACATAGTCTAAGGTCAAAATACAAAACTGGCTGTAAAGCCACATTTGATACTGTAAAAAGCAGGGAGAAATATTGCCGAGTGTGGCATTTCTATTAAAACAAGCTCCCAGTGGGTGCGGGTCAGATTTGCAGAGGAACATGACCAGGCACGCAGACAGGGCTGGGAGGTAGCAGAGGCAGTGGTACAGCCTCAGCTTAAAAGCAGCTCCCCAGGGGAAGAAGGGGCAGGCCCTCACTTCTAGCCTTCTTCACAACAGCTCATACCAGCCACGGAGCTGACCTTGGACTCGGCCAGCTAAACTCTAACTTTGCCAATTAAACTCCTACAGGGGGACTGTACTCCAGGTCCTGACGACGACTGAAGAGGTCATTCGCTAAGATGTTTGAGAATTAAATTATTCAGCACATTAAAGAACCCACAGATATTCCCCCCTCCATTTTTTTCTGCGCTGAGGCTCCTTTACAACATTTGCAGTATGGACGTATATAAGCAACTCAACTTTTCTTGTTATCAAGCATTAAACCCATTTAACCTCCTCTTTTTTTCCAAGCTATTTTACTCCTAAAGCTGTTTTGTGGTACAAAAGTTGCTTAATAATTTCTGCTCCTTCTATTTCAGACAGTTACAACAGACTATAATCTACTAGTCCAGTTGCCTTTACAGAAAACAAAACATACTTGGTGACAGTAGTTACAGTTTCTACCTAAATACAGAGTTTCTGCCTAAAGAAGGAACTTAGTTTTCTCTTTAAAAATAGGCTCACATATACCATCATTTAACCTAAACAAAGTTCCCCTAGAAAGATGGTGTAATTATGCATATGCGGATTTTATTTACACACAAAAATATGCATGTGTGTATGTGTAATTTACATTGACACAAATGTAAATCATAGATGATGTAATTAAATACACTCAGCAGATGAGTGTCAGATATATTTTTAAATCAACTTTGTAGCTTGACAAGTCTGTATTTGAAACACATTAGAGCACACTAACTGCATGGATTTGGCACTAGTGGATGTGAGCGCATGGGAGTAGCCATGAACAATGATTAAAAAGCTTGATTCGCTATCACTTGCTAACCAAGATAATTTAGGAGAAATTGTACAAAGTTAATACGTTACATTACTTTTATCATTTCTCCTCTGCAAGGCCAAAGACCACTGCACTCTTTCAGGAAAACTGTGCAAGAGGATGGAGTGAGTTACCTTTAACACCCTTGTTCTGCCCCAAAGTGCTACGTGTAAACTATAGGTATGTCTGTTTCATACCTCTTGATTTCACTTCCTGTAAACCTTGAGTAAATAGTTGACATACAGACATATTTTTGCTTGTTTATGGAAGCCATCTGTGTTTTTTCAGGTGTTTTCACTAGCTTTCGTTTCACCCTTTGATATGTATCCAAAGACTGCATGTTTGGGAGAAACTGGCGATGAGCTCATATACCTGTACATTGATAAAAGTTATTTGCACTTGAACTTCTCTCTACCTACATGTTTCAATAGAAAACAGTTTGGAGCTAAAAGATTGTAAGCTGCATTGCACCCATTTTAGAAAGAAAAAACAGGAAAAAAAAAGTTAGATAATTAGGTATTGGTTAATTTCTCCTCTATTTTCAATTTTAGATATTTAAATATTGAGTTGAATGTTCTGTCCATGGACAACTCCATGAATCAAGGTAACACTCCTGTTTACCAAATTTTCAGCATTGCCTTTTTTTAGGATGGGTTTTGTCTGCTTTCATTATTTTCATTACTTCATACTTGCTTCAGTCTCTATGTTCATACACCAACATGACATGCTTGCTCTTTTATTCCCTGTCATCACATTTTTTTAATACAATGTGGTATACCACTACTTTTTTCTAAATGAATTTTTTTCTTGATCTTGGGAAGTGTCCTCTTGCCCCTGTCTGTAAACCCAACTGTTGTCAGGCTTAACATGATGAGAATCATGATTTACTGGATTCCGAGCTGCAGCCTGTTCTTAAATATGAACGTGGACTACTGCTGAATAGGCTGGGTTTTTTAAATAATCTCCTTTAAATAATCTCTGTCTCATCTTCTGACTAGTTATTTGCTTACACAAAAGATAGCGCGTAATTTGATTAAAAGATAGGTATTTTTCCTAGACAGAAAAAAGTAGATAATGTACTTCGGGAACAAGTTTAAGATTTCATAATTCATAATAGTGAATGTTCCCCCATAAGGATTCCTGCAGTTAATACTTGGCTGAATTAAGTTCTCCACAAGCACTCAATTCAGTTCTCTACGGACACAATTTGTGTCCCATCAAACTTTGTGAAAAACAGACCACGGATTAATGATGCTGGGTATGTAAAGGACTAAAAACTGTTGGGAGAATAACTGTAATGCCCACGTAGATTTTTTTTTAAAAAAAAAAAGGATCAAATATTATACTAGCAGTGAAAACAAATATTTAAATATAAAATATTTAAGTTCAAAAAGCAGCAGCAAATTCAAAAGAAAGGAAGTTATTAATGGAGCAAGGTTTCTTCTACTACATTGTCTTCACCCCTTTGTTAAAAAGAGGAATGAAAGAGGGACATATTTATGCTGGGGTTTGACAGATTTGTGTCTGTGATACAAACCAAGTAAATAAGTACAAACAGAAAACATGACAAATGTAAAATCATATAAAGTGCTATCATACTCATGTGAAGTTTAACCTTAAATATGAAGCAAATTGCTCAAATGGAAAAAATTGAATTAGGGACTTAATGAAAAAAATGTTCGACTGTTAATGACTGCTCAAGCAGCACATTACCACTGAATGTATTGGTAATCACTTCTCTTAAAATGCTAATTTTAAACAGATAACATTAATTTATAAATAAGTAGTTCTAGGATTACATCTGATTTCCCTCTTGCTCACCAGACAGCATGCAGTAATTAGAGCCCTTGTGAAACCATGCTTCTAAAAATATCGCTTTGCTAGGCACAATTAGTTGATTGCATCAGAAGCTAAAGCAAATGCTTGTTCACAAAAGCAGTATTTCCAGTAGCCTGATCACTAAGATTACTTGGGAGTTGTGCAGATTCAGTACCTGCTTAAGACTTCGCCTGCTATTTAGAACTTCTGCTTTTTAGGGTATGGAAATTTGTCTACATCGGAGAAATTTGGAGGGAGGGTTGGCTACCCTAGTGCAGACACTGTGTACCAGCTGTTTCACACATAATCACAGATCAGATCACCAATAAGGAGAAGAAATTAAATCAAATGCAGACAGTTTACGTCAGGACATACAATGCAACACAAATGTCAAGGATGAGGTGCCTTTCTCCAGCTCTGATACCACAGATGTGAAAAATCAGTAAACCCCAAGCTCAGGCTGAGAAGACACAGAAAGTTTCACATCATATCACAGGCATTAAAAAAGTTGTTTTTCTTATTTGCCCTTTATGAAAGCTGGGACTACGTTAATCTTTAAGTCCTCCTCTAAGATACCAGGACAGGGAGTCTAAGAGTTTATACTGTCAGTACTAGTTTAGACTCTCTGCTCCAAGACATTGTAATGAAGGAAATACCAGTTTCACCCAACAGCTCAACTACCCTAGCAGTTAAGTTTCATGAATCCTTTTCACTAGATCTGTCTGCAAATTTTCCTTGGGTATGATATACGTCTGCAGAATTTAGGACATTTTATTCACAAAATTCTGACTTTCAAACACAAGGTCCACACATCTATTTCATCACAGGAAAAACAATTTATTTTCCAGTACATCCTGTCGCCACCGGGTAACAAATGTGTATGTTGGGCTAGCCCAGCTTGCAGCAGTCTTCCATGTGCTTGTACAATTAGGTGGTGGTCAAAACCGAATGCGGACACAGCACCCACCACCTTCTGTCTGTCAACTCAGAAATACACAATGAGACATAGCTGAGAGAATGTTTTGAATGAAACCATCTCTTCATGACCTGTTGCTGTAGTAAACCACCAGGATTAGGTCTGAGATGCCAATTCCTCTCTAGCATTAGAATGGCAATGGTCCTACAAAGCCTATTTTAGGCAATGAACAGAAAACCATTGATGAGCAAGGGCCTCAGTGTGGCTTCCATGAAACCTTCAGGCTGAAAGGCGCAAACTCACAGTTTAGAAATGAGTAAGCAACTAATCACAGGAATTAATGTTTTGCAATATCGATGCATTATCCGAATTGATGTTGGATGTGGTAAGAGATCAAGTTCTATAAATGGCATAGCCCCTAACAAACAAAGCAGAAAAAGATAAATACGTATTTTAAAATATTTGTCAGACTGAGATACTTTAAAATACAACAAAAGCGTTGAAAATATTTTTATACTAAATTCCAATCGCTATCCATTATAAAATAAATCCTCAAAAGTGAGCTGATTGCCCAGTTTATTTAATAAAACATAAACAAAACTTAACAGATCTTTGAACCGCATAACAAAAAAATTTGCATCCAATTTTAAGAAGACTGAAGACAGAGTGACTTACACCGTCATGCCATGTCTGTGTAACCTTGAAGGAATCAGAAACACCTATTACAGGTGTTAGAAACAGGATTTATTTTTTTAAATAGGTTTGGTTATGCAAACCTGTTGGGTTATAAAAAGAGACGGAAAAGTGTATCTACTACTCCATGCAACCAGTCTATAATTATATGGGCAGCACTGTATATGCAGGAATGCCCTTCCCAAAAGAAGCAAAACACATACCTCGCTCAAACAACTGGGGACAAATAAAAAAGAAAGGAAACAATTTTACAGAGAGATGTATCTGTGAAGAACTTCAAAAAAAGAGGCATTTATCCATAGGCTTGTTTTAAGTGTAAATTATTGCAGTATGCTATACTGAATGGTTGCCAATGCGTACATCTGACTCACCTGCTATTCCCTGGCAAGACTGAACCCTAGATTAAAGAAAACTCAAGTAAATTAAGAGATTACTAAAATGTAAAGTTGACAATATCCCAGAAGGTGGGTATTTCCTTATTTCAAAGGAACATGAAAAAACATCTTAGGATTTTACTATTAATCTCATTTTTGGAACTGTTTAGTTTGCTTTTTAAAAAGCACTATTTGTTTTCAGTTCTGAACACCAAACTCATCATTACCACAGAAGCACTGCTACAGATGAACACAGTTTCCACAGGCTACTGTCCCACCCAAATTTTCACCAGGAACAGGCCAGTAACACAGTGAAGCTTTAGGTTGTACAGGATGATCCACTCTTTCTGTTCTGAAATATTGCTGGGGGAAAGGGAATACACTCCCTTCCTCCCTAGCTGTGATATTTTGCTTTGGAAACATAGATAGCCACAAAATGATTCCATGAACACAAATATAAGAGGATTAAGATGATACTGGTGCAGAAATGCTCTTGTGGGCAAATAAAGGAAAACCCCAACAGCAGTTGGGGAAAACACTCCACCCTGTTTGCAACAGATAGCAAACACCCTTGCAGAGCAGCAAGGGGACCTTCCTGGCCCACACACCCAAGGTAGCACTCTCCTAGCTGAACTTCAAGGATAACACAGTGTCATTCCTGAACAAACAACTGGCCTACACTAGAGATTTCTCCCAGTAAATCTATGTCAATACAGGATGTGAAAACATCTTCTATTTACAATCCTCAAGGCATAAATGAACCCGTAGAACACCTCTGCTGCTTAAGTCTGTGTTTTCAAAGAGCTGGTATGATGACATAAATACCACACATCATATATTTCAGTTTGTCACAGTACATTTGCAGTAACCTGAAGAAGATTGATTGTTTCATTAGCAGAGTAAATACACAAACGTGAGTAATTAATGCAATGTTAGCAAAGATGAAAGCGGTTAGGTCTTAAATAGTGATTAAAGGCACATGTGGGAGAGGGTATCATTTTGGAAAGAAAAGGTGCATAGATGTTATTTTTCGTATATATCCTGCACATCACAAACAGGAGAAACTAGAAGAGAACAAATGCACACTGATGGCATTCAAGTGGAAGGCCTATTTTATTGGATAAAACCAACTCAACTAGAAAGCTTACCTTCAAGGTAAATGCTACGCTAACCAAGAAGCCAAGAGGCCCATCTCTGGTTACTTCCACAAGGAAGAAACTCGGTGATAAATCTCTCTGACACCAGCCTGCTTACAAGTCCTCAAAGGCACAGAAATGCAGCTCCACTGAACAAAATGCAAAAAAAAGAACAGTAATCAGCTTCCTTACAATTTCCAAGGCTGTCTCCTCAACAAGGTACTTGAGAACTCTCAAGGAATTCTGCCAACGTCACCATCTCTCTCTGCTGGATTCTCCCTCATCTCACATTTCTGATTATCCTCTTAAATCTGCAACCTAACGATATCCCAAATCCCACTGTCTATCAACTGTCAGAGAAAAGCTGTGTTATTAATACAGTGGTTGCTCTTCTCAAAGCATGTTGGTTGGAGGCTTCTATTCTTCAGCCAGCTCACTGCTGAACAATTCTATTCTTCTCTCCATTCAGCATGAATACATGGCACACTTCGTGCCAGTTGGCATTAAAATCTGTCCTGACATCAAAGTACTCTCACACAGAGCTATTAGTACCTTCCAACTTAAAATAATTATACTCTATTAGCTAAAGAAACACCCAGGATGAGGATAGCACTGCTGAAACCTTAACATTTCATATTCAATTGAATACATTCAAATGACTAACACCGACTTAATGAAAAAATCCCCCTTGCAAACCAACGCAAACCAAACCGAAAAAACAACTGCCTACCCTGTGCTTTCTTTTCTTATCCCAGGTAAGGGTTTGGGAACCACAGCTTCAGCACACAGATAAAAGTACCCACTACTGAGAGAGTCTACCTGATCCAACCACTACGGGTTCACAGTTTGAGATCAGCATCTCATTTTCACCTCTGCCACACAGACATATTGGAAAACTAAGCACTCCAATCACAATGTCAAACTGTGTCAAACATTAATCTCCACATCACGCAAACGATCTCTCAAACAACCCATAATGTTCAAAACAAGTTTCAGAAGAAATTAAGATGAACTATGCTCAGAATATTCCAATTAATTTATTAATACAAAAGCTGAAATCAATTTTCGGTAACATTGTTTTAGTTTTGGTATCAAAATGAACAGAAGATGTAGAACAGGTCTGAGGATTCATCTATCTACATGTTAAACCCATCATCTTAATGGGAGCCTCTTTTGAACTAGCTAATTATGATGCAGCAACTTGAGTAGAGGTTTTATGCACAGACTGCAACAGGGACCTGCATCGCTTTCCTCTGTCTCCACAAATAGTTCGTTGGATTGGTCTGGAATGCAAATACTAGTTGAAAAGGACAGAAAAAAAATTCTTTTATTCCTAAAATGTAGTTGCCCTTCGATGTATTCTTACAGTCCAGCATCTACTAACGTTAATAATCAATGTCAGATGGGCTTTGCTCAGGATCAGCTTCTGCTCTTAAAAGCAATGTAAGGTCTTCATTGCACCAATGCGGAGCAAAGCTGTCATGGATTTTAGCCACATCAAGAGACTTTCATAGAACTAGGAGTAAAGTGTTTACACTGGGGTTTGAAGAAGGACTGTTAGCCAACAGAAGAGACTACCTGAGTACCAGTTCTGCAGTCAGTCCTACCACTTGCTCTTTAAAGATGCAATATCTAAATGGTGTGACATGTAGGATCTTGCTTAGTCTTTACCCCTTTTTTCATCTGTGACAGGCAGTCCCTGTTTTTTTCTTTGTTTGTGAGTTTTGGTGGTTTTTTTTTTTTGGTTTGGTTGGTTTTCTTGTTCATCCTTGTGCTATGTTCCTTTAAAAAGGCTGAGGAAAAAACTGAGGTGTGGAGGGAAGCAAGCTCCCTCAGTGCAGGCAGCAGTAAGTTACAGCTCAAGGAGCTGAGAACCTGCTGCACAGGGAGCGTAGGAGAGTGCTGAGAGCAGCGGGTGCAGACAGTCAGGCCTTGCAGGCAAAGGAACAAAACCTCCTAGGAATCAGCAAGGACTGAAAATTGTTTGCTGTATCTCACCCAGTTACTGTGTTGGCTGAAATCAACAATGAAGTTATTGTGTTGGCTGAAATCAATGAAGTTCAAGGGCAGTGTGAGGTAAAATGCTTAGAAATCCTCCATATTTCTTTTCTGTTACTCGGAATTTTCTCTGTCTAATAACTAATCGTTCAAATATTCTATCAAACCCTGGCTTTATTTAGTATTTAAAAGCATTTCAGCCACCTTTGAGAAACTCACTTTAATGAGAAGGCCTAGGCAGATCCGTTCAAGGCTCTGCTTGACTTTGGGGTATCAGCATCTCAAGGGCATTATGTACACAGGCAACAAGAGCATCCATGTTCACCACCTTCAGCGTCAGGAAAAGCTGAAGCATCACATGACACACTTTATTAATTATATCTTAATAATATATTAATAAATCTGATGTTTCTCTTGCAACATATGAAGACTAACACTGCAAAATGACTTTAGCACCTGCCACACTATATGATTTCCACGGGCAGTATTTTTGCTGAAAGCATGGGTGCAACAGACAGCAATCGCCTCTCAAGTTTGACAGACCATTTCATGCTGCCCTCTTTCATGACTCCTCCTTCTAACCTGACTTCAGGCTGGACCTGCAGAGTAGCAGAATATTCCCTCCAAAGCTGGAATCCCATAAAAACCTCTCTCGTGCCACTAGTATGCAGGCCTTGCTTAAAAATGTAATTTCATATCAATTAGATAACCATATAGAAATCAGACATTTTAATGACATTATCTTCATCCAGACTTGCCACTGTCACTATACACACACAGGGATAGATGGCCTTTCAGTACTTAAAGGGGGCCTACAGGAAAGATGGGGACAAACTTTTTAGCAGGGCCTGTTGCCGTAGGACAAGGGGTAATGGCTTTAAACTAAAAGAGGGTAGATTCAGACTAGATATAAGGAAGAATTTTTTTACAGTGAGGGTGGTGAAACACTGACACAGAGAGGTGGTGGATGCCCCATCCCTGCAAACATTCAAGGTCAGGCTGGATGGGGCTCTGAGCAACCTGATCTAGTTGATGTCCCTGCTCATTGCAGGGGAGGTTGGACTAGATGACCTCTGAAGTTCCCTTCCAGCCCAAATTATTCTATAATTTTATGAGTTTGAGATCATTCTAGCCCGAAATAAGATCAAGCTAACAACTTACAAGATTAGAGGAGAGAAAAAAGGCCATTCTAAATTATACTTAACAATGACACATTGCAGTTTGAGAAACTCAGTAACGTAAATTAATACTAAGATTCTGAGCAAATACGCATCTTGACAAGAGCAACCATCATATAATCACATAAGCAAATGAGAAATATGTTCATAGTTTAAGTATTTGTATACAAGTTGTTATCAGTTGTACTTTAGAAACAAATAATTAATTTACGAGCTAATTTGAGCAATATAGTCTGCCAAATTGAGCCTGAAGCTTGGAAAACAAAAGTTCTGCAGGAAGAAACCAGTCCTCTAATTTCCTGCATGAATAGAGACACGAAATAAAGACAAAGTGTCTTTTTATTAAGGCTCAGAAAACACGCTTTTAAAACCAAGGTGGCTTTTCATTCTTTAGCTTCCACAGCTTTTAGAAACAAACACTTGTTTAAAACATCTTAGTGATGAGGCTTAATGGACTGAAAGCAATCTGTGTTAATGGTGTCTACTCTGGAATGGATTTTTTTCTCTCAATGCCTTTAGCTTAGAAATAGCTAAAACCTCTTTCTCCAACTTATTATTAGTAGTAATTACAGGGACAAGAAATTATGAGACCAACTTAGATGTCATCTTATTTAAACTTAAGACTATTTGTGTGCTCTACGGAGTTTTGCTGTTGTCCTGAATGAAACAATTGTTAAAAGGTACAAAACCATTACTCCTCTAATTATGCATTTCACACATTGCTGAACTCCTTAACAAAATGGAGTCAGTATTTTGTGGCTGACACATTATCATATGTGTGGAAAATTAGTGCGTATTCTAGTGACTAAAATGAAAAACTATCAGGCTGAAAACTCCTGATTTTAAATAGGTACTGTTATAACAGTAATAATACCAGATAACGTACAACAGAAGGTAGCAAAAAGGCTTTCTACGGTTTTGGAAAAACAAACCAAGAAACTCCATTTTGTTCTATGTTTCCTCAATATAACACATTTCAATAAACAGGTATCTTTTAGAATAACTAATTATCTTGAACTGATTTTTTTAAAATTATTTAAAGAAAACTTCTCTAGCTTTGTGAGCTATGCAGGCAGGTAAAACCACGTTTCTCAATGTAAACTCAGAACAGATATATGGCAACAGGTCTACAGAATGGTCTTGGCATTTGACGTGAAAGAAACGTTTTGTGAAAATGATTGCCTTTACTCAGGGTGGATTAAAAAGCCACCTTTAAAAACATAGAATATTGTATCACATTTCAGTGCTACATACATACAGACTTTTTCATTTATTTATATATTGCAAACTGAGAAAAATCACTCAATTCATTCCTGTAACTATGATTGATTTCAGTAAAGCCAAACTCCACCTCTGTTACTTTCTTTTACTTTCTCTATCAGTCTTTTTCTTAACATTACTTGACCATCTTAATATTCTTTTAATTATACCATGTGTCTATATCAAAGGTACTGTTCTATCAAAATCAAAAGAGAGCAGAAAGAATCAACACATACACAGAGGCAATTCTTCCTCCCATATAGTTATACTCTTGAACAAAAATGGGTACTACTTGGGGAGTTTCCATGCTTCTTTCTATTAGAAGGGGAAAACTAAGTATCAAAACATGTTTTAATTATTTTTCTGATGACTGTTTTCCTGAACATAACTAAAAAGAAAACAAGACCACTGCCTTGTTCATTATTTCCAAATGTCTTTCCCGGGCAGCAATCCAACACCAAAATATTTTACCATCACACTTTTATCATCTCACTATTTGTGCTTGTCTGGCTGCTTATGGCTCCTTGCTGCCCTTCTCCTTAGGATTCTGCTGTGTCTAGATACAGCCATTAGCATAAAACTAGCTTAGTTGTGGCTTGTCTCTAGTAACAGCATAATACATAAGTAAAAGCCCAGATGCTGAACAGCTTGATGAGGACCTGTGTTGACACAACGGTTCCCTTTGTTTCAACATATTTTACAATTAAACAAATTGTTTGAATATTTTTTACATTAAAGTTCAATGTCCACCAGTTACAACAGTGCGTCATATGACCTCCCCTCCTATACATTTAAGGCATCTTAGCAGTTGATTCTGAGCTAATACTCACTTTTCTCTTCTTTCCCTCTAAATACAGTATACTAGTTCACCACAGGCTGTGTTTACCTTGTTGGTCCCCAATTTTGAAAATAAATACAAGCTCATACCTTTAGGTTTATGTTTGTGGCAACAGCAGATCAATGTTTGATTTGCCATCTGCCTTGAGTAACTCTTATCATTTCTTCAATTTACATTCATGACAAAACACCTGTCAAATTGGTTACCCAAATTATTCTGTGTCCATGTTGTACTCCCGAACATGTTAAACCACTACTTGTGCTATCAAAGCGCAAGTCTTTTTTGAGAAACACCACATAAAAGAAGATTGATTTTCATCTTGGAAATGTCAAACTTCTGCCTATAATGCTCAGCTACATTTTTCTGAAACAGCAAAGTTCAAAAAGAGCCATAGACCTGACAGATCCCCGACACATCATGATAGATGTGACAGGTCTACTACTTTACTGCCAGAAATGTCCTCCAACAGAATGAGGCAATCAATGAAGAATAATAAATCTATCCCAGCTCGTACAACTATTTTTTGTACATGCATAAGAGAAGAAACAACACATTTTTTATATCTCTGGGGACTCCTATTTTTAATATGCTATTACACTAACTTTCTTTAGTATTATACGATACCAGTTACACTGTTAAATCTTGATCTGGTTCATATGTTCAATATGTCTCCATCTAAACTCCTAATGTGCATTTTTTTTTATTATTAAGCTAGCGGAGAAAAAAAATAGATAGAATTTAGAACACACTTTCCTGTTAAAAGAACAGGATTTTCTTACCTTTTTTTCTGGTCCCTCTGCCAGCCAGGAGAACAGCAGCTGCTCCAAATGTATCTCTTGAATTACGTCCCCATCATCCTAGAAGACATCATTATTGATTAATACTGCATCAAAATTTTACCTTGAGTGCATAGCGTGAATACATTTAGTTTTCCTTTTTTGAAAACTTCCATATTTGAGATAATTTACAGCAAGTTTGGAAAAGTTAATTTGACATTCATAAATCAAATCTTTCTAGAGAAAAAATTGGTTTGATTTATAACTAATGCCTTTGAATGTATTCCACCACCTACCCTTCAAGTAACAGCCTTGACTTCAACAACAAAGGGAATATACTTCAAAATATGTATTTTCTGAAGTCATTTGACCACAACACTAAGAAAAAAAAGCTATGTCAACTCAGACACAGTGATTTAAAATACGCTTTTTTTTTTAATGGTAACATGAGTACATTTAACATTTGCAGTAAGTAACCTTAATAAATCTAAAAACTGTTGCACGATTAGATTGATGATTACTTGTGCTTGTGTATGACTTCAAAAATACATCCATGCATCACCATCATAATTCTATTTCTTCTATTATTTTATATGTTCATAGGCACATAGACAATCATTTAGCTTTTCTTAGACTGCAGTTCCAAAGAAAAAACGGCAGTATGACAGAGTAGGAACATTATAGCACTCTTATACCCTTGTCTCCCGAAACGGCTGCCTTTATAAAGAGGCTGAGTAGCACCTGTGTAAGCAAGAAGCAGGGTATGTTTTCCTTTTGCACAAACATTAAATAAAAAAGTATATAAACAAGACATGCAAGTCAGACAGACACCTGAAACATACCAAAAGTGTTGCCTAAACCTAGGTAACTTAAGGCTCCTATGTTTAATTTGGCATTATATTCTTCGAGAGTATTTCTTCATCAGCTGTCAAGGGTTACACAGATGCAGTGCAAAGGGGTAATTCAAGCAAATTTGAAGCTCTACCAACCCAAGCTTTTTATCACATTTCATGTTCTTCGCTACTCTTTCACACCTCACAAGGGATCACCTGGGTCCCGGCCGAGCCAAAACTCCGGCTTCAGCAGCTCCTCATGCCCTGGCTTCCCCCTGCCTCAGTCTCTCAGAGGTCCTTGGTCTCCCCTCCGGCAGAGGCAGGCCAAGCATTCCCCAGACCGCCCCTTTCTCCCCCAACCCCAGCACCCTCTGCCATTCCTGCCCCTTTCCTCAGGCGTCCCCCAAACCCGCTCCCCTCAGGGCTGGGGCCGCCGGGCTCCTCAGCAGCTGCCGCCAGGGCCCTCAGGCAGGGGGTGCCCCACCTTGTGATTGGCCCACCTCTGCCCAAGACACCCCCTGATTGGCTGCCGGGAGGGACCGCAAGCTAATCCCACCCCCAGCGATTCCAGATTGTTCCGGAACATTCCGGATCACTCCTCCGCCCTCAGTCACCTCCCTCTTCTAACCAAGCACCGCAGAGATGGGGTGCCACAGAGATGGCTCACCACATTTCTCTTTTAAAGGGTAAAATTATAAATGGTCCGATCAGCCTGATGGAAAAAAAAAAAACAAATTTTGCCTGAAGAAGGTTCGAACTGCATCAACTGCCCCTCAACAGCTGCCTTCCCGTCAGCTTTCAGAAGTCTCCCCAGAATGGATTCACCCAAAAAAAAAAAAAAAGAGAGCAGAAAAGTTGTCTGCCTTAAGGCACAGCCTACTCACAAGAAACCACAGCCCAGCCCACCTCCACCTGCAGGTAAGTGAACAATCTTTACCACAGAATTTTCCTCAACTCACAGGCACCACCACCCATTTAAAAGTGGTAGCAACACCCCGCAAATCTTACCTCAACCAGCCCTGGCTCTGCCCCATTGCTAAGGGGACTCTGCTGTGAGGAGATGGTTAAGTAGCAATGTACATTGGTGGCTCCTGACACCATTTTGTACTAGTACTTTGCTAAAAGGGGTAGCTTGCTGCTCCTGAATAGGCTATCTATAAGCAAAGGGGAATAGGAAATGTCAAGTGCAGAAAATAAGAACAAAAAGCATTTTTCATAACTGTGTGTGCATGAATCCAAAGGAATCTCACCAAAAAAACTCTAATTCTGTGTGCAGCCTTATGGCCGTCTGGCTAGACAGTTTCATTCTCGTGGCTCCTGTGAACAGCAGGAAAGTAACACATTTTCATAGTTTGCATGAGGAAACTGAAGTACAATAAGATTATGACAAAGTTTCTAAGAATTATAAAATGTTCCCATGATAATCACACTAATCTGTGTATAAGTGCAGAAGGAGAAGACAAAGGGTAATACAAACACTGGTATTTCTCTTCAAACTTGGTAATATTTTTTCTACGGTATTCTCTGAGATCAGCCAAATGCTCTGAAAATACCTATCTGCCTAGGTAATGTTTCATTTCAAAACAAAACAGTAACTCGCAAAACTTAAGTTTTTTTTTATAGGAGCTTAAATAACATTTGGAATGTAATTCAGGTTTTAACAATAGTAAAATACTTTACATTATAATGAAGTTGCTTACTTTGTATGCCTGAAGCTAGTTTTGAATTTTTCATAACTGGCATTAACAGTTCACCTAATCATCTCTAATTTAATGTCATCATACTAATTTCTGATATAAACATAAGTTTTAAACAATGTTAAATAGATAGCAAGTCTAGAATCGGTACAACTCTTGCAGCATTGTGCCATTTTTTTTCTTTTTTTGCCATCAATAGCAGCAGTAAAACTAGGCTTTCCAAACTTTACACTGAGATGCTCATCCCTACTAGTAAAATCACTATACTGCTCCTCCCACGTAATAAAAACCGATAACTATTAATAAGTCAGTTGAAACATAATTTGTTTCACTTGGATTTCTTCTTATTCTTTGTCTTGCAATCAAACCCAACAAAAAAAAATCATATAGCCTTTGTACCGTGGTAATAGAAACAACGAAGAGCTGTACATCCATTTTACCCCAACGGTAGTGGATTACTGTATACCATTCAGTCTTAACAGAACAAATATTTGAAAGTACAGGCTATGACTGTTCACTTTATAGGAGAAAATGGTCTCTAGCAGAGTGGTGGTATTGCACATTTTTCTCATGTTGTTTGAACTGTGAATTGCTGCCTTTCTTCAAAACAGCTGCATTTGTTTACATTTTAAAATAATATGATTTTCTACATATGGTATAATCTCTAATCACACTGGACATTACAGTAGGCAGGAAAAAATAAATCCATCAAGAACCCTATCTCTGGCTAACTTTGTTACTGGTATGCTACTGAGCACAACACTATGAACTGCTGGTAAGTGTGTAATATAAAAAACCAAAATGAGCATCGATGCACTAATGGCAACAAGCTGCACTTGGTGCATATTATTAATAGTAAAAATCTATAAGCAGAACAAGCTGTGATTGTGATAACCTAGACTTCAAGACTCCTGGAAAGATTCAGGGTTTCTCATGTGGGTGCCTGGCCACATGCTCAGAAATATAATAAACTGTCCCCTCCACAGCTCATCCTGTCTTGATGATAAAGACAAACAATGCCCAGGTTGAAACAGAGCGACTCAAGCTAGCTTGCTTCCTTGTTCTTTGTTGGGGGTATTAAAGGGCTGGAAGGGATTGCCCTTAAGAAAGAACACTGCAGGAAAATAACAAGTTTAACTAATGGAGGAACATGTGCCTGGAGTCTGCCATCATCTCAAGACGTATACGCAAGGGGGTAACTGGCAAACTGGGGCAAAATGTGAAGTCAATTGTGCATAACTGTATTTGGAAAAACAGACCATGAAGAACCTGTATGAAAATACTCTGTAATACAAAATGATTCATTTTGAATGGCCATTCCAGCTCCAAAGCCTATAAAGGCTCACCAGACCTAGCTTTTAGTAATAACATACTTCACTACTTTATCTTGATTAAGCCAATATTTTGTTAAAATCTTTATTAGCACAACTTAGATATTCCAACTTGTTCACTGTTCACAAATGTTCTTAACAGAGGAAAAAGTATTACGTGCAGAAGAAAAGGAGCAAGGCAACTTCACTGGAGGCATGGGCCTTCAGAGGTCAAAGAGAGAACATCAAATATTGAAGAAAAGGTGAAATAGTGCAGTTATCCTAAGGTAAGCATATTTTCTCCATGCAATTCTCAACGTGACAGGAGGATACTGAAATAGCAACAGTAACTACACATTGAGTCATAGGAAGGACCTTGCATTACAATTTAGTCAAGGCACAAGCCTCCTGTTCCCATCAGTCATATCCCATTCATCTGCTGCTACCCTGATCTCTAACCCTGCACCAGGGACCTTAACCACTATGAAGTGCATATATTGTTCCATATAAAGAGTAAGTCTGATATCTGAAGAGAATTCAATCCCATAAATACATTGCTGTTTTCTGCAGGCATCACCATCTAAAACTAAGTTACCATAGCTTGTTGCATTCCAGATCCCTGTTTTCTGGCTTCCTTGGTTTTCTCTGGTTACTCTTCAGTTCATTATTGTAGATCCACAAGACACAGAAGCAGGAGGTTCCTGCTCTTTGGTGGGCCTCAAATCACATACCCTGCATTTCAGTCCTGCTCACCTACAGAACAGTTGCTTCAGACTCTCTCTGTAATAACTCTCTGCTAGCTGGTTTTACTGATCAACAGTTCCCTGGGTGAAAGGAGAGCCTATCTTTGAACAACTGAGAAACACAGAACTCTTGTGTATTCGTTCTCGATGTGTTTAGAAAAATGCAAGTACCCTAGCTTACATATGTCTATTTTTAACTCTTACTGCATAACAGAAACATGAACTACCATCTTTGAGCCACCTGATGACCTACTGACCTTATTTCTGTGCATAAATAAGCTGTAGCAATTTAATTACAAAACCAAAGTAACAGAAAGCAAACTTACTCTTCAGTATCTGATTTCATGCACTAATAGTGACAAGACAATACCAGTATTTTACAATACAATATTACAACTCAATACAATTTTTTTATGTCTTTTTTTAAATATCAGAAAGTCAATGACC
Source organism: Dromas ardeola (assembly GCA_013398915.1). Taxonomy (NCBI): domain Eukaryota; kingdom Metazoa; phylum Chordata; class Aves; order Charadriiformes; family Dromadidae; genus Dromas; species Dromas ardeola. Next base: position 505,021 of record VYZM01018915.1, on the reverse strand, counting down.
AAAATGTGTTTATAGCAGCAGGAGAAAGGTTTTGGCCCATGTTGGCTGCTAGTTGTTTTCCAGTGATGAGTGAAAGCCTTGAGATTGTAGAATGGAGTGCAGCCCTCCCCTCTAACATCCACACATTAATGCAGTTTTGGGTTGCCCAGATACCATCATCACCATAACGAAAGAATCAGATATAAGTAACAGTTAAATCTCCATGATATTACTCTCTTTGAAATGCCGCACTCTCAGCCTGATATATTTTATTTTCAACATACTCTGACACAAAGTTTAAAAAAAAAAAAAACCAACAAAAGTTAATCTAAAGGAAATGCTACCTTTTTTTTTGGCCATACTTATAGGCTTTCTTCATAGAATCACAGTATCGTATAATATCTTGAGTTGCAAGGGACCCATGAGGATCATCAAGTCCCACTCCTGACCCCACACAGGGCAACCTAAAAATTAAAACAGCATCTTGATTTATCTCCTTTCACTACATTTTGCCTATTGTGAGTCTGAATGCTGCTAAGATTCAGCTCTAAAAAATGCATCCCTACAACTCCAGCAGAACTGACAGTCTGACCTTTGACTTTAATTTGTTTGCAACAGACATGGCTGTGTTTCGATAAATTAAAAAAAAAACACAAACAAAACCTAACACCTGCACTGCTGTTTTCTAAAACAAATAAAAAAGTAAAAGTCCTCCATTCTACTGAATATAAATAATAAGATTCAAAACAAAAATAAACTCCATTAAAATGGCTTCTCCTTCAGATGTTTTAAGAAAGGTGCTTCTTCCACAGTGACAAAAAGCCCCCAGCAGTACTACATTAACAAATGCTAGATCGGTTCTAATCAATTGAAGAATAGATGCCTCCATTTCATTACATGGTTTGCCGAAAAGTAGAAAGTGAAAAACAGTTTCAAACTAAAAGCAAAAGTTTTCTTATTAAACTAGGGCAAACAAGATCCAAAGAAGTTTGGCATAATTTTCACAGTTGTAGTTAATTTTAGCTGCAAAATAAAATTAACATTTTCTACTAAAACCTTCTGAGAACTTACACTGCAGGTAGCATGGGGACCTCAGGATCATCTTTCTTCCCTTTAGCTATTGCCATTGTTTACCAATGTAAAGTCACCTAAGTCACTATTTAAAAAATAAACTCATCGCCAAATTAATTCAAGACTGTAAGTATTGAAATGTTTTTCCTGATGAGATTAAAATATACTCTATTCTAGGTCAGCCGTTTTCTAGAGAAAAATATATTTGTTTAGAGCTACAAATAATAACAGGAATAAAATAGTATAGGAATTAAAACCAGCACTCTTCCCAGACCAACGTCACTTTACAGAGGAAAATTTTTCACTGCACGTTAGATTAGAAAAATTAAAAAAAAATAAGGAAATAAGAAAACCTTTTACATCCTTTAAGCACAGCTTATATGGCTTTCCCTTCATCAAGAAAGATAATCTATTGCTTGGATAAAAGGAACAAATCTCAATAGAACAAGGGCACTGACTGAACAGGTGTCTCTCAAAAACTCCATGAATACTTATCCACACATGAAATAACCAGCTCTTAAGGCAGTAAATAAAATTCATCCCTTGCCTGGGTATGAAATACAGAACACTAAGTAATTCAACTCCCAAACAGTAATTACATGATGTTGAAAGCAGGACCCATCAACCCTGAGGATGCAGAGATGACCCCAGGATGCTGATGCTTCCACCTACTACACTGCAAACTGGAGAACTAGCACCTGCTTTAAATAAAGATTCTGTGATGCATGTCCCTGATGCATGCTGGCTTTATAAATAATTTCCAGTATCCTGAGCCTAAAATGGTTGGGAGCCAAGACAATTTCCAAGGGCATACTGAAATCACCTGAGGAAATTGTTCCAGGTCCTGCTTGCCTTGCTCAGGCAAGGATTAATTCTGTTGCTCCTAGCACATCAAAATCACCTGCAAGAGGGATTCCCAAACCGCATTAGGCAGTACCGTCTGAGACAAATTTAAGTACTAGTTCTACATTATACACAGCCCACCACAAGGTCACAAGCTGGCACAACAAATATTGGCAGCTCCCACCAGTCCCTGCAGACACTGGTACCTAGGCAAGAACGCTTAGCAATGCACTGCTGTGTAGCTAATATATGAGACTGAGTTTCCAAAGAAAGCACAGCACAGCTGTCTACAACAACTTTATTCCAAATCAAGCATCATGTCCTTGCCTGAAATCCTATGTTTCTTCTGATCTTTTCATCACTCTTGCACCTCACTATAGTCATTAACAGATCCAGGATACAGTAAGTGGCCAGGGATTGGTTTTCTGCGTTCTCTTTCCTAGTTTTATCTGTCTCATAATCAAGGGAGTTCATCCTCAGGACAAGATTTGGTGACAGAGAACGATACCCACCTGGAAAGCCTGAGAATCACCTTAGTATGGGGTATGCAGTGGATCTCTACTCAAAATGTTCTGGGAGGCAGACCCATCCACAGGTCTGAGAGCTAAAAAAACCCCTTGAATATTGTGTACCCTGCCCTTGGTAGAAAAGCAGGTATGTTGGTGGTGTATTGCAGGAAAGGAATATCTCAAAGCTCGTCTATTTTCCATTAACTCCCTGTAAGTAGTCTTACAGTGTCTTAAAACTGGTCACTACCATCATCTTTGCTGTTCTTACCAGCCTCAATTTATCTCTCTGTATTCAGGCACAATACAATCAAAAAGTAAACCATGATATACATAATTGTCATAAAAAAAATAAGTACAGCTATCACTCTCCTGTACAAAAAAAAAGTCTCACAGATAAAAAAACAGGTCTAGCAGCATGTCTGTGTTATCAGACTACCTTAAAAATGTGAAAGATCAAGTCTGCCATAAGGTTGACTGAAGGTGTTTGTAAAACTGCTATACACGCTGATTTTAGAAAACATATTGTTCTGCAAGCCCATGTATCTAATCAAGCCTTTCCAAAGGCATCTCCTTTCATTCAGGGCTTTTCATGTCTACCCCATATAAAGGATATATATTCCTTTAAGTGGCAATGATTTCTGAATGATACATTTCTAACTGATTTATGTTTTAAGGAGTGTATACAAAACCTGACAGGAAGCTCTAAATCAATGACTATTCCTACCTTGCTCTTGCACTGTTTTTAAAAGAAAAAAACCCAACCCTAAAAGGGCACTATTTGTTTGAATTCTTAAAACAGAGAGTCCCAATCTTAAAAGATTGCAAGGACAGAAGAATGTCATTCATGTGCTGATAAAAGTTTTTCTTTAAAGCAAACAAAATTACTGGGAAACGTATACTGAAATAAAAAAAAGTTAACAGATCGGCTGCTCTCAGTGGCCAACACTGCCTCTGAAATCGGCATGTTCCATTGTTAACAATCAAATAGTATCAATAACTACGACAATTATTTTGAGAATAGATGAAGTCAGTTTAGCTATCACTGCTATAAGAGGCAATTTGGATGTTCAAAGGTGAATTAACATACTTACATATTAACATAATGGAAAAAAAAAAACAAACAAACTTGAATTAAGGAAATAATTTATTCTTTTCTTTTCCTTTTTTTTTTTTAAGGGAAATACTTCCTCAAAATTTTCTACAAAGTATTTTTTTCAGCATTAGGGACACCTGCAGCCAAAGACAAGTAGTCAAAGTACCTTGCAATGACTCAGACACAGCAACTTATCTTCTCCAAGCTAATTAAAGGGTTTTTCCTCTGTGCCTGAAGCTAATCATGCAAGAAGTATTCCCCCATCATTAGAGATGACTCTCTGGAATTAGTTTTGCAGCATGATGCAGACTGAATTTAGTACCTGACTTTTTAATTATAATAGTTATATGCAAATTTTCCTAATTTTCAACATAAACATTTAAAAAAAAAGGCAAAACAAAATGTGATGAAAGGAAGAGGCCAACATGATTATAGATATGGTCCTAAAATCAAATACTTGGACACAAACACCCAAGGATCCCTGAAGGTCCAGATAATGTTTGAGGTGTATCTATATATCACTGAGAAATTACAGGTATAAATTTAGATATAAATGTATAGATCTAAACAACAGTTCTGTTTATTGCCTCACAACAGATCACTTCCTCCAGTAGAGGAAGTGAATAATGAAATCTAATTACGGCTACAGAAGTGAATGATTACCCTACTGCTCTCAACAAACTTAGCTGTTACCCATCATAAGAAGTTCCTGCCTCATGTGAATACTTGCAGAAGTCATTTCAGACAGTTGCCATTCCCACTACCTAAGTTAAAACTAAACTAGCTGCAACAAAGGAGGTCATTCATAGACAAGCCAAAAAGAGAGGAAGCGGGGAGGATCACTGGAGAAACTTACACTAGGCAAAGGACGAAAAATCCAGTTATGATCTGAACTCCTTTTTTCTATGTACATAACAACATAAAATGTAACATATAAAAAATGAATAATGAAGAAATTGCAGAAAAATGGTGGAGACAACAGAGTTCTTTTCAAGGCTACAGAGACTTACAGTGTGATTTTTAGTTATTCCTTTTACCTTCACTGTGCTAAAATAATATATTTCCTCCCAGTTCTGGCTTCAGGTTTAGCCTAGCAAGATTTTGAAAGCCTTTTGTGATTCCTAAGTCAATTTCAAGTCAAAGTTGCTTCTGGATGGGATAGAGAGAGCCCCAGAGCGAATGCAGACAGGTGTAAAAACAATATCCATCACCTGGTGAAACGGCTTTTTTTCATTTTAATGTGACAAAGATTAACCTTTTCTAACCCAGTAAAGGCAGATGCACACAGAAAAAGATAATGCCGCGGAGGAGTTGGACATGCACATTCCAAAGAATGCAGCTTCCTATATTTCTGTGCTAAGCTATTAAAGAATTATGCTTTGTGCTGGAAAACAAAGACCTAAATCACAAAGCAAAAACATTTCCTTTGTGTTGCATGCCATTTACACTCACTGTATTATACATTAGCCAGCAGTCAAACAAGTTAGCTGATAAAGCTCTTGTAAGTCATCATCCCACATCCTCAGCTGCCAGGATTCCTTCTAAGACACTCAATAACAAGTCCTCTGTTTAATGTCATGATGCTCTTCTCCTTAAGTTCCGCTTTCCTTTGCAAAACAATGAAACAATTCACATTGCCATACTCTGTCTGAAATAAAGATTTATGAATGCAAGGAATACTATGTTGCAGTATACTTCACTGTTTTGCTGGCTGCGTGATTATTCTAAAACTAATAGCAGAATTTTATTCTAATCAGTGCAGTGGGCTTCTTAAAAATGACTGAGATATCACACTCTTGTTATTTATAACTGGATGTAAACTGAGCAATTTTGTTTTCACAAAAAAGACAGGCATAATCCAAACGATTAAACGCTAGAAGTCCATATGTATCTTACATTGCTAACGAAGCAGACTATGTGACAGTCATGCCCGAGATAAGATCTGTATATCATTTCAGCAGCTTTATCGTGTTTTTTGGTTTTGAACTATTGGCAGAAACAGTAGCAATTAAAAAGGGCCAAAAATCTTTCAAGAGATCTTTTAATTTCCTTTTCATTCTTCATAATAAACAGAATAAATGTGCCATCTTTTAATACGCTGATTTAGACAAAATGCTTTAAAACACAATGTTGACTGGTATCGGCATGAAGATAGCAGCATATACTTTATCAGTTTCAAAGTTCTTTACATATCTTTCTGAACACTTATTTCTGGAATTATTGGCTATTCCAGGACAAAAAAAACCCCACAACTCACTGCAGTCAATTCTTAGGTTGCAGAGCACATTCCACTCTGAAAGTTTCTATTTTCTTGTTTGTTGTTTTGAAGAAGGTCTAAGAGAGGCTGTTATCTTCTCTATACCTTTGAGAACAGAAAGGGACAAGGCTATAGGAGATGAAATAGAAATTTTCTCTGGAGTTCCGTAACTCCGCTGTGAAGAACCAACCATCTTTTCCCGGTGTTTTTTGAGCTGATGGCATATTTTCATTGCTGCTATTCTAAATAAATCCAAAAAGGATCATTCTTACCTGATCTTTTACTGCTTGCCCTCAGCAACACCGCATTTTATGGAGCATGAAAGACCTTCCAGTGAAAACAGGGAAAGCCAAGGATCTCCTATTACCCCAACCTCTGTTCTGGTAAACGGCCTCAGAGGGCCTTCCCCATCAGAAACACAGATGGGTTTTTTTTCCTCTCCTGATGCTTTCCAGAATATGAGGAAAGAAACCAAGCAAGACTCCAGGGCCGAATTAGTTTCCCATTTCTTATTTTTAGGAATGAGATGGCGACCACTAGGCTGTTACCAAGCATTTCTCTAACTCAGGCATCACAGCTGCTCCTGCAGTAGCAACACTCCCGTAGCACCAACGGAAGAACCTCCCTATGAAACACAAATGCAGCACCAAAGAGTTCAAGGCTGAAGTTCTGACAATGACTGTAACGCTCCTTTTTACTTGGCACTACAACCGAACAAATGCAAAATAGTTTGTACACAAGAGGTATTTTAGTGCAGCTGCATTGTCTCAGCAATCAAAGGAGAGGACTCTTCACAAAATGTCTTATCTGTTGCGCACATCAGGGCACTTGTGGACCTCTATCAGCAGTTGTTGCCAGCTGGGCAGCAAAAGTAAAGAATTTATGGAAATAATGAGTTACTAAATGTTAGTAAAATAACAACTGAAAGAAAACTGATTCGGGAACTTTGACAGAAATTGTAGAGGTCAGAGCAGCCTGTGCTTTAACTACCATCAGCAATATAGTGAAATATATCAACAGCTTGTTCCAGTAAAGGGGACATCAACAATAAAAGTAAATGCTCAAAAGTGTTGTCATTTTCAATTTTGTTTGAATAAACCCTTTATCAGACGGGCAAAACCAGGAGGCCAATACAGCCTTTAGTATTAGGAAATTCCTGAAATAAATTAAAGCTATTCACATACATGTGACTGGAAACTGACTTTTGAAACTATGTCCAGAAAGCTTGGAAAATACAGCAGCTATCTTGTTACCTTATGTTTCTATTTATACTCCATCTAAGTTCAAACCAGCTGTAGGTCTAAATTACTTTCGAATTTTTCACAAGTCTGTTCTCCCAACAGATCACCAGACCACAAAATCTTCCAGCCTGAAATGAAAAGTCAAGTGAAAAGTCAGGCAAGGAAGACACAAGGAGGGAACCAGGCTGCAATGCTTTACTTCAAGACGGAGAAGCAGCCTCATGGCCTGCTTTTATGCTGATACGAAGAGAGGAGACAAAAAGGTACAGTTGGGACGGTGGGGAGGGAGCAGGGGCTTATAGGGACAACAAGGAAACAAAGATGAGACAGGCAGACTAATGCAACAACAAAACCATGGGGTGCAGAAGTCATCCTATAACAAACACCAGGATTTAAATAAACTCTGGAGTTTATACTTCATCAAAAGGTGTTTCCTACGGGTCACAGGTGAGAAACAGAGACCCTGTTAGGGGGAACGTCACCCACCAATGCCATGGACAATCCTGGTTACACAGCCAAATGTAGCTCTGGGGGTAACTGCAACGGGAAAACAGTGATGCTTTTCACATCACCAGTCATACGGGCCTCCCCTTCCCACTCTGCTTGCCCACTCTTATACATTGAGACGTGGATTAGGATCTTCTTTCTACTTCTTTTGCCAACAGAATGTCACTTTAGCTACGTTCAACATCAGTGGATTCCACCATATAAACAATCTCTTTCTCAGAAACCCTTTTCCTTTTGTTTGAAAGCACCTAAGCATTCACATTGTTAACAAAATTGTGGTACCTGAACTAGGTTATGTTTAGTTCTGTCTCTTAGGCTGAACATTTTACTATATAAAAGTTAGAATACACATCCTTCCTCAAAGAGGGGTTTGGTACTCCTTCACAGAAGGGGAAGGGTCAGTGTTAAGAATAACTGCAGTTCAAAATACTGGTCAAGAGAAGATCAAGGCAACTCTGTTGCAGAAGAGCAAGAAAATTTAAAAAGAAAAAAGAAAACCCAGGTGAGAACAATTTATTTTAAGACACTATCTAGAGGGAAACACATGCATCTGTTCAAAAAAATCTCAGCTTGGAACAGGAATTAAAGCAATATGAAAATTATTTAGTGAAACTGTATTTTAGTAAGAGTCATTAAAGTAACTTCAGTGATAGTCAGCAATATATGTGAAAAGTTTCTATATAACAAATTAAAAATAATAGTCCATATAAGATATTTGAACTTTTGTCACAGATACTGTTGTGGACTAGGTTTTGATCTAACCTAGATTAAAATCCAAGAGGTACATTTAAGAATGAAAGTATTTGATCAGTCTAATCCTCTGTACTGGTTTAGAATAAGGAATAATTGGACAGGCAGGAGTTCTGTAAAACAGGATCCAGATTATATAGAAGATCCATATTCAGGCAGACAGATTATTTTGACTGCTTTAGGAGTAATCCATCCCAGCCTTATGACTACAATTTTAGTACCAACCCATTGCTCCTAATGCACACAAAGAAAGGCCACCTAGACAGCCTGGTTAAATTAAAACTGCCTGAGCAACCATGTTCCAGCATTATTTTTAAAGTCAGACGCCAAGGATTGGAAATTTTCGCATAAAAATTCTTGATCAGGCTGTCAATTTTTTTTCCATCATTGTTGCCTACTACAGAATTTAAACAAACAAACAAAATCTTACTGGGGGTTATTTTCATCATAGGTGTTAAATCTAGTATACTCCTATACACATAATTCCAAAAGACTAAGTAAAAGCAAATTGTATTTAAACAATGAAACTGAACTAAAATTACTAATCACCTTATTTTGCACTTTTAGTAAGTACAAAAAGACACTGATGAGTGTTCTAGATGCACTTAGCAATAGCTATTAAAGCAGCAAAGTTGATTCTGAGTGCATAAACGACTTACAAAAGCACAAATAAGGCTAAAAATGTCAACCTCTGAGAAACACTGTCAGAAAAAGGCTGCTTGTACAACCTTATTTTGGCCCCTTTGGGTATGTTTTCTATGATTTAATGCACGACTGCATAGGATCTCTTCCTCAAGAATTCTACAGGTTGTACAAAACCAACCTAGTATATTTGCTCCTTTAGAGTGTGATTCTAGATTTTGTTCACTGCACAACAGTGAGAAACTGCCACGCTAAAGTAGTCACTCCCCCGTGAGCTCTTCTGTAATGCTCACCACGAGTAGGGAAGCGCAGAGTCTGAGACACAGGCATTGACTGATCTTCCCAACACATGGGGAGCTGCTTTCCCCACTCCACAGCCTAAAAGCAGAGCATAAAGGACAATAAGAAAAGCACAGAAAGAGCAATAAAGGTTTTCCTGGTTTCAACAGTCAATTAGAGGTGTCCCAGTTTTCAAAGTAACTAGCTCTGTAGCATGCTGAATTTACTCGCATGTCTGAGTTTCTACAACTCAAGAACAATGGAATGCAGAAGCAAAAATAACCGAGCAGTCAGGGTTAGGCCAGCTGCCCTCCTTCAGTAAATGGGACTGCAGCACAGGAGGAGGGAGAGATTCCATTTTTCTAGTGCAGTGTTCAGGAGCATTGGCAGACATGCTTTCCTAGCCCTGCTTCATGCACAACGCATTTTGCAATTTCTAGATAAAATAGGCAACAGTCCTATGGAACTACATGGTCTGAATTTGGTCTCTGTATCAGAGCACCACGTACTACTGATTGGCATACATAATTCGAGAGAAAACAGGGTATTATCTTTACAATAACAGACTACTTAGTAAGCAACCTGTTACAACTTCTGAAGGCTCCACTCTACCTCAAAAAATTATTGCAGAACATATTCTGGGTTACAACATGTGATTTGTACCACCGACACTGGAGAACAGCTAGGTAGATGATCAAACCTCTCCTTTTCAGAGGCTCCACCAAGTGCTTATAAAAATACTCAGCATAACAGCACTGCACATTTGTAAGATCAGCTGCCATGCAAGTGGTATTTCCAAGTTGTTCATTTCATGAAGTTTCACTGCGTTTCATAAAAATATTTACCCTTATATATATACATACACCAATTTTATGTATCACAACATACACCAAAATGCAAATTGCACCAGTTCAAAGCGTGTCTGGAGAGAGCCTAGCAATAACCTAAATTGCAATCCAGGACATGCACCAGGAGCACTGAGGTTCATCAAAACACTGGAGACAGATCTGCGAGCAGCAGTAGCATCCCTTCTAGTAAGGCTGGGAAAAAGCTGCTGTACTGAACTTGTGAGCACTTGCTCTCTGAACTGCTTGCAGTGACAGGCAAGTCCCCACAGACTGAAGAATGAAGTTTGCAGAAGCATCCAGTGTCAGATATAAATATTCTTGAAGTATATTTGAATGCTTATTGTGCAAGAGGAAAGTTGAAAACCTTTTGACAACAGGAGTTCATGAAAGTGTGTCTTGTCTTGATATATTTCAAATATCTGATAAAAAAAATAGATTATTACAGTGTACTGAAAACCCTAACTTTGGCTGTTATTTCCTGATTCTGAATTTCACAAACAGATGACTAGCTAGCCTAGAAATGTCTTGTTAGTGCTACAGAGCGCTCTGCTCTCAGCTAATAACAGGCGGTGTAAAAACACACAAATACTGTAAGAAGGAAAAAAAGTTAACCTCTGAGTCAAGTCAGCAGAGGCTCAATCTAACATATTTTGCAGTAACTTCAAACATCAAATCAGAAAGTGCCTCTTGTATTGCAGACCAATTGCTGTCACACTGGATTCCTTAAATCCATTATTTATCAGTGGAGAGGCAAAGGATCAGTCCAGGGGAGAACAGGAAGATAATTCTGAATGACCACATGGGCCCAATGTCTAACAATGACTTTCGGCTGAACAAAATAGTTAACAGAAAAATTAATCTAAATTTACCACTGAATGAAAGCAAATAAATAAATGAATGAATCAGTCTATATGATCGAATTATATGATCGATAAAGTAAAAGCTGAGCAGAACAGCTTCTGCTGTTTCTGCATCTTGCACAACAGTTAAATATGGTGCTCTACATTTTTATCATTAAAAATATTAAGTCATAACTTAAATGCCATGAAACTGTTACTTCGCACACACATAGCAAGACATGCCAACTGCGTAAGTGATTTAACAATTTAATGTCTTATTTCTGCAAACTGCTTACATGTGAGTAATTTTAAAATATTTTTAATCATGACGAACACCTGAGGTCAATATGACCTCTTGTCCTGCCTGTGGTACTTGAATTTAAATCTTTTGAGTGCACAGGAGGTGAAGAGAAGTATACAGAATTAGGGAGGGAGAGAACATTTAACAAAACAAGGCAGGATGGGCTTAATTTCTTAAATCTGACAAAATGAAGGCCAAGAGAATATATTGTTACTCTCTACATACTACACACACCAACTGTGTGAAGGGCAAACATTAAGCTAAGCAAAATGAAACTCGTTGGCAGAAGCCTAACTGTGTATAAAAGAGCCATAGGTAGTTTGAAGCAGTACGTTCAGAACAGCCTCGCTGTAGGAAACACAGGAACAAAATGACCTACTCAATTTAAGACCACCTTGATTAATGTGCAGAAGTATTATCTGGCACAGCTAGCTGGAAGGGCAGCCGCCTGATGGCCTCTCCGGTCCGAGGGCCTTCTGTTGGAACAGAATCTATAGACAACACTGTGAAAACCCATTAAACGTTTGACTCAGCACATCTGGCCAATGTGCAGCAGTACCAACACTTGCAAAATGCAATACGCCAAATGTTCTCCGCCAGTGCTGGCAGCACTAGCATGGCCCTCCTGCCTCAAGGACCTGCACACTCGCTGTTCCTCCGTGCAGCGCCACACACCCACACCGGCTTTTGGAAACTCTCACCCAGTCACGCCACCACTCATAGCACTGGCCGATTAAAACAGACCCAAGCAAGCAGTGCCCAAGGGTGCAGAATCACTGCACTGAGAGGCAAAATCCTCAAGAAACGTGAAAGTTCCACCTCTTCGTGCACACTGACATAACCCATATTTAAAGCATATTGAGGGTGACCGAGGGAAAAAGGCTGAAGTTTTAGTCCGCTTGTATTGTAGCTGTTATGTTACTGGTTTTCTAGCATTTAAACATACGCTGCATTTTTTTACATAAAAATCTAGATATATTAAAAATAAGGAATTCCACCTACGTATTAAAGACTTTAAGCAGTCGTAAAAGAAGCACCAGCTGCCAGTGACTAGCAAAACAACGCAATAAAAGCTTTCAAGTTATACATTCATGGTCAAACTACCAAACTTGGATTTTCTTAGAACAGAGAGTTACCAAAAGTCAAAGAAAAGAGGATGCATCCCTCTCTGTTCCCTTGCACAACACCTTCAGTCAAGGACAGACCTGAAAAAATTTCTGAATTGTACTTAAAAAGGCTAGTAAAGGCAAAGCATTTCATTATACAGAAAATACAGGGAGAGTTTTCTCTACCACACAACAGAGTTCAGATAACAAGACACAAACACAGAGAAGGCTTATTGCTGTAAATCCAAAGAACGCACTCACACTTCCACTGGAACAGCCCCAGCAAACTGCATTTGGCTCGTCAGCCCTGAGGTTTGTTTCCTGATGGCAGCGTGCTCAAGGAAAAATGTAGAAGAAAGGAAAAAAAGCAGGGTTTTTTTGCTAGATGAAATAGGCAGGTATTTACTGGCTCCAAGAAAACATGAAAGTATGTCAAAAAGAAGAGATCACAAAGAGCTAGAGGCTCACTTTGTACAAAGCGTAAGCCTAAAATCGTTTCATTGATAAAATGACTGTACTAGTGTCAGCGCAACAGTGTTAATTTGTGTGATTACCAAGGAGTGATTCAAAGTCACACTTCATCGTTACCCACCCAAGTAAAACTAAATGTAGAATCTGGCCCGATTAACTTTGACTTGCAGAGGCTGAATAAGGGGGAATATTAGAGACGCTAATTAGGATCAAAGAGTAAAGCAGAAAACCAAAACAAACCTAACACTGCAGTATAAGGATGGAAACATAAGCACATCTATTAATATCTAAACAAAACCCACAAAAATTTTAGGACAAGACCTTTTTAAAAGAATTTGTCCAGGTATCGCTTCCATTTCAGGATTTTCCTTTTACAGCATCTCTATCCCCCCCACCCTCCCATTTTCAGTCCTTTATTTTTTCTTTTTATACTGCTGATTATTTTTATTCTATTAGATTTAGTAATCTATAAATGCCTTTCCTGCTTACTTGCTGTTGGGACTCTTCTAAAGCTCAGGTACCCATCAGAAACTGTTATAGGTACTCTTGCTTGCTGCAAAATCCAGCTATATCCAGACCAAATTTTGGTGGAGATGACGCTTAGTCAGGATTAGTGAGAACATAATGCCAGAAAACGGTGCCTTATATGCATACTAATTTACATCAACGTAGCAGTACTAGCATGTTGGGGTTTTTTTTATTGTGAAGATGCACAACAATCCTACCTTTTCCTATTTTTTATGGGACAGCAGGAGGATTATGGGTATTTTCTTACTTTATTGGCTTATTTATTGTAACTAAGGAGCTTCATAAGGGTACAGTTCAAGGAAAAAAGAAAATAAGTATTGACTCAGCTCCTGACTTACCATTACTGCAACAAGTTTTAAGAGGCAGCACAGAGGGAGCTAGCATTTGTTCCCAGTCCTCTCAGGAAGTCATGTAAGCACAGAATCGACTAATTAACAGAACATCTATTTCTGTGCCAAAGCAGCAATAGCTTCCATTCATATATGCATTGACAGAACTTCAGCAGCAGAAAATACCATTAGTATATAGTAAAAAGTGCTGTATATAGACCTTTAATACCTCCTCATTCAAGTAATTCACCTAATTCAGCAGAGCAAAAGGAGGCAACAAGGCTTACTCAAGGTAGCTGCAACTCTCAAATCCATTTGCCATTTTCAAAGAACAGGAGTATTATGACTCCAGACAATGTCAGCGCTGCAGCAAAATGAACACAGTCAAATACAAAGCACACTACTTTGGGGTGTCTTGTTTTTGTTGGGGTTTTGTTGTTGTTTTGGTTTTGTTTTTTTGGTTTTTAATTTTATGATTGCTTCTAAAGAAGGACTCTAACTTCTATTTAGGGAAAATCACTATAATAAGACAAGTACCGTATGATCAGAATACAGTAAACAAAACTGAAGGTTAAAAAACACCACTATTTGCATGCTGTGACAGAGTCTAGAAAACAGTTGTTAACTGGTGCTTCTCTTTCAGGCTTTTCAGAGTCTGTAATATTGCACTGAAAATGTTTACTAAAAAGAAATGAAATATCTGGAAACAGCGACTGGCTGCTAGCCAAAATGCCAGGAGGCTGTTTTGGGGAAACGTGCTGGCATGCCTTCCAGGGTTTACTGCCTAGCAGGCCGCCTTTTCTGGGCAGTTCCTTGGCAGAAATGGTTGAGCAACATTTTATTTACTTTTTGTTATCAACAGTTACTGCTTTCAGAACAATTGCACTGCTCTAAGTGGCACAATATTGTAATAACCATTTTCAATAGTTCTTGAAAATGCACGGGGATTCATGGACTACTTGTAAAGAGTACGTGAAAAATGACTATGGGAAGCAAGTATATGGCGGCCCACGCATGTGAACAGAAAATATAGAATTACATGCCACTAGAAACTACTTCCATGTCCCCAAAGCCAGTGATCTATTAAGATCTAATAGATCTTATTAAGATCTAATTAGAGTACCACTACATATATATATATGATATATTGCTGCTGCCAGCTACTTAAATAACACCTTTATTGTTAACAAATACAGTCCTTAAAATTCAGAACTTTTCTTTTTAACTCTGAACTGAAAAATTTCCTAGTACAACATAGCATGAGAGAAAAAAAAAAAGTTTGCGACAAATAACTATGTAAAAAGTGTATTCTTAAAACAGTCTGTCTGCATTAACAAACAAAACAGTACCAAGAATTACTATGTGAATAAGGGTTGCAGATTTTGTCGGAGATAGCCAGGATGGGAGATCAACGCTTCTATCACGTATTCTACTTTGAACTCTCCTCTTAGGTTTAATTCTGAAAATCAAAGCAACAAGTGGAAACAGACATCTCTGGGGTGCCTAAACCTAAACACACCTAGAATTAAAGCGTGTTTGTTGCATGTAAGAGCAGCTGTAGTGGATCACGCAGGAGTTTTCATCTTGCTAAGGGGCATGCCATTAGCCACAGTTAGAAATAGGCTAGTAGGGAAAAAAATTAAGGACAGGGAGTAAGAGTGTGATTTTGCCCTCATCCATCTTCTAAGCATCTGAGAAACTTAAAGCCTTAAAATTTCTGCTTCACGAAAAGGACTCTTTGCATGCAGTACTTGCTTGCTGCTTTTTAACCTTCTTTAATACCACCTTGAAGGTACTGAGGGAGTCTTAAATCTAGAAGTACTTAACTTTAGCTTCAACTTAACTCCAACCTCAGGGTTGGATTCCTCTTTCCTCAGTCCCAGAAGTATTCCTCTATGCCAGGAAATAGAAATATAAGCTTCCCCCCAAAATAGCACTAGAATTTAAAATTAAATTGTAACGGTGAACCTATATAATGTTAAGAATTAGCTTGATACAGATTCTTTATGCAATGGCATAATTTCTCTTTCTCAAAAAAAGAAAACTTAAATTTTCAACTCTTCAAACCAATTTCCAGCCTTTACATGGCATAGCTTGGCAAGGGCAGCAGGCAGAGGCAGAAATCTGGAATGCATTTTTCTACCAGATGTTTCTGGGTCTTTCCTGGTCTCATCAGCAACCTTGTGGGGCAGTTTACTGCTCCCTGTTTTGGCAATGTGGTGATCAATGTGGGAGCCTAATGCAGAGGCAGTTTTATTCCCTGGAATTCTTGCTTCACATCATGAAATGCTTTTCTGTACAACAGAATACTCTGTGATATTTTTCTAAATTTTCTCTAGCAACAGCACCAGACGTGTAACAATTCTATAAATGTAGTTTAAAACTACAATAATGTCTATTTTATATATACACATACAACTTCTAAGGCAAGACATGTTACATAACTAAACGCTCAATGTAAAATTAACTTTGGGTATTTTACAATAGTTTTAGGTTTGGGGTGGGGAGTTGAGGACAATCATTAAAATCCATGCTCTCAGCATCACCATGTCTCATTCATTAGCAATTCCATCTGATATTTACAGCCTCCTGCAAACTTATGCAGCATGAAGAGGTAAAAATTAAACCACATTCCGGAAGTGTGAACTGAATGTTCTAGAATTAGAATATAGTCGTTGACCCCATGAGACTTCTCACCTTGTCATTGCGAAGATACTAAAAATAGATCACTGCTTGCATGTTTTTCTTTCACAGATGTTCATTTTACTCAAGAGGATTGTAAAACATACAGTCTTTATTTCCCAGTATTAAAAAAGCTAATTAAATAACCTCTGCAAGTTCTGATCATTTTTATTTCAAAACAAACAAAGTTTTCTCCAGGGCAGGCGTAACACTGCTCAACAGTAGAGACAAAATTGAATTTTACTGCCCCAAGGATCTTAACAAAATAACTATTTTTTTTCTTATACCCAAAGCAACAATGTGTAGTTCTGAGATGACAGTGGACCTCCAGGCTCCATAGTCTTCAAGAAGCTCAGGGTTAGAACCTCCCACACAGGCTTAGCCCAGACGACTTCATGGCAAACACTCACACTCTCTGCATTCAACTTTGCAGTCTCTGCTGCCTCCTCAGTCACAAAGTCCTGCCCTGTTTGAGCTTCAGCTGCTCCAAGCAGCAGCTAGCCTAGCTTTTTTCAGTAAATCTCCATTTCTTAAACACAACAGGCTGTTTCCCTTTCTTCAGAAGAGGCACCCTTAAGAAGTCATGGAAAACTACACCTAAATTAAGAAAGCTAATTTGCTGCAATGCCTCCAGAACAAAGTGTATTCCTGCAGCTTGGAAATGAAGAGAATTACATAAATTGCATGCTAAAGTACAACTGAGCCATAGTAACCGGAAACAAAACGACGAAGAAATGCTCACTTCAGCAGCTACCGAAAATGATACACTAAAGTACTTGGATAAGGCAGTGGAGCAGAAAGTCATTCAATTCCATTGGTACTTTTTAAGCTGCAGTGAGGACAACTGCCATTAGACCCAGGCTACAATACACGTCATCCAGGGACACTGGAAAACATAAAATAGTTTTACTTTTTTGGAAAGCAGTGTCAAATAAAAGTCTCTCTTCTTTTAACACAGACGTGTCCATTTCCTCTAGAATTTTCTGGGCTTTATGTCCTGAGATTGTTCAGGGTGCCAGCAACATCTGGGTCACCTGACATTTACTGAGTGAAATGAAAGATGGTTTATGTATAATTAACACATTCAAACTTCCTTGTTTCTGGCATTCACATGAAATTAATTATGTATTAATATTTAGAGTGCTCAAATTTAAATTCTGAGCAGCTTTTGATTCTCATACTTAAGAGCACTAATGAATCAGACATTCATCCCGTTTGGCTTCTAAGCAGATACGAGTACAAAAATTATGTAAGAATTAAAATGACCCACAATACTAAATCACAGACAGCAAAAGGTGGGAAAGAGATTTAAGTCATCACAATCTACTTGACTCTAGAAAATAACAGCAGCTCCAGCTATAAAGTTTGTTTTGAAGTTCAGCTATATGAAACTTTTTCCTCATTCATTACAGTAGGATATTTTACTGAAGCGCTGTCAAGCAACATAGAAAACATGTATTTTCACACTGTATATTTGTGACCCTAAGGCCAGCATTTTACACCTATTGCACGTTTACACATTCAAAGGTAACACTCTAACTTAACTTCCCAGTTAAAATAACCTTGTAAACACTTCCAAGAAATCCACTTGTACAGTACTTTTATAAGGTAGCAAAAAGACAAAATAAACAGATTCCACAGACTGTCATGATCTCCCCATTCTGGAAGGCATTACATTCTCCTTACAGAGCACCTGCAGCTGCCAGGCACTACCCCAGGCATCAAGTTTAGGAAGCAGAAACACAGTAATACTATACTGACATACCGCTGGGTGGTCCTGCTGCAAAATGTTTACCATCTACAGAGAAATCAGTAAGATATACAGATTTTATCAATTTCCAAGTCAACACTCGTCTCTTTCTTTTTCCTGTTTAGATTTGAAAGATCTTTTCTGAAAGAGGGAAATAGATCGGGTCTCTGTGCAATCTCTCTCTACTGTACCCTGTGATCTCTCTACTATACCTCAATATTGAGAAGCCAAATGCCAGAAAAGTAAACATTTAATCAAAAATGTAACCAAAGAAGATGTCACATGTGAAAATCGTAAAACAAGTTTACAAAAATAAAATCCTCCTTTATTTTTATTCAAATAAGCATCCTAAAAATCTCAGTCTCATTGTACATTTCAAGCATATTCCTTCAACATACTTCTATTACTTAACAGCCTACCTGATCCAAAAGCTATGTAAATTCCATCCTGTTCTGTTAGACATCATGATTTCTTGAATCCTAACCTTGGAGAACTAAATGTACAACTAAAAGGTTTGACTTCTCACCCACCAATTCACAGCACCGAGACATTGCTCACTGAGAAAATCCAAGTTCATCTTTGCACCGCATCTCATTGTAGGCGACTAGCATTACAAAGAACCTACAGTATGTTTCATGCATTTGAACTGATTAAAAGCTATATGCTGCATCTCACTATAGTATTTAATCTAGGTCCCTGAGATACTTTTAATATTACTACAAAATAAAGTGGACAGTATGTATTTATACTTATATTTATTAAACAAAATATGTGTCATTAATTCATAACAAAAGGTGAACCCTAGCAAAATAAGGACAGAAGAGAGTTAGAAATTCGTTTTAGAAGAAAAGATACACAGTGACAGTTTTACTTCCCCACCCTCTCCAGACGAGCCACTTTACTATCACCACAGCTATTTACAGAATACTTCCTTCAATGGCCGTATCCTTTACACAAACTACTTCCCAGTAGAAGTAAAATTAAAATAAAATCAGCCCAGGTAAAAATACTTATGAGTCTCTGAAGCAGTAACTTCTGCAAGGTACTTAGACACAGACAGTTCCCTTGTCACGCACACTTCGTATTTTCATATTAAAATAAATCAGTGAAAAGTAGGGTCCTTATAGTAAAGTAACAGAAGTCTTAACCTGCTACTTACCCCAGGAATTATCTTTTTCAATTAGTAAGGACATCTGAAGGTAACTTTTTGTTTGTGAAAAGCTAAAAGACATACAAGCAAGAAAAATTCAGAAACAAAAAAGAAGAACTTGGTATACGGACATTTTTCTTTAAAAATCACGTAAGAAGTGCCCTGCTCCAGTCTGGCCATGTTCCTTCCTGCCTTTAAGGTCTAAGGAAAGTACAGAGAAGAAAAGAGTAGGGAAGAAAAGCAATATGCAGTAGAACTAATGCAAGCTAATGAATAATTGTTCCCATCTTATTTGTATTGGCCCCTACAGTCATCTTTCAATTTAAGTGACCAAAAAGTGTAATATGTAAGGAGTATTTGGAACACAGAAAAAAAAAAAGAAGTTATTCACAGAACTCTAATTTATAAATTTCATGCACAGTTAATCTAAGTTAGAAACTATTTTCAAAATGAAAGATTTTCTGTTTACAGTTGAGAGAAATGCCAGCATAAACATAAAAGAAAATAGAAAAATAAATTGAAAGACCTCCATTTAAACTTTGTCAACAGTTTCACAGGCCTGCCTATCTGCACTATTTTATGTGAATAAATCTATGCCAAGTGACAAAATTTATCGTAACTATAGAATTCATCCTAAAAATGCATTTCCATCTTTTTAGCAAAATTTAACTCCCCAAAATCTCATATCAAGCTGCTGACCCAACAATATTCACACACCAGGATAAAGGAATGAATTTAATCCTGAAGTAGTTCTTCTGTTCCAATTATCTTTCCATTACAAAAACTGTGAAGCATATCATCCTACATAAAGGGATTCCGAATTTGAGTAGAAAATTCAGTGCATACAAAAAGTATTTTTGTTTCACTGCTGCTGATACTTAGCTCAAGTGCAACCCCCTCTTACTTCTAAACCTTCAAGTGGATTTTTTTTTTTTTAAATCCTTACTTGTGGATTTTTTTTAAATGAACTTAAAACACCTCAAACATGTTCCTTTATGTTACCATCTTAGTCATATCTGCTTTAAGATAAACTACAGAACTACACAGTATAGCCCACCATACATGTGAGTAACCCTTAGGTCTTCAAAGAACAAAGACTGAGCACCACCAACAAACTGGAGTTTTCTGCATTTCCTATTCACCAGTTACACGTGAACACTACACCAATATTATGACTGAGGAATTATTTTGGGCAAATAAGCCTGTACGTAAGCAACAGCAACATCCTAATTGCTATGCTACACGCAGTAAGTTCAATGACATGCTGTACAGAGCTGTAGTAACTGATTACCTTACAGGAACTGGTAGTGGAGAGGCTATTTCTGATACCCAGCAAAGGGAAACACATCAAAATGACTTTATTCCTCAGTCATTTCAGAACCCCAAAAAGTTTTTGTGTTGTACTGTGGTTAAAAGCATTCTTTGAATATTATATATATAAACATTATCCTTATTCCCACTAACGGGTAAGCAGAAGGCATATTTTAATCCATCATAAATGTTTTCCCTCCAGAAAGGGACGCGTAAAAAGCTCATGTGGTTATTCAAGGCTCTGTAATGCAACTCCCATGAAAGAAACTTGGGAATTCAAGAATCCCTGTTGACCATTTGCTCCTTCTCCATCACTGGCTGAGAACGACACAGTGACATTAATTTTCTGCTCCAGTGCCTGCTGCTCTTTGTCAGACCACGTTAAGGCAATACTGGGCCAGATCCTCAACTGTGATAAACAGATGTTATATCAATGTAGCCCAAACAAGAAGTTAGATGCAGGTTCTCATGCTGTCTTCAAAACTGCATTTTAAAATATTGAGGAAGGGTACATAATTTTTCCCATTTACCTGCCCTTAAAATCCTGAATTGCTATAAACATTTTTTCTTAGTGGTATTTGAGGTCCTGATCACTGACGGCACTGTGTTAGGTAGGACACTATCTCCAGGGGCTTGCTATCAGTGTGAGACACACAAATCACATGCTCCGCAATCTCACTGCCCATTTCACACTGTCCACTACATTCAGAGAATCATTTTGAATCTAGCACAAATATTTAGAAGGAAACTATCATTTAGCAGACACATAACATCCACATGCCACGTACGCATAATGCCTATGTTGTACTAATGCACTGGCCAAAAGAAATCTTGTCTTGAATTAATCCTTTTCTTTGTGTCTTAATGATCTTCTAGCCCAACCTCCTGCTCAACACAGTTCAACCTGAACAGGTTGCTCAGGGCCTTGCCCAGTCAGGCTTGAAAATCTCCAGGGATGGAGTTTCCTCAATTTGTCTGGGCCCTTTTTTCCAGTGTTCAGCCACTCTTGGGGAATTTTTTTTTCCTTGTATCTAACTGGAATTTCTCATCTAACCTCTGCCCGTTCTCAGGTGGGAAGAGGCTTGACCATCTGCTGTACACCCCACCACCAGGTGGTTGAAGACGTTTATTCCATGAGGCACAGAAAAGGTGCTCATAGTGAATTATACTAATTGCCACCAAAACCCTCACAAAACCCAATCCAGAATGCCAACAGAATACAACAATGCAATGGTCTAAGTGCCCTTCATATTCCAGATGTTTCTCCTGCCTTTCTTAGTCTTTTATTTTTTCTTTGAAGAGCGCCATTTCTGTTTGACACTGAAGAAGGCCTAAGAATCATTTATTTAAAGCGACTACCACGTTGACAAAAAAGGGGAAAAAATCAAATAAAATGCAAGAGGGATTACAAAAAAAAAAATCAATCGATAGTTAGATAATTCATTTACTGAAATGTCACAAAGTTTGCATCTTACAACTTTATCCACCTGGGTACCACAGAATCTCAATAAAGTATTACACCTCTTTAAAGGCTCTTGAGACACTTAGCCCCTGCATCTTAGAATGCAGCTTCATTTCCTTTCATATATTCCTCATTCTATACAGTTAAATATATTTGTAGATAAATAATACTAGTCTTCAAACAAAAAGCCATAACTGCAACTCAGTCCTGTTAGTAATCTATTTATGTATAATGTAGATGACTGTCATAATTACAAGATAAGTAACACCTGCTCTGTTCCAGAAGAGGAATGGTAAGGGACATTTTATAGGTGGTCTGGAAGGTTACTAAGTCTAAAGTCATTAACCATGAAAGGAACCGAGATGCTCATGGACATTACTTTGAGCCTTTACTGCTCGAGTCCCAATCCTTCTGCCAACTGAGGTCACATAGCACAGAAAGAGGGACAGACTCAGATTAAATGCCAATATGTATTGGTGAAGGTATAAAGCAGATTGAAATAAAAGTGTAAAACTCACTATCGTCATATATTCTGTCTAAAGCAATATGGGACTCCTGGAAAAAATGCTCTTCTGATCAAATACACAGAAGCAATTTTCAGGACCAGCAGAGAAAGACAATTTGAAGGTTGAGACTGCTCATAGAGAATGAACTACCCTTTTATTTCTCCTTTTGGTTTTAAGGAGACAGTTCTGCCTAAAGTATGTCGTCTTGTCCCAGTCACCACTGTATGGCACAGACTACTGCTGAGACAGACCCTGACCTCTTCATGCCTGCCATACAATTTCCCATATTAGCATAGGAGATACTCCAATTTTCAACATCTTTAGTTCCCAGCTAAATTGAGGATGACTTATAAAAGGTCACTGAAGTAACCTGAAGTCAAAGTGGCAAAATCATAGATTGAACTTACTGAATTGCTGAATGTCAGTAATAATTGACATCGCACCTATCTCCTCTGAATTCCGCAATAGGGACGGTCTTTTTATAGCAAGCCTTTATTTTCTTTTGTTCTGTGTTTAAATTGTTCTATTAATTTCACTGAGGTGTTCAAGTGAAACATTTTCTTTCCCCATAATCATCGAAAACCAGAATATTTCCAAAGACATTACCTGTGGATGTAAACAGCACTAAATGAAACTTTCCTGGAAGATTAGAAAAAAAGCAGCAGCCCAAAAATAGGTAACAAGTAACATATTTCAGAAAAAAAAGGCACAGTAGCAGCTTGCAAGAAAAGCTGTTGTGGTTTTTTTTTTTCCCAGAAGTACAAAAAGGG
Organism: Dromas ardeola; assembly: GCA_013398915.1. Classification (NCBI taxonomy): domain Eukaryota; kingdom Metazoa; phylum Chordata; class Aves; order Charadriiformes; family Dromadidae; genus Dromas; species Dromas ardeola. Next base: position 481,797 of record VYZM01018915.1, on the reverse strand, counting down.
AGATTACTATTTGTAACAATATAACCTGAAAGCCCAAGAAAATTCCTAAGCCTTTCCCAATAGTTGCATGCTGTCATGGATGGAGAGATGCACTTCACTTATAAGAGGGAAGCAGCAATATACTTGTTGACATAAAAGAGTGATTTAACAAAGTTTGATAGTAAATGTGACAGTGGTTTCATAAGATCCGATGGCAAGGTACCCCTGGTTATTTACTGCAGAGGGGACAGTGTCAGACAAAACTGTGGGGAGACCCTCCTGTTGAGTCGAGGTCCAGAGACAACCCCTTTGTTTTCTAAACTCCTTCTCAGGGAGGAGTCTAGGTGCAGCTGGATCCAATCCTAGTCCCAGACATGGTCAATGGTTTACGTCTAAAGGCTTGTATGTGCAAACTCACTCTGAACTATAATCTTAGTGAAGCTTCAAAGTTTAGCAAGCTATTAGTCACTTACTGAGGATCTGTTCTGGCAAGGAATCTCTCAGCCTTGAGGAATAACCTTGAGAGGCGTCCCTGCTAAAGGGGAGGGAGATGCTGGCATGCAGCCGCTGCTGTGCAGGAGAGCTCAACGGGCTCGTGGGCTGTTCACTATTTATGGGGGTAAGATGATTGACTTATAGTGATATTTGCATATCAACCACAGTACCAGTATTGTGGTTAGGTGGCGTATTGATCAAGTTAACCCTTGGCTATTGTGTTACCCGTCTCCCCCAAATCCACTTTGAGCGAGATGCAGACATCACAACCAGATGCGTCCATTATGACCATCACAGGTGGTTACTGGTTATGGGAGATAAAGGTCAGGTTGGGGTGATGGGGGGAACACACCATCACACGTGCCAGCATATTAGCGTAGGTGCTCCCTTCAACAGTGAGACACTTTCTTTAAACCTCATGCAATTTGGATACAGAAAATTGATACAGTAGATATAGAAAACCTTGTCAGTGTTTTTAATATAATCCCATGTATAGCCTTGCAGTTTCCTTATAACTTTTAGAGGAACAGCAAAGGGAAGACACCATACTTTTATACTGACCCACAGCTGCTGTGCAACTGCAATTAAACTCTATCTCCTGTTAGAATTCATTTTAATCAATAATGCCCAAGGGACCATGACTGTATTCAGAAAATTAACATGTCATCAAGTTAAGAAAATAAATTACCTTTGTTGCCGAGTAAGTAAATTTAACTATTTAAGTTGATCCTCTCTTTTACTTTATGCCCTAAAATCAGACACCATCATTTAAAACCACAATTCCTCCATCTCATACTCTTTAAAATAGATAACACACATACTGGGTGGCTGCATTTCACTACTACGTGCCAAGTTCAAGCAACCAGTTTGCATCAAAACACCAACATTTTCCAAATACCTTAAAATCAACGTAGCCGAAATAAATATTATTCACATACAATACGAAAAGGCAATCAAAAAATAAACTTACAACCCACCCACATCTATCTCCAACTGTTGCCATGCATATAGTCCCCAAGGAATTCTGTTCTCCTGAGCACAGACCACTACAGCGATTGATTTTGGTTTTGTCTGATTGTTGTAATTATTCAAGTGACAATTACAACTTTTAGATAACAACATTTCTGATGACAAGAAGAGTAGGGAAAATAAAAAGATTATTTTCAGCTGATAGGTTTCAAGATTTTTTTAACATAAAATCCATTATGTTAATTCCATTTCAACATAACCCACACTAGTGATCAAAGTGGTTTTAACCTATGTTTCTACTAAGCACACTAGGTAGCCAAGTCAAGCTTCTTCCCCTAATTTATTCAGGGCCTTCATAAAATTCATTTGTGTAGCTGTGTTCCTCCAGCTCTGTTGTATTTAGATCAATATTTAGACAAGCCAGCAAGGAACGGAGAAGCCAATGAAACTACACACAGAGATTTTGCCCCAGCTCTACAAGGCAGCGAGAAAAGAACCACCCCAGAGATGAAACTCTTCGGGCAGCAGGGAGATGACGCTGCTGAGCAGACTTCTGCCTGAGGTTTCTCTCACTGAACAGGATATGAGGATCTGTGATTCTGTGACAAGAAAGATTGCCTGCCATAGCACATAAGTGTGAAAAATGACAGAAGTGACTGTGACATGGGGCAGGGTGTGACTTCATGGTGGTTAATGAAGACTGAGGCAAGAAACAGCAAAAGTTTGCAGAAATACATGTTGGGGTACAGATGCTTCAACCTACCATCGCTGTGTCAATGCCCTTTCTGGGTCAGATGAACACCTTCCTAACAGATTTCTGTTTATATTGGTTTGTTTAAACCACTTTGGTGCTGCAGAAGACAAATAATCCCGTACCTGTGCTAATACAGAGGGAAGGAGGAATGGCGGACACCAGCTCATCCCACCCAGCTAAGTACCATCAAAATGAGAGTGGATGCTATTAACATCAAAAGCAGACCCGAAGGTCAACACATGCAACTTCCAATTTTCTTTTCTTTGTGGTGTGGCAGATGTCTGTAATTCTTCCACCTACAAATAAATAATAAAATAAAACCTATACCCAAATGTTTGTAGCTGGGCGAGAGCTTTCCAATTAGCTAGTAACCTACTTTGATCCTGATGAAGCCCATATCCAGACAAGCACTCCTCTAAAATGAAGGCTTCAGAGCACCAATTCATCGAGAGATGGATCTATTACAAAACTTTCTGCTTTTCTGACCCGAGGAACTGACTCAAAAAAAAAAAAATTATCCCTGAGAAGAGCCCCTGAAAAACAGAAAATTAAGGGATACCATTTGCAGGTACTCCAAAAATTACTTCTGTTGCAAGCTTATTTCCAGTTCTGCTCAGTATGACCTGTTATAACAACAGTATGAAATGCACTCCTCCTTCAGTGCAAATTAGCAGTGCTTGACTCCTCACTCATCCCTCTCCCTGTTCCACGTAACCGGGGGCTGAAAGCAAGAGATGAGGAATCAGAGCAAGGCATTTGATTAACTTACACAGATCACGACAGTTATTATTTCAAATATGTCCTGTGGTGTCCCTTGTTGTTTGTGATGTGTTTACCTGTACTGGATGCAGGCTATGTTTTGTTTTTGGTTTTTTACTCATATATACGTTTACAAAACAGTGCCTCATCTTAACTGCAAAACTGAACTACAAAATAACCAAAAGGGTGGTTGAGTTCTGTCATGTTCGTGAAAACACTCAGTTACCCACATGCTCCCAGCTGCTGTCAGATTGAGCCTCTGCCAAAATACATGAACAAGGATCAAGAACTGAAAGCAGCACATGGAAATTAAAAAGCATTTTAAAGTCCTGTAGACTTTAAGACACTTTATTTTACAGAAGTTTAGCTATTCTTTTTCAGAAATGAGCAAGGTCAGCCTGTTCCTTTTAAGCATTACATGAAGCATAACAATACTGTGCGGTACTGAAAGAAAACTCATCTTGTTTGGCAGATAAATTATGGTAGATTCAATTTCACTTCTTCCATTAGCACAGCACAAAACCAGAGAAATTTTGCCTGAAATCCACTGAGACAGGAAACAGACAGACAAATTGGGATTGTGAGGTTCTGAATGGCATATATACTGCCCTAAGTCCTGATATTTATTTTCTAAGTGAAGCAATTACTGAACAAAAAGATAAGCATGGTCATTTCAGTCCAAGTGACTATTCTGCAGTTATTTTAAATTGGATACTGTTGTGTAAGTTTCTGATTCCACAGGGATATGATATCACTAGGAGATCTATTAAACCTGTAAACACACACCTCCACATGCATAAGGTACAGATGATGTTCTTTATATGTTATTTAAAATTGCCCAGATAAAACACTCCTCCTCCTCTAAAATCAAGTCTTCACAGAATGTTTATACCAGTAATTGTATTTCCAATGCATCTCCCATCAGTTACTGGTTTATCGTTACTATTTTTAGAATAGAAAGTTGGATGCCTGTTAAATACTATGATGATTTTAAATTAACTTCTCCCAAAGATTACATTCTCCCACTCAAGCCCGTATTCTCCTTTGCCGGAATAGGGCAATACGCTAAATTTCCCAAAGCAAGGAATATCAATCTTTGGCTGTTGACAAGGAGCACTGGGCTTGCTGCAGTAGCAGTGAGCTTCGTCAAATGCCACGTGCTTTGTCTTTACCAGTTCCTTCTCTAAAGATGGATGTAGGCACACGTGTTTGGATGGGCACTGTACTGAGCTCCAGCTACCACCAAGTCACGCAAAAAGCTGGTGAACAAAAACGCTTGATTTGCCATATCATTTCCCATTTCTACACCGACAGCATAACTCGTGCTCCTAGACAATACCTACATAATCACCCATATTTTGCCTTTCATTTAGACATTTCTTTATATGCCCGAAGTTAAAAAGTCATGAAAAACCCTTTTGAAATTAAAATTTCCTTCTGATTAGAAGGGGCTCTTTCCAAGCCTAACGTCTCTCAATGTGCCACACGCTGTTTTCAGGCAATTTTGCAAGGCTCTCCAAGAGAAATTTCTAGGGAAAAGAAAAAACAAAACAAAAATCAACCAAAAATTCTTCTTGTATCAAATTAGTCATCTGCAGGGGAAAACAACACTGCATAAATGCTCTCTGCACATATGGCGTAAAAAATATGAGCTACAGAGTACTGGCTAATATACATATATTTTGTAACAATACCGTCCTTTATTATCTTGCTTTCACCTTGCAAATTCTTGCAATGTGAAGATTTAGACTAATAGGATCTGTGCTCATATATACAACAGCCTACATTTAAATGATTTTTTTTTTTTAATTTTAAATTTTGCAAAAAGTACTATCCTAGGGACAAATCCAGTGATTAGACCAGTCCATTTGGACTCCTGAACTGTGACCTGGTGCAAGGACAGCAAGCTCCTGATGAGAGCAAGGTGTAAACACAGCTAGGTGTTTCTGAGACAGGCAGTTATTATGGTATTACGTTATTATGCGTTCTTAATTTGAAGACAGACTTTGATAAATCAACTCATGTATTTTGAGCAAGGAGCCTATTGATGAAGTAAAGGAATATGGAAGCACACAATGTTATTTGGGTAACTTCAACTCGCCACTTCCATGCTACACAATATAACCCACTGGCTGCTGCTTTTTAACAACTCAACTTTAAAATTACAACAAATCCTTAAAGCTTGACAGAAGATCAGATGAAGCTGTATTACTGAAGAAGGACTTCATAGTACAGCAGAGAATCAGTAGCAACTATAAAACTAACTGCAAATTAGGGAATATGCAGATTAGTTGCTGACAAACATCAAGATGGTGTTCCACAAAATGCAGGTTCATCAACCACAATGATGGCAAGAACTCACTGAAATTTCATATAAATAACACTAGTAAATTTCTGGTAGTAATTTTCTTAGCAGATGGACTGGACAAATGTACATCTCGAGCTCTTCCATGTAATGCTTTAAAGAAAAGGCAGCACTTTCAGCACGCCACAGTAAACACACAGGTCAACAGTCACGTGCTCACAACCTTTAGGCATACCATAGAAAACTTTCGGGTGCTAGCAGCCTTAAACGGAAACCTGTGACGTTTCACAGAACAGGTCCCAGACCAAGTCAGTACATTCACACACAGGCTGCAGATTCCACGACCTAGTTAGTTTATCATTTTGTTTACCAAAAAGAAACCGCTCCTCTTCACACTTGCAGCTGACATTACAAACAAGAGGCAGTATTCAGGCTAGAATGATGCACAGTTACAGTTATGAAAGACATTAAGTGAGCAGAACTGAATTCAGCAGCCCATTTGATGGTGACGGGATGATCTACAGTAATGGGGAGAGTCGAATTAGACTATTAGATTAATTAATCTAGACTTCTTGAAGAGGTTGCTAAATAAAGAGCTATTTGACCAAGCGCTGGGTAAGGCCTACCAAACACGTTAGCTACAATACAAAAGACTTCCCTTTCACTCTTCATTTTGGATTCTCTGAGTTCTTACTAAATGAGACACTTTTTCCTAGCTTTAAAAACTTTAGGCTTCAGTGTTCATTCTTCTAAGGAAGAGCAGGGTGACCTTCAATGTGCTCCTCCACTGATACTTAATTAACTGCAGGTAGCAGATTCAAGCACCACTACATCCTTCTTGCCTGTTCACCCCTGTGCTGAACACATTGCTCTATAGACTGCACTCTGAGTTTATATTAGATACAAGGTAGTAAGATACAAAAAAAAAAAAAAAAAGATATATTCATAGACTTCACTGTTATGTGAGCTATGAGGACATTAGGCTAAAACTTCTCCTCACATTTTATGAGAATTCAAGAAACAATTAATGACTGTACATGGTAATGGGAGCAGTTTGCAGCAGCAGATAAAATCACAGCCAGTCATTTCAAAAGAAAATCCACCATATATTTGGGGGCTGGTAGGGGGTAGAAGCAGAAACTGAGTTGAAATAATTCAAGAGTAGCAGCTCATGCAGGATTCTTCAATTATTGAAGGCCTTCAAAACATCTCACTTGACTGAAGGACTGTTAATAATAAATATACAATCAACACCTTTTTATGGATTACTTTCAAATGCTGGTTTCTCTTCAGTCCCTTCCATTTCTTGTCTTGCAGTTCCTTCAGGTGTTCTGCAGTTAGAATCATAGAACCATTTAGATTGGAACAGACCCTTAAGACCACTGAGTCCAACCGTTAATCTAATGCTGCCAAGTCCACCACTAAACCATGTCCCTCAGCCCCACATCTACACGTCTTTTAAATACCTCCAGAGATGGTGATTCCACCACTTCCCTGGGCAGCCTGTTCCAATGCTTGATAGCACTTTCAGTGAAGATTTTTTTCCTAATACCCATCCTAAACCTCCCCTGGCGCAACGCAAGGGCATTTCTTCTTGTTCTGTCACCTGTTACTTGGCAGAAGAGACCAACCCCTACCTCGCTACAGCCTCCTTTCAGGGAGCTGTAGAGAGTGATAAGGTCTCCCCTCAGCCTCCTTTTCTCCAGGCTGAACACCCCCAGCTCCTCAGCCGCTCCTCATGAGACTTGCACTCTAGTTACTCAGGACCATGCATAAAACCAGGTGGAAAGGAAACAACCTAAGCTGAAGTTCACTAATTTAAGTGCTACCATAAGTCACTCAGAGGTCACCACTTAAGAGTGGACTTCTGTTCAGGAGGAAAAAGCAGTACAGGTTTGTTTCATTTCTGTTACTACTTTTCTAAGGATTTTTTTATAGCACTGAGTTGTATCCAAGTTACCCAGATCATTCTGCATATCAAATGGCAAACAAGTCTTTTTTGAAAAGCAGTATTAAAACAACTTCACACACGCGCTGAGACTTAATATAGACATTCATCCCTCGGCTACTCCAAACACACACAGACGGAGATGATATGCATATCACTACAGACACTTGCAGAGGGTTTTCACCTCCTCCCTATTCTCTACTGAGTAACCCCTGTCTTGAAATACTGTTCCAACCTTCCAGACACTGAGCAGTTCAAAAGGTTTGCACTGAAATAAATATGACACATCATGCAGCTCCAGAAATATTGCCATACCCTCAATGCAAATAACGATTTTCTGAACAAAAATAGCCCAAGATACAAATGATTCGGTGCTATCTTTTGAAGAGTATTTTTTAAAAGTGAATATCACTTCACCATCTGAGCCATAGGAATAACCTATTGCTAAACACAGACTTTGTTTTTAATGTCACTGGAAAGGGATAGTTTCCTACAGCTTGGGGAAGTGGGCTGGCAACAATCCCGTGAAACTTTTGCCCAGGAGCAGAGGCGAGTGGGGCAGCAGGCTGCCAGCAAGGCTCCGCAGTCTCCATCCTCAGAGGTTTTCAGGGCGCGACTGGACACAGCCCTGAAGAGCCTGGTCTGACCCCAGAGCCGGCCCTGCTCTTAACGGGAGGGCGGACCGCAGACCTCCTCAGGTCCCTTTCCACCCAAATTAGTCTTACTCCCGTTCTTAGTTTCTCACTACTACAGCACTCATCCTAGAAGCTGGCAAGACGAATTCTGTGCTGTGAAGGTCCAACTTCCACTCAAAATGATGGTAGCGAAAGAATATGGTTGTACAGGAAGAGAAGCTGGGAAGTGCTCAAGTGACGATTAAAGAAATGCCTACAATATTTGCAAAAAAGGATAAGAGAATATATAATAGTGGATTGTGCAACGTGGGTGGCCAGTTTTCCCTTGCAGTAAAGATACGTGACTTTGTCAGTGGCAATGAAATTATATTTTGTTTACTAGTCTGAACAGATCATAGCACATTATTATCATATAAAACTAAGATAAATCTAAACAAGCAGTAACTTAGCACATCTAGCTGGGCCTCTGAAGCAGAGACAACTGTGTACTTATCACACCATTACAATGCAATTAAAAGTACAGAATTAATAATTAAGAACTTCATCAATTTGATTTATCTAACATAACAAATAGTCTCACCAAGCACTTCCAACAAGCACAAAACAACACACATTTTATCACAGCATCTTGATCCTAAGTGAACTATTTTCACTTATATGATCTCCAGCCATTACCACAATACTATCTTCTGAGTTTGGCGTGAATATTATTTAAGATTTGAAATCCCTTTTCATATCAAGTTTGCTACTTTTAGACTTAGGAACAATAAAACCAGCACAGTGCAGAGTTGCCAAGCTCGCCTGTTGCATTTATAAGAACTAAGATCAGAATTTTTAAAAGCCATCTTAAACTGTAAAAATAAATAAAGACACAGCAGAGTTACATGGCCATAGACATCACCCACTTTCAGTTCCTTTTGAAAAAAGATGCAAGGAAAGCTTCTAAGTTAATTTTTTGGCCACACTTCTTAATCTCTGCAGCAAGAGATAAGTGACACAGATGAGAACACTGTTATCTGTCAAACCTCCGCTATTTACATACCACCATTTGCTGTTTACAGAATCTATAGAAGTTTTTTTCATATCCTATGTATGGTTTATTTTAAACAACTGCACTGTAATACAGCACTTCTGTTGGCAGTTGTAAAAAACATTGTGGTTTACTCCTATTTATCTCAAAAATGCATGTGTTTCATTTAAAAACACTACTCATCACAGTGTGAGCTGGAACTGTGGGTTAATGAAATCTGGTTTTGCTTCTTTTTATTCGAGTCTGAATTCATAAAATACTAAAGGTGTATTAAATTATGCATTTAAAAAATACAATACAGCAAAAATAATAAAACCTTAAATTAGCATGATTATCAGTTAGGACAACTGCAGTTAAACCCTGAAACACACAAACCAACTTTCCTAAGGTATATAGCTTAGTCAGCAATGTACATTAAATAAAACTACTAAAGTATGCGGACTGATCAATAAAGTTTGTGCTTACACCTATGAAGTCCAGGAACTACTGCACACTACACAGATCGGGAATTTTAGTACATTAAAAAACTCAACTGCACAGTACAAGGCTCAAGTGAAGTATGAAAAGCTGCAGTCAGTCAACTGTGAGAAGATGCAACATCAGTGATTTGTTAAGTGTGTTAAAAGTGAATTTTAACCATGTTAAAGTGTAAATGCTTTTCACACAGTCTTGCTTAACACACACAGTTACAAACGGGCAAACAGAAAGGATCGGCTATTGTTTAATCCCTAAGAAACACGGAAGTATGAGTGAATTACTATTTATGAGCAGTCTTTAAATGAAGCTAACATAACTAGGGGACCTGCTGTTCAGCACAGTCTTCCAAGCTGAGGAAAAATGAATGAAGAAACCTACTCGGTTCAGAAGAGTCCTAAATTTATTAGTAGATATACACACTACACTTGTAATGCTCAAACTTCTCAAATTTTCCTTAACCTGTGGTACCATCAGAGTGTCTTGCATAGCCATTTAATCTTTTTTAAAAATAATACTGAATTAACAACATTAATAAAAACTTAAATCCAATAGAGTCTTTGGACACAAAAGGAAAAAGAAAGAACTGACAGCCACAATATCCTTTACGGTGAACATGTATCACGTATACACTCTGTCCTAGAAGGAAAGAAGATCTCCTAGAAGATTTCCTAGAAGGAAAGAAAGTACTGATGTAGGCAGAAACTAGCAAAAGATTTGAAAAAAGCATTGAAAAGACCAGAATCTATCGCATTTTTTGTGTCCTCTTGCCTTTAAACCTCATCCTTTTAAAATCACTATTTTTTGTTACTAAAGCTATACAGAAGCAGCATATTCAACTTGGCAGTCAAATTCTGTTCTTAAGGTTGGAAATGCTGTTTGGTAGAGCAATCACAAGGAAAGAAGGTAAAAGAAATACTTCTGTGAAAACTAAATATATTCATCAAACCGATCATCGGACAGTCACAAAACTCTGAGCCTTGGTATTTTCTTCTTTCTTCCTCCACCAAGAATTCAAAAACATTTCAAACATTTAAAACGTTTATCAAAACTTGCATGCTTTGCAAATATAAATATAAATAGAGTGGTTAATGCTCACCTTGTGGCTAGAGCGATAAAAGGAATATGCTGCAGGCAGACAAGAGCTTGCTCTGAATTATTCTGCAAGCCCATCAAAAATTGCACAAACGATAGCACAGTTCCATGATTTGGGGGATATAATTCACCACTCTGCAAAGCTTATTAGTTCAGGTTCGCAGCCACGCTAACTGCTTTTAGTTTCCTGGAGTGCGAAGAGAAACTCTCTTTCCCAAATGTGATGCCACACCCAAGCTAACGTTACAATCTATAAAGACAACCTAACACGTATCACACATACATATGACTAGGATTTAGACTGTTCCTAACTATTACAATTTCTCCTTTTCAAATGCTTTGTTTTGAAGAGATTTTGCTAGTTACCTATAGAATTTTTTTACGGTGAATAAAAACGGCAGTGATGCTCTCGGCACAGCAGGATCTCTGCTTACAAAATTTCCATTTGAAAGTACAAAGAAAGATAACTTGACCCAGATAACCAAGGTAAACACAAGACAGGTCCAAAGCCACCACTGTGCCATAGCTATCTGACTTAGAATAAGACACAATCCTGCAATTATACTTGCCACAACCATTAATAATGTCAAAGATGCAGAGTGTACAGATTTGGGGCCTCACATCACATAGGGACTGATAACAAACCATGAATCTCACACGTGTTTCCAGGATAGTATAAGGGAACCTAAGGCAGCACCTGTGACAACTTCTTAACATCACAATCACGGAAACTTGAGAGAGGTCTCCGATTTCCCCATCTTCCGATGTTCATCTCACTTGGTACTTTTGCTGCTTTTCTGCACTTGCTTGCCCTTAACAAAGCAGGGCAGCTCTGAATTTCAGCTTTTAACTCAGGTAATTCTGTTGTCTTAGATTCGAAAACAGAGGTGCAATGATCAAAAAAGCTTCGATTTTTATCACTTCCTCTCGTGATCTTTTTCCCTCACATCAATTCAGCCAGAATTTGTTATATGTCTGAGTGTCATGCACTGTTCTGTGCCGAATAAATAAAACCCCTTATCTCTGCCCTCAAGTTGATACGCATATCCCATGCAAAGGCATCATCTAACCGTGTATTTCAGTCACCTGTGGCCTTCTGTGTCATATCTTGGAAACACAGGAAAATCTACTGTCCTCACAGCTTTTCTGGAATTGCATCTTCCCATCACTTTTAAACTAGAAATGTTTTTGGCCAGAAAGATCTTTTTTAATTACCAAGTTCTTTTATGCTAGAAAGATTCCTACAAAACTTTGAAATCAAATCACACATCACTCAAAGCTGAGTATTTTTTAAAATCCACATTCATTTGCCTCTTTTGTTAAGAGCTTTTCTGTCTCATCTTTTGGTACCTCACACCACCAAAGGGTGTGAACAAGATCAACTGAGGAAACCTCTAATGAAGATGAAGGATGGAAACTTGAATACCAAGAGCATTTTGATTCCTGCCTGATTAAAAGATAAATCTATCTCCTTCGGTGCGTGGTGGTGGACTGATGTGACACTGAAGCACATCTACCCCCTGGTCCCATCACAGTTGCTAGTTCTTTCTAAGTTAATCTATTGACACGTAATGATCAACGTTCTTCGGCGTAATCTAAATCTCTTTTAGTGAACCGACAGCAAAATTTTACATTTGAGGTGATCATGTTTGCTCTCAGGTCTCCCCTGCTTAGGCTTGCATAAAAATTTAGCTTTCTCTCTGAGAAAAGAACAAACAAAACCAAACACCAAACCCAAGACAAACAAAACATTCTTGACTCCACACCATAAAACCTTCTCCCAAGCTTATCGCAGGGACTCATCCTGTCTGACAAAACCACACCTCACCATTTAGGGTTGTTTTTATCCATCAGGGAGCACAGGTAATCCCTGACCACAGACACAGCTCCAGGACCAGACTCCCCCCTGAATACTGTCAGCAAAATACTAACCCAATCCATACAGTTCAAAACCTCTCCGAGGACGGCTGTCGTTTCACCTCACGGACTGGTGCTCTGAGCCGGGCAAGGCTACTGCCCAGCATCTTACAGTGGAGGTCTTTCTAAAACTGCACATACTGCACCTGATATTTAGTGATAATGAGCAAACATAGTCCTAACTCACATTTTAATTCACGTGTTTATGTAATGTAATTATCATCGGGATTAATGTAATCACACATTCAGGATTCAAGATTAAAGTATTCTGGCGTAGAAAAACAAGAGAGATGGAGTAAGACAAACTATACTGTGTTCTGCCAGAAAGCAAGGCACCATTTTAACTGTGGAGTGCTGTATCGAACTCTAATGGCCTATTCCACCATGTTTCTAAGGAGCATTTAAAGTTTTGTATAAACAAACTACATATTTAAAAATCTATGGCACCTTTAGACCAATACACATTTCTTTGTTGCTCAGTGGCTTTCCAATACAAGCTGTATCTGTATTAACTGATACCGGAAGAAATACCATCAATTTTCCAATTATTAAATAAAGCCCACAAAACAACCCAGGAAGATGCATAAGATTTTAATTATATAATACATGTATATATCCTAACTATAGACATATAATCTATTTTTATGCTTCATTCTAAACCTACTGTAATAACTGCACTCCAGCTCAGGTAATTTAATCTCATATTCTATCAAGAACATACCACTGGAGTTTTATTTAAAAGATAATTATTCTTTTGAAGAACTTGTAAGACAGGATAATAGAGTTTAGAGAAACCCTTTACCCAGGTGGGATTTCTTAGGAAGTTTTTAGAAAGCAAATCAATAAGCGTTTGCAGATTGAAAATCTGATCACATTCATGACAGTCCCAAGAGGGAGCTGTGAAATTGTCATTTCAGTGAAAGGATCTCAGCAGAATTAGTTATCTGTCCCTGAAAACTGCTGAAGGATAGGGGACAGCAGTGGGCGTAGCCAAGGCAGTCAGAATCAATATCACAATACTGTGTGTTATTTTTACGAGCAGGCCTCTACCTTGTTTGTGATCTCTATTATAAGAAAGGTTAAAATTTCCTTTATGCTTCAATAAAACATTCAAACAAGACTGGATGATGATTTAGGGAGGGTCTGAGGAGGAGCTATTGATAACTATGATATTGTGATATGAAGAGTTTTATTTCTAGTTCGATCAGATCTGACTTTAGAGAACCAACACCCTCTGAAAGCTCTCGGATTTCCTTTTTCTAACACCCCACCCCCACCACTCCCGCCAAAACAGTTGCTGGTATCAAAAAAAAAAAAAAAAAGAGTAACTGCTCATAAAGACCACTACTTGATATTTCTACCAGTAAACCATGTATAGGGATAAAGCTGACCTTATATAGAAACAAAGCTGAAGATCATCTCAGTGAAAACCGTTTGCCAGGAGGTTTCAGAGACCCCAGTAGAGAAATTCAGGGATGATTACTATCCTGTATCTTCTCCATGGGCACAGGAATATCCAGATGCCATCATTTCTGAGAGATTTCACCTGGGAAACTATACTCAGCTCACTGAGGACCAAGAGCCTCATTTTAAAGGACATCAGTGTTACAGAGAGCTGTGTAAAGCAGCTGCTCTTCCAGCAGCTTCACCTTGGAACAATGACAGGCAGGAATAGACACAAAGGCAGAAATCTAGAATGTGCATCTGCAACCTGGCATCAGCCAGGCTCGAGGCACCCGGTTGCTCGCAGCCACCTCTGGCGTCCGCCTCTGACTCTCTCTTTCTCTACTAGCTAGAGGCTAAGCTGCTTATTCCATAATAAAGCTCACAAATATCTTAAAAACCAAACCCACCACATACACAAATCCTCAAAAGCCTTTCCAGACACTTTCATTCCAATTGATGCCGTTAAGTTGATCTCTGATCCTGCGGACTCCTGTGGGGTTTCAGGTCTACTGGGCTTACGATGCCCCCAGGAACCAATCTGTGAATCTGTATACTTTTGGAGAAAGATCTAACGTTTAATGACAATTTCCTTCATAGGCCTTTGTGTTATACTGTGGAAAATAGTAACAGAAGTAAGACAATTATTTAAGTACCTGTTTGGCCAGCCTTCAGTGAGAACTGTAGTCAAGCTCTAATCAAGCTAATAGGAAGCAGAATGACTGGAAGAACTTGAGGAATGAGTAAAAATAAATGGCACCTGGCTTTCACTTGCAGGAATCAGTCAACCAATGTGAATACAGACAGATCTGTTTCCTCGTGTAGAAGAAATCTATCTTATCATCAGATACACATTTTACCTTTCACAGATACACGTATTAAGATGGCTTTGTTCTAGTGATTATGAGCTCTACGCTGCACCAGACTTCCTGATGAAGCACCAATTTACAAATGCTTTTTAATCTTCTCTGAAATTTGTTCTCCGAACCTAGATGAGTTAGGCAACAACTGCCTGATGTATTTGTAGCCTGTCAGTGTTCTCTGAAAAGAGCTCTAGAAGTCAAGTAACTTAATTAGCACAAACTTGGCTTACCTGATTATTTACTTATTGAGAACTAACTCGGGTACCTGTCAAGGACAGCCATTATAGATGTAAAACTGACAAAGATGAAGTCATCGAACGTCATCCTTCTTTCCTTGGAATTATTTGCTGGTGGCTGTACACGGGAAAAAGAGTGCTGCCAGCGTGCAGGGACACTGGCCCCTTGGAGTTACAGAGCTGCTTGCAAATAGGGGAATCTGTGAAATGCTGTGAAAATATGGCTACTGTGCAATGAGGCTTTGAGCAGCCTGGTCTAGTGGGAGGTGTCCCTGCCCATGGCAGGGGGGTTGGAACTAGATGATCTTCAAGGTCCCTTCCAACCCAAACCATTCTATGATTCAAGGTAGCACCTGAACTAGTAGTAAAAGAAATGCTCACTGAGATTACTTCCTTTGTGCAACACCTCTTAGGGAAACACTCTCCATATTACAAAAAGGCCCCTTTTTTCACACCCAAATCACCATAAAGATGTTACCACAAGACTGAAGAAGAGACTTTTTTTTCCCTTCTAGAACTCAGGAAAACTTCTCATATGCTCACAAATTATATACTAAAAACATTTGTTAAGACTGGAGATAAAAGAGTGATAAGAAAGCCCTTTTAAAGATATTTTCCTGAGGAAAATATGTAAATCCTCATCTGAGGCAAAACACAGAAATTACAAAAACTCCTCTGCGTATTTCTGAGAGCCCCAAAATCTCCTATTGCCTTATAACCCATTATAACCTGCTACAAACCAGTCTCAGGCCTGCTCAGTGTTAGACTTTATTTAATCTCTCAGACCATCTTCACAATTGCCTTTAAACTTTTGCTCCATGAGTCCAATTTTAGATCCTAGCGAGATTTGCAGGAGTTGAATGGAAGACATATGCCTCCAATCTGGAGCTTTGTGTAACCGCATTCAGCCACGAATCCTTCTGAAGCGCCACAGAGCCTGACCAATAAAAATGAAGTTAATTATAACGGCTGTTTTAACATGAGTATGTAGGTTATGCAACTCAGAAGAATAACTCAGTTATTTTAATGGGGGTCATCATTATTCACAGAGACATTTGAGAGAATGCTCTATGTGGTGTAATCATTTGAAAAGAAAGGTTTCAGCTATCACAAGAGTGATTTTTATGTTTTCTATAGAACAATGTGTCTTTGCTACCATGAAACAGAGAAGACAACAGAAAACATCAGAAAAAGGAGAGCTCTTCTCATCACCTTTAAATTCCTGCTGCGTATTGGGCATTTAAACTGAAACAGCCTCTTTTCCCAAAGAGAATTTTAAATGCTTTTCTTAACTGAGCACATATTAGCCTTAATCAATAGGCAGCGAGGGATCAAATCTTCAAAACCGGGCAGCACCCAGCAGTTCTTATTATGACCTGAATGTCCACTTCAGCAGACATTCAAGCAACTAGAACAGTTTTGGGACTGGAGAGCGACCCTCTTCATAGACAAAAGACAAAATGTTTTGTATAAGCATAATTGTTTTGTGTCCCCCCTACCATCCTACTCTGAAGAAAAAGCATTCCTGGTTCCTGGACATTAAAAAGAGGTTCATAAAATTTCAAATAGATTAAATTCCTTTTGTGGTGTTGTTTCAAATCCCCAGCAGTTGTAAGGTATCATATTTTACGTTTGGAATTGCAAGAAACAATGTTTCATTGAGAGGTTCTTGTATTCTTACTCTCAAAGCCCAGGCTTTGAATAAAAATGCCCTTTATGTTTAGGGTATGTTTCCCACCTCATAAAAACCTGATTGTGACAAGTCATACATCTCCATAAAAACCCCAGCACCCCTGAAGTGTACAGGTGCTGAGAAAAGTCACCATAAAACTTAGTTAAAAACTCCAAAGATTAGGACCTTGCTGGTATGCTGATACATCTTCATACATGTTTTGCCAGGACTTACCGAAGTTGCACAGCAGACCGCAGCTAGAAATGAAAACAAAGACACCATCTGTCTCCTGTCCTCAGCGAAGACTCCTTCACCGGCTGCGACACCAGCTCAGAAAAGAAGGTATGTGAAATAAATGCAGCAGACAAAAAGCTCTATGTTCGAAGGACAGAGTTTGAAAAAAACGGAGGCATTAAGATTGGTACTGAATGAGAAGGGAAGAGAGTTACAGCCAGCTGAGACAGAAGACACATATGTGGCACTAAAGGGACAGGGTGACAGAATGAGGAGACAAAGGGCAAAAAGGGACTGAGAAGAGAGACTGCACAGAGTACTCCTAACTATCAAATCTAAAAATCCTTAGATTGGGCTATAAGCTGAAAATATTATGTTATTTACAAGGATATTAACAACAAACAGCAAAACCCCAAATCATCCAGTCTCTGTGAAACGTAAAATAACACAGAGATAATCCATACTGGAAAGTCCATAAGTAAATAATTTAATCTCACAAGTAGTATTTCAGTAGCATACAGCAAACAAGGAACGATCCACAACCTGATCAAGACAGGCCATGCAACAGTGAGGTAAAACCTATCCGCTCCGTGCTAGGAGAGGTGCTCCACTAAGGAAAAACAAGGACTAAGTGACTGATCATGGAAGACTAACACACATGCAAGAAAAGCAAAGCCATGTGTTTTGCATCTTCTAACTTGAAACAAACCTTATTTCATTCCTTTACATGTAAGTATACTCGTTTTGCACATACAGTAAAGCCAGACCACAGTGTGCTAAGTCATTAAAAGCAATATTAAAACTTGCCTCCTCAAACCACTATCTCAATACACTTTAAAAATTTATTGATATTGTTTGCGGGTCATTCCAAAACAACGACAGACAGGAATATTCTCTATTAACAGCATTAGTCAGACAGAAGTACTCTGACAGCTCTTCGGCCCTTATGGAGCTCCAAGATCAGCACATTTCAAACTTCAGAAACTAAATGCACGCAGCACACACCAACTTGTAGCTCTGCTCTATCACCCAGCTCCCTCTTCCTACGCACATACACTCGCACATTTGGTATTTGCAGGAAGCGCAGGTCACTCCTGGAGTGAAGCAAAACACAATGTGTTTTCCCTGCAGAGCCCAGCCCTGGTTTGCACTGATCTACTTCTACTAGTACACCTCCCCCTACAAAGATACAACTCAGTTTCCTAGCCCCCTCTCCTCCCTTTATATTACTTTCAACCATCAATCGTTTAAATCCCACGTACCTCCCCCAGTGTTGTAACCATGGTTGTTGAAAAACTTCCTTCTCCAATAACTAGATCTACAGTTTTTGAGAAAGACAACGTCCAACTGGGACAGGCTCAAAGAAAGGGTCTGATACTAGTCCAGAAAACCCTTTCATAAGAAAATGAAATGAACAAAAAGAAACCAAAATGATGCTACTTCTAAAATGAAGAAGAGAGGAGACAGGATTGCCTCTAACCATGACAAGCAGATCAGTCCATTTTCTTTTTAACAGGAACTAAATCAATTAACAAACTGGATTTTATGGTAGTTTATGGAGACCACCAGAATCAGCAATCCTCTGTATAATTTATAAACTGACTCAGCTGCTGAGAAAACACTAGCTGCTGCTTTTTCGAAACCAGTTACCTACGTAAATACATACTGATAACACAACAGAGTAGTCGTGTTCTTGTCATGTGTTTAACAATAGTAGCAAAATCCATCATTTTGGGAGTACTGAAGAAGGGAGAAGAATTCTGTAGAAACTTTTTCATGTTAGAAGAAACAAAATGTTTCTTTTTGCAGTATGTTGGGCACAAAAATCTCTGAGAAAGTTTGAGAAAACCTGTTGCTAAGTTTGATGTTTAAGCTCCTAAAACGTACCTGAACCCAGATAGATTCCAATAGCGTTTTACGACAAATCCCTTTGCTTTCTATAGCGCACTTCTTCATTGAAAACCTTATCATAAAAGTGTCACCAGGGAGGTTCGAGTTTGTGGTATTCAGTGGTTACGAGGTCAAAAGTGCTCAGCCTGTGTATTAAAATAAAACTACTAATTATCATTAATTAAAAAAATCCCTGAGGTGTAAAGCCTGACATACTTAGGGGAAACGCAGTCCTACTGGATTTTTAATTACCACACATTAGTGTAATTGGTTCAACCAACCTGATTATGGCCTTAGGGACACACATGGGCAGCTCCACTGACCAGGCGTCACTGCCTGGAATTTGGTAATTCCTTAGGGGGGGAAGGAAGTGGGTTAGAAAGCGGGTTACAGAGCAGGGGGGCAGAACCGAGATTTTGACGGGAAAAATTATCCTGACTTCTTCAGACACACCTCCGTATCAAACTCTGACATCAGACACCTTCTATGGTTCGCTAAAGATTTATGCTTAGAAAGGAGGAAAAGCGTAACAACTTTAACAAGGGATCTACAAGGTTTTCAGCTTCATAAGTTTTAGACAAAGAAGCATGTGGTACTAATGTTCTTTTTACTAATAAAAATTCTCTCCGATACAGTACTTCACTTATTAACGTCTATTTTGATTCAAGTACTAAAAGCTAAGCAAAGTTGGAAAAAATAATCAAAAATTAAAGCCTGTGAAAGTACTTGTGCAGCTCTAGTCTTCAGGGAAGAACAGGAACTTTCTGCATTAAATAATTCAATCTCTATAAGCAGTAGCAACTTACACACGCAGCAGAGCTTTTGACAGGCATTTCCTGTAATTGCAAATGCTTCAATAAGCACAACTAGGACTGTTTAAGTTACCAATGCATTTTTAAGAGAGAGAATTAGAGCTATCCATTCCAGGTCATGACTCATGGAAGCCAAGGAGATTTCCTACTGCTACAATAGGTGGTTGCTAAAGAACTATACCCTTCACCCTGGGGGGCGTACACGCTCCCTCTTACTATTCCCTCTGGATTATCAAATAAAATTCTTTACAACTGAAAAATAAACCTGATTATCAACATATCTGTCTGGACTGCACAATACACATTTGTAATGTTATTTTCTCTCATTTGAAGGTTCAGGAAATCCAATTTCCATGGGCTTGAAATCTGTTCCCCTTTCATTCCGCTTAACAGAAGCACAGAACTATTTGTTCATTGGGGTGTTTATTATTAGAACGTCTAGCGCAAAAAGGGAAAAACATCCAAAAAGCTCCCAGCTACAATTTTGCTCTGAAGTTACATTGATAGCAGGCAGTATTTAACACATTTGAATGTCATCAAGTGACTTTGCCATAGAATATAAAAGAGGAACGAGTAGGAGCAATGTATTCTGAGACATGGATCTCCATGGGGCTTCACCCCTGCCCAAAGGATGACTTCTCTGTATCAATGTGAATCCTCTTTTGTACCCAAAAAATATTTTTCATCTGTGAAATTTTTCATCATGTTTCCTCTGTGTTTTCATAGATGTTAAAATAACAACTGGAATGAGATCTTTCTCTAGAGAAAAAAGGAATTATATTTTAATGGCCATATATGAAGCACTGACATATCCGAATCCTGTTGCTTCTACTCAGTAAGCTCATTTCTATTAGTCACAGAGCACCTTTGACCTCGGGACTGCTACATTGTCTTTTCAGAATTTTGTCAGAACCTTTCTAAATGTTTTTTCCCTTTTTCTAAAATCCTCAAAAGGAATTGTTCTCCAGAAAGAAAGTCCGTGTGCCATTTTCTGGCCTCCCTCTTCTGTGCAGTGTAAGTTATGCTGAAGAGCCACTTAAGGCCTACATAAGAAATAAGCTTTGACTGTCAGTTCCCTACAAAGGCATAGGCTGGGTGACCGCAAGAAACTGCAGGTTTTCCTCTTCCTGTCCAAAAGAGGAATCATAAATTAATTTCTGTAATTTCCCGTCAATTAAAAACAAGCAAAAAACATTATGAGCTGAAACATCAGAAATTTGTAAGAGAGAAATACCATTTGCCCTGTACACCCACTACTAATAGCCTCATTTCACCAGATTAAAAAACTCCATCAGTCATTTATTTTGAGTGACTAATACTTCTTGGGGGCAGGATGATGACTAGCAAAGTAAGAGCAATGAGCAAACTAAATGAAAGCAATTATATGCAAAGAATCACCAACTTAAAGGAATAAGCATCAACAACTGCAAGCAAAATTGATGGGAACACAAGCGCTGGGCAGCCAACACAACGTACAACAATCAAGCATTACTCTCTGTGTTGGTGGAAATCAAGACTAGCACAGCACAGCTAGCTGGCTGAGGGAGGTGAGCGTCCCGCTCTGCACTGCGCTGGTGTGGCCCCACCTCAAGCTCTGTGTGCAGTTTTGGACGACTCAGTAAGAACATCATCAGAGTGTGTCCAGAGGAGCATGACCAAGATGGTGAAAGGTCTCGAGGGCAAAACTTACCAGGAGCGGCTGAGCTCACTTGGCTTGTTCAGCTTGGAGAAGAGAAGGCTGAGGGGTGCCCTCATGGCAGTCTGCACCTTCCTCCTGGGGGGCAGTGGAGGGGAAGGTGCTGATCTCCTCTCTCTGGTGACCAGCAACAGGACACGAGGAAATGGAATGACGCTGTGTTAGGGGAAGTTCAGATTGGCCATTAGGAAAAGGTTCTTCACCAAGAGGGTGGTTGGTCACGGGAACAGGCTCCCCAGGGAAGCTGTCACGGCATGAAGCCTGTCAGAGTTCAAGGGGCATCTGGATGACTCCCTCAGTCAGATGATTTAGTTTTAGATAGTCTTGTGAGGAACACGGAGTTGGACGCTATGATCCTTATGGGTCCCTTCCAACTTGAGATATTCCACAATTTAAGAATCTCAGCAGGAAAATAGTGTAGGTGCCTCAGAGAAGAGTCATGACAATACAATTAAGGCACAAAGGTTCTCCATCTATTGTGGAAGAGGTCACAGTTCAGAGAACACAAAAAACCCAGCATGACATCAGATACTATACAGCCGCTTAATTAATGCTTTGTCCTTAAAATAATCGCTACATTACAGGAGACAAGCTATTAGGAACAAATAATAGCAGGCATATCCCTTGAGAGATGGCCTGCCAGGAAGTGAATTGAGTATTATGAAGTACTATTTAAGAAAAAACACTACGTATGATTCTTAACTGTGTACCTTACAACGTATTATAATCCTTAAAGTATGAGCACATGTCATGTTCCCAATACGTTATTAGAATGCCCTGGTGTTTATGCTACATCTGTTGCTTGGAGAATCCATGGTTTCATTCCATCCTTGAAAATCCTTATCTGCTCCGAAATTTTCCTCAGACACACCACCTTACTGCGCAGAGCAACGCCCCCAAAAGCATCTGAAAATGCACATACACACAACACTTTTTTAAGTGATGTTTTTACTGTATTTTGAAGAGTTTGTGTCTTTGTTTACATTAGTTATGACTCACTTAAGTCAAAACTAATTGTCTAAGCACCTATATCACGCACCCATCCTCAAAAATGCTTGTATATTCTATTTCGAACTTTAAAACTTAAGCCATCCCAGCCTTTAAAGCAGTGAACTGTTGCTCATGCATGTAACGTTTCTTAAATGGAAACAAAAATGCCTTATTCTTTTTTACTTTTGTATTGAAACTTTCTAAACAAACAAATAAGCTAAATAATAATAAAAAAATAATTCTGAAGTCTAGCCATGAAATAAAAAAACCAACAAGAATTTAAGGGCTACAAATATCAAGCAATTGAGGCCTTAAATAAAGGCAAGGTTGTCCACTGCTGATAGTTTATATATACATTCATTGACAGAAAGACGAAGCCAGTCAGAAAGACAGAAAGCAACCAACCACAGCATCACTAGAAAAATCCGACTTTGCAGTAAGTTTCTCTTGGTAGAAAAACAAAGACAATTCTCAGGGCAACACAATGATGGCCATATATATTAGACAACATATAGGAAAGTTCAGAAATACCACCATATTGCAAGTTTGGACTGCAAATAAGGTATCATTATTTCATGTCAATATATTAACAACTGTGTTTCTTTAGAAGCATTTCTTCTAGTAACAGCCATTTAACGTATTTGCACCAATAATGAAATCTCTCTTTCCAAACACACCTGTGACTTACTGCTCTGTGGCTGCCCATCATCGTTGACAGGGTTTGAAACATTTTGCCCTACTAGTCGCACAGGGTAGGAATATACACTTGGGAGATTACAGTCCCATATATCTGAAGTCATTTTTTGTGATTCAGTGCTAATTGAATTCAAATCCGTCTGCCTTCACAGTAATGTACAAACTCTGTTTTACTATTTTATAAATTGGGTATTTCAATGACTTCAATTAAGCAAGCACTCCATTTGTACCAGAAAGTCACAGTCAACCTAAAGGAAAGCTGAAGCAAATGGCTGGATACCTAAAGAAATCTGGCACAGTTGCCTACTGTCACTTCATCTCTTCCGACTGTTCACTGAAAAATTAATGTGCCCATTACTACCTTTGATGATTATAAAGATGTCATTTACTCGGTCTAAAGTGGATGTCAGAATATACGTTGTCTTGATGACAGCAATAAAGAAATAAAAAAAAAAAATCACTGCAGGAAAAAAGTGATTAAAATTGCTATGAAATTCCCATTACCTCTGGACTTCTGATAAGAATCATGACCTTGGCAATCAGCACATCTGAACCAGAAGCAAGTGAAGTATTAACTAAGCCACTAGTAAAAGGAAATCGACACTAAAGCCAGCAAGAAATCATCATGAAAAGAACTGAAGACTGGGTTACACTTACAGGTTAACCCCAGCGAAGCAGTACATGATTTGGCCCAGACTTCCTAATGCCATACATTAAATAAATTTGGCAGGGACCATCTAACATTTGTCTTTCTAATCGCGATACATTTTCTTTCACCATTGTATGCTGTATGGTGTGTGACACCACGATTTTAAGAAAGGAGACCTTTCTGACCAGGATATTAGAGCCACAGCATCACTTTTAATAATGGTATGACTCTGACCAAACTTACTCCCTGCCTTACTTTGAGCTGTGATGCTGGTTTTCTCTCCCCTGCAGGCAGAGCTGCAAGCATTAGTGCTGCAGGGCATGGCTGGTACACACATTTGTGTTCTCTCTCACCTCTACTGTTTTTTTCTGCACAAAAAATATTCTTTATTTGGTTTTCATCCCAATGTAAAAATTAAAATTCAAAGTTTCTGAAGTTGCCTCTGGAAGATACAAAAGCACAGTACATATATGGAGATTCTCCTATGTATAGCAGCTACTGACTAAACTGAACAACACAAATAAGTAGTATTTTTACTGATTTGTCTTTCCCTATTCTTACCACAATATCCTCCCTCTAAAAACAGATGTACTCCTTCAGGTTCCTGTTTTCATTATTTGCTTTCATGGTAATTTGGTTGTGTACAGAAAAGATCACTTAGTCTAATAGAACACAAACTTTGTGCCCATCTCCTCGTGGAGTGGCGCCAAGCACCGAACGTTCTTATTACAAGAACACTCTCCACAGAGTTTTGTGAATCTATGGCACCCCATGTACTTCTCTTGACCACAGGTTCTAGACAGAAAGAAAAATAAAGAGAGACAATAAATTACTGCAAAACCTCTTTTGAACTGCAAGATATAATGCAAACACACATAGGAAAGTGCCTCCTTTACCTGAGTCTTTCCACCTTTACGCTTTAAAGCTATATACAACTGCAGATACCACAATAAAGTGACAATTCCAGTGTAGATACAAAGGCAACAACCCACAAAAGATTTCTAAGAGGCTGTTCTTATCTGTTTATGTATTACAACTATATTCTGCTTCAGCTTTTGTATGATACTGAGAATTGTTGACACTGGTACAATTGTGTGTTTTCTTGCATTGACAACACAGGTAATAGAAAGGGCTTTTTTGCATTCCTTGCTTGCCAACACCACTAGAACTGACTTATGCTGCCTGCTGGATCATCACGTGCCAGCTTTTCTTGTAGAAAACAACTGTAGAAAGCAAAATGTGAGACAGATAGACAAGTCCTAAGTCACATCTAATATGAAGTATTAGATACTAACTACGCACACACGTACGTGGCTACTAATGGCTCTTCACAAACTGGACTGCAAGCTCAAGGTGCACAAAACAAGGAATACATCATCTTTTCTCTCTTGCACTACAAGAATGCAACATATTGATGAAATAACACCTTGTCCTGTTCAACTCCATCATTACAAGAACAGAATATACCACAAATTTTTATAACCTGTACATTTATAGCAATCCCATGAAATAACGAACTGTTCTTCCCGTTTTACGGAAGGGGACTGGGGCACAAGGCAGACTGAGAAAACTGTTTATTAGAAAATTAAGTTTATGGTTGAGCTGGGAACCGAATGCATTAGTCTAATCTTAGTTCAAGCACGTGCTATGTTTAGGAGGCAGGGACTGAGAAATAACAAGATCAGCACTGCAATTCTGATCAATTATGCGTGGATAATTTAAGAACATTGTGTGACAACTAAGTGCTAAGAAGCTGAATTGATAACTTTGACCCACTTGTCAGACTTTCATGTTCTCATCCAGCTCGTCTCCAACAACTGAGTAGAAGTTATCAGTGGACACAAACTGACATGACACTGGCCTGCAGGAAATCATCAGCCAATCATTGGATCTTATATGCTTAAAATACGTGCAGTTTTGGACAGCTTTATTCTCCTACCTTTATACACTGCCTTTCTTTTCCAGCCCTCATCCTACAGGCAGGCACACATATATGACTCCCAGACTGCTGCCAACTCCATGGCTCTCTAGAAGGTGGTAACTGTCTCTTACTCTGCAGGTAACCCAGCACATTTCTCATCTTCATTAGGGACTCTGGGTCCCTAATGATAGCATAGATGCTGCAGGCCTGCTTAAGTCCTAAAAGTTTACAAGTAACAGGAAATTCAAGACAGAAGTAAAAAAAAAAACCAAACAGATTCCAGATTCTTGAAGCCTGAGTGACTCTACTGACTTCTGAAGGTACAGTCTTCTAAACCGGGGTAGAGGTGGTGTTAAACAAGTTGTCAGACAGCCTCGAACTTGGGCTATCTCTGGGTACAAGCTGTTCATGAGAAAATGAAGGCTACGTGCTGTAGACTCTGCTCTTTTGCCTTCTCCTTCCTCCCCAAAGCAAAGTGACAAAGGTTTAGGCTGATGTTCTCAAAGTCAGAGGTTGGTATAAAATCTGGGAACACAAACTTTCTGTATATAAACGAAGAACTGTTAGACGTACAATCCTTATCCAGTCAGGCAAGGAATCTTAGAAAAGCCTTAAAGGCTTTTCAGAACAACAGCCACTTCAACATTGCTTGTGAAAGAGTATTGCCACACTGAAACAGAACCATGTACAGGAATGTTCTTATTCAGATTTTTTTTTAAATAGGTAATTTGTTTTCCGAAAGTAGTAACACAATGTCTGCTGATACAAATACTTCTGAATAAACCTCATTTATCATATTCCAGCTCCATACCGACTGACCTAAACGCAGCATTCAGAATCTGTACTGATGCACATTTCTTAAGTATTTGATACCATCTCTTGTTAAGTATTCTCCAGCAGGAAATGTATCTATTCTTCTCGGCAATGTGCCAAGACAGCTGTAAGGACAGCAACAGGATTTACACCATTGTTGCACACAATGCCTATTTCTTATGTTGACATTCTGCTTGCATTTTAATAGATGAAAAAAAATCTTCCTGCTTAAGGGACTTCCTTTAAGCTGCCATTTACCCATCTTTCTGATACGCCAAGAGAGATCTGAGGTATACAAATAAAATATTGCCTTATTTATAAAATTAAGTACATTGAATATAAATTTTCCTTTTTTATTTATTTCCTCAAGGAAACAGAATTGGCAATACGGGTGTGATTCGGCATGAAAATGCTAAACTGGTCCAAGAGTATGTCCTGGGACAGACATTTCATCCAGGAGTCATCAAACATTTACCAGAAGTCTTTCTACCAGTCAGATGTGAAAGACAAGACTTGCACTGAAACTAAACAAAGTCTGAAATTTCTCTGTTTCCTTCCAAATATAATGACTAGTTCAAAAGTCACAATTTTCTGAGGAGCAGGTATTAGACCCAGAAGCATCAGAGAAGTTGACATTTAAGAAAAAGCAAAAACCTTTCTAATGTACCTTTATTAAGCCTCCCTCTGTGGTGCAGCTGGCATCTGTTCCTCCCAGGAATGTGACACCCCGTTTCACAGCCGTTCCTATGGGAGCCCACGCTGCTCAACAGCCCTCCCTGCCCTGCCACCACAGACAGGCTGCCTACACCCACCATACACTCAAAAGCTCGAAGGGAAATGCAGTCCTTCACTTAAGCCCCCAGAAAACAAACCAGATTCACAGCTCTGGAAACAAGGGAGAATTCAGTATTTGGGTAAAGAATTGAAAAATAACCGAAGTTAGGGCAAATCAAAGCCATTTGCAGCAAAGTACCATCTTCTCCATTTTCCATCGGAAAATTTTGTATTCTATATTAATGAAATTTCTGTAAGAAAAGGGCTAGAAAGACAAGATTCATCAACCTATCTAACAAATAAAAAAAAAAAGCACAAACAGCAACAGTGTATAAAACACCTGCCATAAGGAATACAATTCCTCCAGACACTTTGCCACGCAACCTAGCTCTGTCTGAGTTTGTGGGGAGTAGTTGTAACTGGAGAGTCCCCTGTCCCCATGTCCGGCCCTCAAAGAGCAGCCTGCTCCGTCCACAGACATGGAGTCGCACGCAGAACACAGAAGCTTCCCACTGTACCCAAACACGATTTGAGAACACCTGATACCAACATCAATGACGGATTTACTGTTTCACCAATCCGCAAGGTTCTTATGTCATGTCTGAAACATGGTATAAAGCTATCAAAAAGAATAATTCATGCAGCAAGTAAAGAGGTTTAACCTTTAAGGAGTAAGCAATCCTGGGGGTTTTTTTCAGTATCAAACAACAAAGCATAATCCTGATTCTACAAGTCTAAATAAGATGAATGACATTTTCTAAATGAGAATGACTTCCCTGTTGTTCAGGAGAATCAATCTACCTATGTAAGCTTCAGATTACCTTCAGGTATATGTCAAACTGCAAACTCCAGCCTGACATTTGGGATAAACACCAGCAAGCACTCCTGCTCAGACATACGCCTGTAGTGAATAGTCATGGAGAGAGATTCCACGTCAATCAAAACCCTTCCTATAAACTGCAACCAAATAGGCAGAAGAGATAATTATCTTAAGTCTTCATCCATGGAGCTTGAATCCTCTGGTTAGCTCATCCTATTTAAGCTCTCACTCGCATAGAAAAATCCTACATGCACGTCCGTCCCAGTAGCACTCTCATTTCTTTTGGGGAACTTCATTGAAGTAATAAAAATGCATTTGCTGCTGATACGGGTAATCGGCATTAGGGAATTTTAGCCCAGCTGCCACTCAGACGTATCCTATGGCAACACTTGGCACAATGCCAGAAGTTAAAAAGGCCACACTGGACCAGTCTGGAGGGCTAGGCCAGTTCTTTGCCTCTGAGCATGTCAAAAGCACAAGCCAAGGGAGTAGAGTAAGAAAAGAGAAAAACACACACATCCTTGAATCTTTCTCCATGTCCAACCATTTCCAGATCACACAGTTGTCAAGCCACATTCAGTTCAGCTGCTTAGTAACTTGCAACGGATTGCTCCTCTAAAAACACATCGGCTCTTCCCTTCAGCCCGTGTGAACTTCCAGCACCCACCATATCCCCTGGAAACGTGTCCCACAGCTCAAACACCAGCGGGGCGAAAAACCACCTCTCCTGTTCGCATTGAGCCCTGGCTCCTGCAAGCTTCAGCTGAGGTCACCTGCTGCTTATACTCAAAGCAGTAGCAAACAACTGATCCCCATCTACCCTCTTTACAACACCTGTTTAATTTCTTGATTGATAAATATCAACCGGACATTTTCACGGAACTATCTGTTGCAAGTGCAAACTCTTGCTCCCAAATGGTAACAGTCAGCTCGGAGATAAAGTTAGAATTACTATTCCCCCATGTGCATCTTTTACCGATTACTTACACTGAATTTCATTCGTCATTTTAATGGCGATCACTCTTGCAGGGGCTTCTGCAGATCTTCCTTGTCAGCTCACAACTGTGGCATCCCCTAAACAACTGACCAGCATCACTGAATTTTCTCATCTCCCCAGCAAGTCTATTTTCCAAGTCATTCATTAATACAATGAACATCAGATATCCTGATGGTACTCCAGTAGTGAACTCCTTTCTTCGTGAGGACTGATCCTAGACCCTTAATCTCAGTTTCCTACTTTCTAATCAATAATTTCTCCATACAAGGATTTCACTGCTGAAGTCCCAGCTGGCCAAATCCTTTATAACACACTGGTGAGGAATTTGGACAAAAAGCTCTTGATACAGAATCCCTCTCAAAGATTCCACTTGTTCGTTGCCTGATAAGCCACTTAAAGAGGATCCACGCAACCTTAGCGGCTCTAATTGGGACAAACACACTAGACATGTGTGTCATTATGAGATCTGGAAAAGCTGTTGTTACCATGCTCTACAACAGCAAAAAAATTAGTGCCTTTCAGTCTCTGACAGTCTCCTGAGGCAAGATTTTTTTTTTACCTTAAATCAGAGAGGACGATGTGGTTATTGTTTTCTCATGAATTTTGCTATCTTCACAGAACGCTTTGATCACATCTAAGAGGCACAACGTACAGTTGAAACCTTACAGGTATAATTAGTTTCATGGATTAAAAAATTTGATGCTCCGTAGGGTAAGGGCACGTTGCAGTTGAGTGATTATTTTAATAATATTTTCATATGTTCTATTTCTGATTATACTATACCACAGTATCTATAGGGAAGAAACACACCCAATATCCTTTTGGCATAGCATTTCAGTGATTTTCAACCTGGGAGATGCATGTTTGTAGAATTAGTTGAACCATGCGTAAGCAAACAAAACCTCTAGATATTTATACTCTATGCCAATATGCAACACAAGTGCAAACAAGTATACATATAGGTGTATATATACATATGTAAACCAAAAGAGTACGTGCTTTGATTACACCAACAGAACATGACAGCTAATTAACACCAAATCTCAGATCATCTTCATGTGAAAAAAATATACCTGGTCTACACAGTTTATTGCACAGTGGTAATAACTGCCTACACGCTGTTGGCTTATGTCACTGCCTATTCCATCACTGACTGACTTCTTAATTACCTAATCTCTTGAGATGGCTTCAAGCCTGTATTTTAACTTTAATGTCCTGCATAATGAACAGTGTCATTCAAAGGAAAACCGGGGAAATTTCTTCATCAGAGGCCAGGTCACAGTGAGCACAATTACCTTGCATTAATACACAGCCAGTATCTTTCCCCAATAGTTTTCTTGGACTTCTGTTGGCAAAAATGGGTAAATAATCTTCCCTCGTAAAGCAAGAGTATTATTACAAGGTAACAGAAACAGCAATCGTTCTTGATAATTTAGATATCATACAGGAGACTAAAACTTCAGATCTACTGCATCTAATCTCTTTTCATACAGTATGACATGCTAAATCCATTATTTAAACACCACAGCTGCTTAAATAAAAGCAGGATTTTGAATATTCCCTCCTGTAACTGATTATTTTACATATGCAAAGCAGCACATTGTCAAACCAACTCATCCACGTGTGTGTGGATCCTATTTCTCTCTCCTGTGCAACTCAAGAAGAACCTGCAGACTCAAACTGAAAATGGAAAGACTGAGTTATTGCAATTCACTCCAAATTTGACCATTTCAGATGGGGTAACAGTTGATCATTTTCAGCTGACAGAGAAGACAATCCATGAAATACCCGAAAGATGAAATCTCAATCAGTTTTCGTAACGCCACTTTATTCGGTTATACCGGACTCTTTTTTCTGCATGATACAGCAAGTTTCCTTAAGAGGAAAGATAAAACAGCTTATTCTGCTTAGACAAAAGAAAAAAGACCAAAAAATATTCCCCTTCCCTAAACTGAGTTCGCTAAATGTTCTCTTTCTAAATGAAGCCCATCAGAAACAGCATTTTGCTGATCCTCTGACTTTGGGTTGGGTGGCACTGGTCACCTGCTCCGTCGCCGC
The DNA here is from genome assembly GCA_013398915.1 of Dromas ardeola. NCBI lineage: Eukaryota > Metazoa > Chordata > Aves > Charadriiformes > Dromadidae > Dromas > Dromas ardeola. Next base: position 450,873 of record VYZM01018915.1, on the reverse strand, counting down.
CCCCCTATTTTCTGAGGCATGCTTTTATTAGGTTCTTATACTGTCCAAGGGAGCCATAAATGGAGTCCACTAAATAAACTTGCTTGAGAAATTTATACAAGATTTGAAAGTTTAATGCAACTGCCAAAAGATTTTTGAGTGCTGGGAGAATTAATCTTACTACTCATTACATTTATTGATCCAAATCAAGCTTCCGGACGTCAGCATAGGTGCCATTGCTAAGAAATAAGAAGTTTCCAGGAAATCTGTATGTAAATCTAAAGTGATTGCCAGCTTGGGGGGGTGGGGGTTCTGGGGGCAGGGAAGAAGCGTGCAATCTATATGCCAGGAAATGCAGTACAACTGCAGATTTTTCTCTTTAAATACTTTTCCAATTAAATTAGGGATGAAAGTAGTAATAAGGAACTTCCATATCCAAAGGCTGGATTTTTTTTTTTTTAATGTTTTTTTCTAATTGGAAATTGAAACTGGTTGAACAGCGCTCTCCAACCATGAGATCATTCTATGCTAAATAACTAGAAGAGTCTAATTTTGCTGCTACTTCTGCCCTCAAGTATAAGGGATGGCTTTTATTTTGAGGATGGAAGAAAACAGTGACTGTGAGTTGCAGAATTCATTTACTACATTTGATAGAGTAGACCTGAGATTAAAAAAAGCATCTCAGAAAGGATGAAAAATAATGCGAGTAATTCTGTGCAAAATAACCATGAAGTATCCACTTTATAATGAGGACCTCTCCACAGCTGAATCCGAATCTGGTTCAGCTCTGCAGGGAGGTACATCCTGGGACACAAATTGTACGGAAGAGTTACATGAGGACAAAACCAGAACACTGAGCATACAGGTGGGGTCTGTTCTGCACTAAACAAGTTGCTATATATAAATGAAGTAACAGGAAATTTTTGCCCCCATAGTTTGCAACTATAGTCAGGAAGAGAGTGAGAGAAGATAAGGGAGAGCGCGAGAGAGCCCCTGCAGTAGCCATGACCACAACAGTGGTATAAAAATCAAACAGAAGCCACAGGTCATCAAATACACTGCATTAAATAAGAGTTTCCGTGTTTCTGCCATCACTACAATTGCAACCTATATTAGCTAAGTCACACTAGAAATGCCCTAGAGTGGGCACAAAGATTTTTCCACCAATTAAACAGGGGCTTAATGCCCCCACAAAAGATAGTAATTTGAAACTGTTGTTGAACTGCAATATAAATGTGAACATAAGGAACAGGGATTCCACGTGACAGACCTAAGGAATTTATCAGAAAAGTGAATTATTCTGTTTCCTATGACTCCTACTACAAACCTCCCCTATGACTGAAGTGCTCACCAGAGGTAACAGCAACACAACCCACAATCCAACCACAAACCCCTTTGCTTTTCTCTAATGAACATAACCCAGGAACAGATAACTTTTACATTTTCACCCCACAAAGAACCAGCATTAACATTTGCGACTTGGTTCTTGAAAACAGACCTGGGCAAGTCCTGAGCACCCTCAGCTTTCTGCAACACACGCAGGCGGGTTTCACTGCTTCTTGCTTGCAGTGCTGCAACCTGATCAGAAAATAACGGCCCAAGGGACTGTACCCAGCACAGCACAACCCCGCTTCTGCCACTTGCATTTCCATAGAAATAAAAAGCAGCAAGTGTTCTAAACTCCAGGCATTCCTCTCTCAAACAGTCCAAAAATGAAATATAAGAGCAGGTTCACCATATACACAGGCTCTGGAGTTTTTTATTCTATTCTTAAGCAATGGTTGAAAACAGGGTAACCTTTAAATAGATTCAGCTCAAAAGCAGTTGAAATGACTTAAAATTCACAGACATTCTCTTGCATAGATGTTTAGGAAGTTGGGGTAACAAACCAACGGGGTTTTTTGTTGGTCGGATTTTTGGGGTTTTTTGTTTGACAAGCTGTATCAAGGAGGAGAAGGTAATGTAACAGCAAGAAAATAAAAATACCCATTTTTTATTTAGGGAAAAAAAAAAAGATTTAGAACAAAAAGGGGATTGCTACCCTTAGGATATCTACATAGTTATGACAAAGGAACTGATAAAAATCTGTAACTTACACAGAAAGTTACAGCTGGTAAGACAGTACTTCTGGAATTCATCTCTTTGCTCAGACCAAGCTACAGACCAAGCTCTTCTCTCAATAAAATGGTCCAAGTCTTGTTGGCCATGCTGCTTACAAATACAAATTCTGGGTAGTTGAGTCCCAGCCCCCAAAGCACATTTGTGATGACTCTAGCATTTGACTGTCTGAATAGATGTGCTATTTATTATCTACAATTAGAAACAGGAGAGTATGATCCATTCAGTAATGAACCAAGCAATTCGTGAGAAACACTTCTCATAAAAATTAGATAATTTTTTTTTAATTTAAACTTAAAAGTAGTGTCCCAATCCAATCCAGTGGAACAATTGGGAAATTCGATTCTACTTTAAGAAGCAAATATATAGAACGACAGATCACGAGAATGGCCTTCTCTCTGTAGAGGAATACAGAACAATTTCTGGAATTGGCTGGAATGGTCCATGTTTTAGGGCAGGTTGATACTTACTGCTTAAGAGAGTAAATATTTTTAAACTTTCCTATTCCTGAATGTTTTGCTTTAAATTTAAACTTGTAAGAGAAAAAAACCCACTGTAATGCTAAATAGAAAATCCCTCAGTAACTTGCCAGAATTCTGAGGTTTGTAACTTTGCCCAACAAATATATCCTTAATATAGTTTAGTCTTACTTACTCTTTACAAAATCAAGTTAAATGTAAAATATTAATAAGGATCAGCCTGTTCACTTTGAATTTTGTTTCTTGTGTCATCACTTGACTTTGCGAATTAATGTTATTGAGACATGCTGCTAAACCAGTGACATAAAAAGCAGCCTAAAATTTTCTAACTACGTCAATTCTAACCCTGCTTCCTCCACAAAAATAAAGAAATTTACTGCCTAAAATAATACCTAGCACATTAACAAGCTGATGCTGTTGTCTCATAGCTTAAATTTCATATACAAGCTCTCATTAGTTCACGATGCTGAGAAGGTGTTGCTGCTCTACTCCTGCCACGATTCAGGCAGAGTTTAAAACTAATAGATTGTTTGTCAACCCTTTGTAACTGAAAGCACAAGTACAATCATAGAAACATCCACGGTATTTTGCTTATCTGTAAGCTAAACCTAACAGGTTCCTGGGACAAACCTTGCAGGAGGAATATCAGCTAAGAGTGTGCTAAAAGATGACAGAATCCCAGAATGGTTTGGGTGGGAAGGGACCTTAAAGCCCACCCAGCGCCACCCCCTGCCCTGGGCAGGGACACCTCCCACCAGCCCAGGTTGCTCCAAGCCCCGTCTAACCTGGCCTTGAACCCCTCCAGGGAGGGGGCAGCCACAGCTGCTCTGGGCAACCTGGGCCAGGGGCTCACCGCCCTCACAGCCAAGAATGTCTTCCTGATTCCTCATCTAAATGTACCTAAAATTACTTATAATTAAAAAAAAAAAGCACCAAAACCCAAAACTTTGTGATGTCATTTGTATATATTTGGATATACCACAGAGAATCAATAGCACGAAAGATGATTAATCAGGTTGACTGACAAGGGAAATACTTGTGAATATAGTAATCTTATGCAGTGGAGTTAATTACATCAAGTTTTAGATGATACCACAAACAAAGCTCAGGCTGTACTACTGAGATTATCAAGAACACAAACTGTAAATGTTTTATAACATTTAATAACACACATTCCCTACAGAGCAGCGTTAGCAGCTTTTCAGGCAACCACCCGATGTGCAAATACTTAAATGTCACACGTAGAAAATTACTTAACATGAAAGACCTACCTTTTGTCAGTGGTTGCAGAAAAAGGTTATTTCACCAGTGAAATGCAGAAGTAGGCCAGTATTTCGGAATGGTGCCATTCCTAACACTTTGTTTCTACCCGGTGTGCTTCTCTGCCCTTTTGCCTCTCCCCTTCAACACGCTGTGCCTTCCACCATCGGATACTTCCCAGTGAAAACATAACAAGAGGAACACTGTTTCTCACGCACATAAGACAATTCACAACTGAATTCCTAATGGTTTCTCTATCCTTACCGCAGCCTTCCTCCTCACCTCTTATTGCCAGCTATAATTTTATACACTACAATTGAAACCACATAAACGATGCTTTCTATCAGCTTCAAACAGGTAAGAAAAGGCTAGAAGGGAGCACTACTTTCTTCTCTTTGGACATCCCCTGCAAACCATAGTTAGAGAACGTCTTAGCTAGTCCCATGGTGGTATTTGTTCATTTCAATAAACTTTGATTTAAAAGCATCAAGTAACAAGATAACTAATCTCATCTTCAAGCTATTTTTCCAATACTTTATTCTAACTCTCTTTGTCACTCTGTATTTGTCTGATTTCAGCCTCCTACCAAGGATCTTGTCAAGCTCCTTCCTGTCATTCCAGTCTGCCTCCAGTTTTCAAGCATTTTATTCAGTCTCCGCACCGCTCCAGTTCTCTTCGCTGCGTTGCCAGGTAAGAGTCATCTCCTTGCAAGTTTTTGTTCCAAGGACATTCAGTCACCAGAACTGCCCTAAACCCAAATTCTAAGTAAAGGGACAAAACTAAAGCACATTAACATGCGGCCTTCTTCAGATAACTTCCATAAAGATAAGTATTAAAGACAAATCACCACGTTTATTTTCCTTTTAAAAAAAAAAGTGTCTTCCCTGAATCTAGCACATATATCAAAAACAAGATAAAAAACCCACAGAAAATCTCACCTTTCAATCCTGGACGAATATGGTTTCCAATAAACACTCCAACTGAACGTACTTTATCCCTTCTGGTTCTTTGAGCAATCTTCTTCTGTGACCTCCTCACTTCCGGCTTGCTAGCTGGACCTTATTCTACGTCTGTGCAGAAGAACCCAATGCATTATCGACAGAGCAGCTCCCTTTTACTCCTTCTCCACAGTATTCAGCATGTTACTTGTGGTGCTGAAGCCAGTAGGATGCCCACGCATCAGCTCTGTGAAAGAGAAAGTCAGAATAAGCCAGAACACATGGACACAGCGCAGGATGCTTCATAGATCTCCATCACGCTGCCAGGGCGAGAATAAAAGATCAAAAGCTGGAATGATCACGCAGAGCAGTCTGAAGAAATAAGATAACCCACGAATTCAGGTAACTACTGAAACTGTTTCAAAAGCATGAAAACCTTCAGGAAGGAGAAGGAAATCCAGAAGAGAAAGAAAGATTTGGTATCAGATAAGCAACTGTGCAGGGTAACCTGGGTACAGAGCAGACAATCAGCACAGAACCTGTTAGCCTGAATGATTCCAAGGGAAGTGCCTTGTAAAATGATCATTACTCTAAAGATCAAATAAAAGACTTTGCCTCCATTCTCGAGGCAGGTCATCCTCCCCCTCTACTCTGCCTTGGTGAGGCCACACCTGGAGTACTGTGTCCAGTTCTGGGCTCCCCAGCTCAAGAAGGACAGGGAACTGCTGGAGAGGGTGCAGCATAGGGCTATGAAGATGATGAGGGGACTGGAACACCTCTCTTATGAGGAAAGGCTGAGGGACTTGGGTCTCTTCAGTCTGGAAAAAAGACGGCTGAGGGGGGATCTTATCAACGCTTATAAATACTTAAAGGATGGGTGTCAGGAGGATGGGGCCAGGCTCTTTTCAGTGGTGCCCGGCAACAGGACAAGAGGTAACGGGCACAAGCTGAAACATAGGAAGTTCCACCTAAACACGAGGAGGAACTTCTTTACTTTGAGGGTGGCAGAGCACTGGAACAGGCTGCCCAGAGAGGTGGTGGAGTCTCCATCTCTGGAGACATTCAAACCCCCCCTGGACGCGTTCCTGTGCACCCTGCTCTAAGGTGACCCTGCTCTGGCAGCGGGTTGGACTAGATGATCTCCAGAGGTCCCTTCCAGTCCCTACCATTCTCTTTCTAAACATTTTAGACTCGCAGTAAGCTGTTAGAAAAAATGCTTCCAATTTCCCCAGAAAAAAAGAGTTCTGCTCTGCGTGCTCTATTTCAGATGTGAAAACCACCCCAAAACTCTTCCTACTTTTCATTAATTACAGCTTAAAAACCCTGTGTTTCTTCAGTAAACCCCAACTAATATTATACAGATGTCCAACAGCATACATCAGAGTACAGAAAACACAATGGGAACATTTCTTGTATATCCTCACCAGAACAAAAGTGCGCTTTTAAATAAAGATCATTTTGTGGAGACATTTCAAAAATACTAAAGACATTTCAAATAAATACTAAAGAAAACAGAAAGTTCAAGACTTGTTCTGTTTAAATATTATTCTTTTTTAATGAAATGGGTAATAAACATGAAAATTTTAAGTTAAAATTTCTTAGAAATATCTGAAAAATGTGCATCTTGAAATGCTAGTAGTTTTATCCAGGAAAAACTAAGTGAAACAAACTTTAATACATTTCTAACATCCAATTAATGCACAGCTGATGATTTCTACTAAGCCTCAGCACTTCCACCACATACCACAGGCAACCAGCACGTGGTGCCCATCTGCAGCCTCAGCAGCCACAAACAGGTAAGTTGTAGCCACACTTCAAAACCACCAGAAGCGATTACAGCAAAGTCGAGGATGAATTAATATATACCCAGCGTGTCAAGCGAGGCTAATAACACCTATGCATTATATGGGCTGTGAGTGAAGAACATGTACAGAGTATACTGAACCAATAGTTACCACAACTTGCAATTTCTTTTTCTAAAACACCATCACCGGAGCACTATTTCTTTCCACATGAGGACACTACCCCGTGAGGCACAGCTCAGACCACGAGCAGCAGCCCCTTCCCAGGACACTCCGGTATCGGGCTTTGCCAGCCCGGGGAACAGCAATGGGACAGACGCCTTGAGCTGAGCAGCAGAGTGCTGCTGCACACACAAATACAGAAGCAGAGGATGAAAGAAAAAAAAAACCCTCATCAGCCCAATTCAATCATTTTTTCTTAATGAAAAAAAAATAGATTTTCAACACTCCTTTCCTAGATAAATAAGAAAAAGTCTTGGTCTAAATGGTGAGAGAAAGAACTACACAATGCTATGGCTGAAAACCTTAGGAACACAACCTATAAATGAGTATTGCTGGTAGGGAAGACGGGTAGAACAGGAGAGCTCCTTTAACCACACAGGAAATCAAGTCTGAAACAGGTATTCACCTTCCAAATTACCTCACACCCACGAATATGCTAAAAGTGCCATAAACCTTCAGCAGATAGTCAGGAGTTAGGTCTTCAGTTCTTTGTCGTAGGGCAGAGTTAACGTGCTTGTTTAAGGAGCTGGTGTTGACAAATAATCTTGTTCAATGCAAAGAAAATTGGAGCCACTTGAGTAACACACAATATCCCTCAACCACTGTTTATATGTTTAAAATTCTAATGATCATGAAGTTCAACAACAGTTCACAAGAAAACTGATCCTGCTCCTAAGTATATTCAGCAGTATGTAATATAACTTTTCTAAAGCTTATTAAACAAAAGTACACACAAAAAGATACAGTAAAAGAACATTTAAGAAGTGAAGTCTTACAGTCAAGATGTTGGAAACAACAGATTTATAGTTACTGGTGCAATCTTAATTCACCTCTGATGTATATATTTATCATGAAACCACCCGGAATCACCTTCCTTTGCTCCAGAAGGCTCCTGCCTTAGGCTTAATACCAAAGGGGGAAGAATAAAAGTAATAGTACATCCAGAACTTCTGAGTGTTTGAATTCCTAACTTGAAAATACTATTTGATGATAGCTTTTGTACAAAACACGCACGTACATATACAGGCATGTATCACCTCTGTGTCAAATGTTTTACACTTCCAAGAGAAAGAGCCTCTCCCCCAAAAAGGCTGACTCTCCAAGGCTCACTTTCCATCAAAAATATTCACCAATATCCTCCTCTGGATATCAGTGCTCTGAAAAAGAAAAAAACACCACAAACTGCACAGAACCTTTTCTCCAGACAAGTGACATTTAGCCCACTGTTCCTTCACATCTCTGGCAACCTTCCACTGCTCAACTGTGCTAACATTAATAAAAAATTTTAAGGTGAGTAAGAACTCTTAGAAATATGTCAAGGACTGGAGGAAAAAAGCAGTATTAGAGAGGAAAATCCATTAAAAAAATTTAAAACAAGACCAAGTCAATTATGATCCTCAAATTGCAGGACTACCAAATTGCCTTATTAAAATTGGCCTGTAAGAAGAAAAAGCAAACAAAGGGGAAAGAATTAGGAGAAATGGAGACCTTCCCAGTATTCTTCCTGACACAAAGTATCGAAGTGAAGTCTTCTTTAATTCAACAAACATATGTTTGTTAAATTCAACAAACTTGTCTTCTGTTTTCCAGAAAAGTATGTGTGTATGCACGGGGCAGGGGGGGCGGGGGGGAGAGGAGAGAGGCTGCAACACTAAAGCATTTGTTTGAAAAGTTTCTTTTCTTCCCTGTTCTCACCCACCAGACTTCCCCTTCTGATCCATCTTTTCTTCTCCACCTGTAAGCTCAGAGGTTTTGTTTCAGGCAGGAAGTGGTCAGGAAAAGCCTCAAGTACTTGCCCTAGAGCAAGACGTTTTAGGAATTTGGGCAGGAGAGAGAAAAGCAAGAGCACCCTACAAAATGCAAAGGTTCAAAAGTTTTCAGAAGAGCAATTGCTAAAGGATCACATCAGTGAAGAGAAGAATGATGCCAAAAGTTCAGTCTCTTACAAACAAGAGGGACGACATAATCGTAGTAAAATCACTATTACAGAAGGGCTGGGAATCTGCTTCTCAGCTGACAGTTGCAACAGCTACTTGTCACGTCTGACAAGTATTTACTACCTCATTTTAATAACTTTTACTAGCAGTAACTCATTGGTTCATTTCTTTAATGCAGTACCTGGTTCTTTAATACAGCAATAGTCTATACAAGATGGAAAACCTAAGAACACCTGGATATCTTGAAATCCCAGTGCAGCAAAGCTCAGACTGAATCTATAACCACCAGCACTACAGACTCCAGGGATGTGAGGATGCTCAACTCCCGTCTCTTTGGGGGAAATACTGAGAATTTCTCAGTCTTACAGAAGCTTCTAGATCCACTGCTCAACTTCCCAGAGACCTAAACAGAGTCTCATGTAAACAACTACATCTAGAGGTTGCGATGTTAAGAAAAACACCAAATACTGCTATACGACTAAGATGCAAATTACAGTCTGTCAGACCCTTTCATATTTCCATCAAATACATGTCCAAGATATAAAGGGCTTCAGTTAATTAAACAAGGACTGCTGAAATCATGTGAAGTGTCAGAAAAACCAAAGGTAAAGGTCATTATTCCTAAAAGGGAGAATAAAATATTAACAAAAATCACCTCACAGCACTCAGCAGGAAACAAAAACAAAAACCATGCCCGTGCTTAACTTAAGCGCTATAAACTTTGCAGACTGGGGTTCCCAAAACATAAATTAAGTGATGCTACCGAATGGGAAATACATGCGTTCAGGTATAGTTGGACCCTAGCAAATATAGTACAGAATCTTTCACTACATACGTTAATTAACATTCTGCATATTAATTAGAATCATTTTTAACTAATGCTGAACTGGCAAAACTACTACATACATTAAAAAAACAAATGAAAACTCTAAAATTTAAGGATAGAAATTGCCAAGGTTCATCAAAGATTATGTTTCCGAACAACTGGCTAAAGGTATACAAAAAAAAAAAGGTAGTCCAAACAGCAGAAGTTATTTTTCCAATATGAAGTTAACTGTTTTAATGAGGACGTTCCCTATGGGAAGACGTACTATAATTTGGGCAATTTTTAAGTAACAGGTTCAGGAATATAAATTACAAGGAACAACCCCATACTGGTAGAAACAAATCATCTCATTAAAGCCTGGTGACACTCCTGGATTCGGTTATAGCCAAAGTGCACGCTTCACTACTTCAGTAACCTTTAGCTGATTTATTTTCTCAGGCATTATCAACTGTAAAAAGGTTTGAAAGTTTCATAATGCCAATGCGTGAACCTCATTTGGTGAGAAACCCAGGGTTGCTTTCAAATCAGAAAACCAAAACTTTATGGAACGATTTACTGAGAACAGAACAAACCATTGCTGTCCTGCTTAGAAACATAATGTTACTATGAAACATAAACAAAGCCTGTAACTTTAAAGTGGACCCATCCAGACCATTCCCTTATAGTCAGCCTCCCGAATGTGCCTGAAAGATACTTTAACACATGCAAAAGCGCCAAACTTGGTGAGAAAAACTAAGCTAATTAACTTTTCAAAAAGAGAAAGATCAAAGTAAACAGGGAGGGAGGAAGAAGTGTAAATAAAGTACATGCACAAATGTCTGCTCAGTCACTGCATCTTCCCAGGCAGATCCTTGTTTCCGTGCAGTTTCACAGCCTGTGGGCAGTGAACTCTGCCCACTGGTCTCTAGCCCTTGGGAAGCTCTCCCACCTCCTCTCTCTGTTTGCAGGCAGCCGGCTTCACTGAATGAAAAGGAGGGGAGCTGGGGCCCCTCCCGATGCCTAGAAGCATTCCCTATTTCCGGCTGAGTCAACCCACTCCTTGGAAGCACTGCTCAGGGGAGCACAATTTGGGAAAGGTATGAAAGGTGGAGACTGAACAGATTTGCACCCGGAGTTCTGAAGAGGTCTTCAGTTTGTGCTTGAACGCGACGGCCTGACACCCAAATTCCTGAACAAACCTCATCCAAGGCTTGAGAGTGCAACCTGGCTTCCCCGGACGTTGATGCTACCATTGGCAATGCAGGTTTGAAGATGCGATGAGGCACGGGATCAAAAGAACAACCTGGGTGGCAGTATCCAAAGCCAAACAAAAAGCAGCAGCTACGCAAAAAGAATCATTTTCAAGGAGCAGAGTTTTCTGACTCAATTCTTCTATCTCCGATTTGTTCTCCTCTTCAAGGGTATGTGCTGGCAAGAAATCTTCCTCCCAGAATGCTGCCTGCATCTCATTACTTATACATCTGCTTCACGCCAAGTCTTTTTTCATCTTAATGTAAAATTCTTCATTAACAGAAAAATACCAAATGATGTATTATTCTTTAGAGGTGAGCCAAATCTGCATACTTGATTTCTTAATTAACATTATCCATTTATACCACCTACAGATTCCAGTTTCTCCTCACCGTAATATAGGCTTCTTCATCAATACTGCGCCACAGACATTTAACCCCCCAAAGAATACAAAAAGGAATATATCTATTTGATTCATGTTTGACTTACAGTACCATTCAGTGCAACTATAGCAATGGATTTATTTTATTGTTTGGTTTGGGATTTTTTTGTTTTGTTTTTGGTTTGTTTGTTGTCTTTTTTTTTTACTCACCAACAATACCTGTATTTTCAGTCAGTATAGCTAAAATAGTTAGACCAATATTTTTCTAAATAAACTAATGGTGGAGATGATGTTGAACTGGGAGTTGCACAAAGGGAGCAGCTCATGCAGTAAACAGCAGCCAGCGGCAGCTGAGACTAGGCAGATCCATTATGTTATTTCTTCTATTTTAACTCCAAGACTAGAGCCGAGCTTTGTCACTACAGCCACCATCTACTCCTTGAGCAGAACACTGTTCGCAGCCCTGTTACACATAGAACAGTTCTCCTAACTTCCACGCTTCCAAAAATAAATCTAACTGGCAAAATTTTCATCAGGAAATTTCTGAAATTCCTCAAAGCACGTTATACATTATTAAACTACTTATGAGAGGTAACGGTCCGAATCCTGGCCCTAGCAGATTTTAGGAAACCAGGCCTATACTAGTAAGATTTTGAAGGTCTCTGTTGAAAATTACTGTTTTCTTAATTGCATAACCAAAAGACATCCTCAGACAGAACACCAGTACTAAAAAAGCAAACTGGAAAGAAGAAGAAAACACCACAGTAACAGCAAGACCCTGACAAAGCTCTCTAACATCAGCCTGACCAGTCGGCTTGAAATAAGGGATGCACTTAACAGTAGGCCAGCACTCCATCCTACCTCTTACTGTCAATCTCCTCCTGTGCCACCAAGACACATATCAAAATATGCTGTATTGAAATATATAATCCATAGCAGTATTAAAAACACACTGTGTTTCTATGTTGCCTTGAGGCAGGTACTAAATCAGACCGCAATGATCCCATGAGCTGACGTATTTAGAAGTCTTAAAGCAATGAAAAAAGCTTTCTACAGCCCCCTTTTGTCAGGATCTGCAGTCCTGTTGCTGTTTCTCTGTGTATGATGAGACATTAGAAAAAAAAAAAAAAGCTAAATGGCTCGTGTCTGCTTAAAGTGATCTGTGACAGACATGTCCTTCAGATAGAGCAGATAATGCCACTGTCATTTATTCCATAAACTTATGAAGGTCTTCATGGCGTTTGTTTAATGACTAGGTTTGCTCAAAACTAGTAGGGTACAGTTTAAAAATAACCAACTCCGGTCAGCCTATTAAATTATTTAGGGCAGGGGTAAATGACTTTCAGGCGTAACACATTCTACATTTGAATATCTACTTGTATTTTAATCTAACTCCATAGTACATCATCTGTTTCATGTTTAAAAATTTCAGATGTTTCCGTGAAGAATATTGAAACGCCTTACAGGACAAGCTTTGAGACACCAATGAGGTAAGCCGTGTCACGCACCCATTTTACAGGCAAACTCAAATCAAGAGCTGTGAAGCCCCGTACACTTCCCAGGTGGCATAACCAGCTCTCTGGCTTCTCCTCCGGCCACTCGACACAATTGCCTTCTGAGAACCGTACATTACACATCTCTCAGATTTTCTGCTCCACAAATAGCAATAAATTACAGTGTTTCAAAAAGGCATCCACAAAGGATGGCTTATATACCTAAATATACATATATATATCTATATGCTTGTTTTGTCATGCTACCTGACCATCTGAAAAACATCAAGACAAGTAAAAATTAAGTTTTCAAGAAGAGCATGAAATGCACCACAACTATATTCAGTATTTTCTCTGCTTTCCTTGTTAAATATATTGCCTGACAAATTTTGTGTTCCATGTATAACACAAAACACTGAAGTTATGTCAGTTAAGGTTTCTATGGAAAACTGTAAGTTGGACTCCACCATTTATTATTGTATTCTACTTGAATTTAAAGTTTAACGTTGTTAATATGGTTTCTAATTCTAATTCAGTTCAGAAAAAGAATTTAACCTGGAGCCAAGATAAAAAAATAAAATAAAATCACATTTCAAAACCAAACCCAACCCAAAATATTTAACCTCTTGCAAGCTTGCATAAAGTTGTCTGTAATACCTTTCCGTATTGAAACTTTTCATCCAAGTTGCAATGAATCAAAATAAATATTAGAATTTCCTGTAGGTAATGCCACCTCCCTTACATCCCTCCCCCTCGAAACTTGAAGGTTCTAAGTTTAGCTGTCAGTGCCAACAAGTAAACAAAATATTAAAGATTTAAGGAGTATCTTCCCATGTTTATTCCACGGACGAATGGGTACTCCGTGATCTCCTGTTTCTCAGCTGAGTCAGCAATGCCTGGCAAACAGAGCAGAGGCTCTGCAGATGCCAAGCAGGGAAAACTGAGGATGTTACACCTCTTTACAAGGTTGTTCTCTTTAATCCGACAGTTCTTCGACTTGCACGCACTTTATTCAGAGCAACACCACAGGTGGAAGCTGTTTAAAGAACCAAACCTTTCTATTAGTCCAAGTACCTGGTTTATCATATACATTTTTGACAATACTTGGGCTTAGTCATATAACAAACACTTCATACAGTCGACCGGGTACAAAGAAACAGACAGTTTACCTCTGGTATGATACTTAACTTGAATTTTACTGATAAGACATTTCTGAAAGCAATAATCAAAATAAAATTATTGATATCACCCTTAATCATGGGTGGAAACTGAGAGTTTCTCAATAGTTCTGATTGTACCAGCAATTAATATATTCTATATTGAGTCGATTCACCAGGTCGAGAGAATCTAAAAATATACCAGTGCTAAGAATGACGATTTCTCTGTCTGCTGCACAGACAGCTTTTCTGCTCACTGTCTTCAGGGAATCCTCTGCCTGGTGCTTCCACATTTCAGATTCAAAAAGAGATTTCAAATAATTTTCTGGCATTTCTCCAGCATTAACTATGACTAAATCAATTCAGCAGAGAAATGCCAGATTTCATATAGCTTCTGAGTGGGTGGGATTGACAGTACTTTGCTAATACCCCTCCCTCTCCCTGCTTTTATTACAAATAATTTTTATACATATTTTCCTAACCAAATTTGATTTTGTCAACATATCCAGTGGGCTTACAATACAGCTATTGTTGCTAGAAATGTCAGTACTTCAAATGTGATCCTTGATGTACCTCTCAAAGGATACTGAGAAATAGCCAAGTAAATTTATTCTTTGTATCTAAATGTCAGTTCAGGTATCAAAAAAATTAAATATCATGAATGGAAGAACTATGTGCACCGTATATCTAATGTGACGACTTGGATAAGAAACAAAATTAAATCTCTTTCATATGGGACTACTGTAGGTAACAGCAGAGGATGGCAACGGCCCCTCTATAGATGGAAATGTGTACTACAGATAAAAATAATTTTACAAGACCCTTTTATTGTAATAATAAAACCTAAAAACATGATGAAATCAAGACACTGCAAGGCAGAAGCTATTATGTCGCTAGTATACTGGGTATTTTAAAGGAAGACATAATCACTAAATAAGAATTTCTCTTACATCAATAATATAGGAACTGTATTCTTAGGAGACAGACGGTTTTCAGCAACTCTCCATCTAAGTCCCTCCACAGAAGTCAACAATGGCTCCATTTATGAAAACTGAAAAAATATTGGAGAAAAGACACTGGGGATACTAAGAAAAAATACTGGAATCTTTGCATGGATAAATAATAGGTTATAAAGACAGGAAACAGACGGTAGGATTAAACGGTCAAAGTTTTCACAGGGGAGTCAGCTCACCAGGGGTGTCTTGCAGACAGCCGAGCCAAGAGCTGTGCTGTTCAACATATTCCTAATTAATCTAGGAAAAGAGTGACTAGGAAGGTGACATTCTGTGGATGATACTAAGGTGTTTAAGACTGTAAAGATGAGGACCACCTGTGAAGATCTGCAGATGGACCTTCCATGTTTCAGTGGCTGAGCAATCAAAATGATAGATGGAATGCAACAGGAATAGATGTAGAGTGATGTACCCGGGGAAAAAAATCCTGGCTTTACATACAAAATGACGGACACTGTGCTGAATATTAATATGTAGGAATGATAACGTGGGGCTGCAACTATTAGTTCTACAACAATATTGGCTCCGACTCCCTGACAGTCAAATGAAAGCTGAAATAATTAGAGAAAGAATAGAAAACAACAGGAAAAAAGAAGTGTTTCTGTATAAAACGCACAGTGCATACTTCCTGTACCTAATTCTGATTCCCCCACCTCAAAAAGGATATGATAGACTTACAAAGGGTTCAAGGAAGGGCACGAAGGCTGAGGCCTTTCAGTCAGGAAGGGGATGACTCAGAAGAGGGATGACAGAGGTCTAGCAAACCCAGAGTGAGATGGAAAGGGTGAAAGCCCAACCTGGTGCTCACTGTCCCACTCAGCATCAGAGCTAGAGGGGCATCCGATAACAGTTCAAAGCAAAGAAGAGGCAGGGGGTTTTCCTTTAATTAGGCTGGGGAACTTTGCTTCAAGATACTGTGGATATCAACAAGTTTACAGATGGGTCTAAGAGGAGACTTAAGAAGTTAGGTGGGAGAAAGACCTTGCGACTGTACCTCTGGTTCCCCGGCTGCCTGAGTGTGTGGAAGCTGCGAGAGTTTTCTAAGAAGTTTCATTACACGCTTGCTCTAAACTCATACTGCCATACAAGTATCTGCTTTTCATGTGAAGAACCATAAAAATGATGGAAAGGCACAAAAAATTCAAGTGGCATCCAAGAGTAGGAGAGAAGAACCCTCCATCTTGAGCTTAAAATGGTTGTGAGGCAACTGCAGCATTCAATATGAAATGTGAGCACATAAATGCTAGGAATGGAAAAAGGAGGAAAAAAAAGTAGTAAAGATCACACTCTGCTTTGCAGTTTTCCTTGGTCAGCCCCAACCACTGGAGAGAGCATTAACTGGAAAACTGATTTGTGACTCCACTGGTGATTTTCACCGCCACCCAGGGCGGGAGGATCCGCTCAGGCGGCTCTGTGGACACAGCAGTGCTCCAGACTGATGCTGTCTGACTCCTGCGGGCCTGAGCCCTGCTTTTTAATCTCTGGCAACAGCCATACCCTGTTTCTGCTCCCAAAACCGCCCCCAACCTTGCTCCAGTCTTCACCCAAATGCAGTGGACTGGCACATCCCCTCACCCTTTTTGTCAATCAAATTAATTCCTTGTTCACATCAGTGATCGCTGGGCCAGAACATCTTCACCCAAGTCAGTGACAACAGGATGGTATAAACATGTAAATATGCAAGTACATGAAAAAGAATAAATCCCGAGTACACGTGAAACAGAAACAGATTATCTGGGGATGTAGGCTCCTCCCTTTCAGGATACCTGGCTCGCAGAGCCCAGCATCTAAATTCTAGGCTCGACCAAGTCTAGAGGCCTAATTAATTTGCTGAAGGTTACACAGATAGCTTTGGCAGAGATCAGAGCCGGACTCCAGTCTTGTGTAGTATTTCAATTGCAAAGTATCATCTCCACAACCAGATTTATTTTTCTTGGTTCTACTCTACTATAAATAAGAAACCTTCCTCTGTAACACCTCAAAGCTTATGTGCTCCAGTCAAGCCATTCGTAATTATTAAGTTATTGTTTATGTTTGCCCTTTTGTGTATTTGAGCACCTCAGTGTCAGAGAAGGTATTAAAGCATTTACAAAATAGGTAAATAATTTATTTTCACATCTGAACAGAGTTCATTCTCGTCATTTACAGTTTCATATTGCATATTATTATACACAACATCTCACCTGAATTACATGATGCTGCCACTTTCCCTACAAATGTCTGAATGGCCCATAATACCAAGATATAAGTAGGATTTCTATTTTAATAGCAAATATTCTTGTTTGGACGTGAAAACCCTGTGCCTGCGTGAATATAGATACCCGCAGCATGAAAACTTATTCTCTGAATACTTGCTAAAACAAGAACACATCACAGATGCTTGCAAGGAGCCTGAGCATGACTGATAAGAAAGCAATATAAATCTCTGGCATACATATGCCAACTCAATTCTAAAACATTCAGCTGATTGCAACTGTAGATTACTGATTTTCTCCAACCATCCATATTTTCATCTTCTGCTAAAAATATCCATTTACGCAGACCAGCAAAGCAGCGGTCCAAGACGCCCAAACTTTAATAAATCACAGACATCGATTTAATCTCACATAAATGAAGCTTCCCATTGTCCTTTTAAAATAAACAAGGAGGACACAGAGGCCTGCACATAATCACTAAATTACAAAGAACAGATGTGAAACATTAACAAGGAAACACTCATGCTGGCAAGGAGAAAACACTATAGAACAGCACGCACTGTACCGAGCCAGATTGGCTTTTAAATGACTCATGCTTATGAGATTACAAACAACAAGGAACAAAAATAAAATAGTTCATTTGACTAGGTCTAATACACTTCAGTTACTTTAAATTAACTGCTAATTGTACCATTTCTTTCCCTGGTACTTTTCCTTTTGACATCTTGGTTGAAATGCCTTTGATGGAGGGGAAATTACTACAAAACCCACCCAATTCACATCTGGACGCTTGCCTATCGTAAAGTCATTATTAGTGCAAGCGTTCCCTTCAAAACATGCATTCACTTCTCTGAAAAGAAAGCACCTCTCCCGATTGCCTGGCCAACACGTTACTGCACCAAGTATGCATATGATAAGTTTTTTCAGATCAGTTCTCTGAAGTTTTTGTTCCATTCATCCCACATGTTATAAAGCCTGTTTCTCACCTGTCACTGAGAGAGGGGGGAAAAAAGAACTGGAGTCACTTCTCGCAGTGTTACCAAAGGAGGCTGTTCAATGTACCCCGGAATGACCACGCCATGTCCAGTTATTTGAGATAATGGAGATGAAGAACCACCACGAAAGTGCAAGATGATCAAAGCTAAAATACAAATGGCAACTGAAATTCAGTGTACTCTAATTAAGATCTTTTAGCTGTTATAGTATTTTGTTGGAACGGGCTTTTTAACTATGTTGCTGACACTCATACATACGTGTTTTCTAATCGTATGCTTATTCTACAAACATTCCTTCACGTTTTGAGCAACTTTATCGTTTATTGTCCAGGAACAATTTAATTGGCTCACCTACCATGGTACATTAAAATATGCCATCTTTGCTTGCAACACTTATTTGTGCAAATTCTCCAAGCCCAGATGTACTCTAACCCTTATCTCCGACATTCACGTGAGATGATAGAATGATTTGGGTTGGACAGGTCCTTTATAGGTTATCTAGTTCAAATCCCTGCAATGAGCATATGAGATATGTCAAGAAAATTCAGATTCCTTTTCTTTTATCCTTAAACAAGGATGTCAATCAATCTTCTACTTCCAAAAGCCACTAAAATGCCATTGCCACCAGCCACTGCCACTCCATCATTTGATACCGAGTCAGACAACTAGAATGTCAGGACCACACCGCTCACGCACTATCCACATGGCTTACTGAACAAAAAACCTGTAATACCCTCACCTACCTAAGCCATCTCATTGTTAGTACTAATAGACAAAGAACTTCCTAAATTCTAAATTTATTGTGAAAACATTTCACATCAAACATGCTGCTGGTGGCTCCCTCCCTTAATTGCCCTCCTCCCACTCTGATTCTCAAACAAGGACAGTGCTTTCAGCAATGCCAACTGCAAAATAAGTTTCAATAATAATAATGAGACGAAAATGGTATCGCATCTAAGAATAACAGCTCAGAAAAAAGAAGCTCCACGCATGGGGCAGGGCGAGAGTCAGACAAGACTTACCTGTACTGAAATACTGACCTAGAGCTGGTCCCAGCCTCGCACTACGGAAGTAGAAGCTCTAACGTTTTTCAGTATCTTGGCAGTGTCACACATACTTTTAAGGTTCTGAAATAGAACCCTTAAATACTGCTCAAGTAACAAAAACTTGAAAACAGTGCATAATATAACAGAAAAAGGGGGGTGGTGGGGGGAGGTAAAAACTTTGGGTCAAGAAGACACAACACCCAGTGGAAGGAAGAAAAGAAATTTAAGAAGGAGCTCACATATTGCTCTTTGGCCACAGGCCTGCAATCGTATCCGCAAGTAGGCAAAAAAGCTTCAACTTTTGACTGCTGCTCGGGCTGACTCAAACTCTCTGCAGGAATTATTCCAAAAAAAGGGAGTACTTTGGTGCACACAACACACTGCACCTTACGCTTTGGAGCTAAGTAATACTGAGAGAAGAGAAAGGGCCTCAATGATCCCATGACTTAGGCTGCAAGAAATGAAAAAGAATTTTACCTTTGTATGAAGGATGTATCAGGAAGATTCCTTGCTGAGTACGTGCTTGATTAATTGTCATCTGGTCACATAAAGGAACATATATCGTATGGTCGGACTGCTGCCCATCTTTGGTCATTATGCCAGTGAGGAAGTACGTTTCAGCTCATACAAACAGAACCTTTCTACTTGGTATTTCTTTATCACAAGTACTTTAATATGCTAATGTCATTTTCTGTTGTTGTTCAAACTCCGTAAAAATTAACACCTTAACTACTTAGTAGAAAGGAACCAAGAAAGATCTACTCATTCAGTTTACAGAGAATCATAATAATGAAGATAGAGTACGCTGAGGAATTTCTACTGCTCCAACTAATGACAAATGGATCAAATTTATTTTGTTTTCCCGTATTTCTTGTAGAGATACCTGTATGCATGGTTAAAGCAGAAGTTCTCATCATGACCATCCTGGATTAACTTCCTGATAGCACAGGGGACAGATTTTCTTCCTATTTTCCACTGGGAGGGGGAAAGAGGGAGGCGGTGAATGTCTTTATTTCTTAAGATTTCCATTGGTGGAAAAAACAGCACATCCTTTGGTAAACTGTCAGCGATTATTTAAACGTAACTGTTAAAAAAATCAGCCTTTATTTGCAATCAGTTTCTGTAGCTATAGACCCCATTTAGCAGACCTTCTTAGGCCTTCATTAGCAGACTGAAGAGTCCTTAAATATCGCATAATCTGTAAGTATTTATACAGACAGAAGTTGCATTAAAATACTTCACACCTTTTTTTCTTTGAACTAAACGGACAATTCATTTTTCTCTTGCTGCAAATCAAGCTTCCTCAAATAATTTCTGCGGCTTTCCTGCACCAACTCTATTATCTTTTTACAATGTTGATGCCCAAAGCAGGTTCTCCAGCCTAGGAGTGATCTTACCGCTACTTCATATGGAAATACCACCACTCCCGAGTCCAGGCTGATAACGCCCTGTATTTATTATTATACATATCCATATCTGTGTAAGTCTGGCCTTTAGTCTAAGACCACTAGAGAAAATACTGACAAATTTAAGTGGCTGCAGCCTTTAGCCTTTTTATACAAATGTATCAGTGTATTAACAGATTATTATTTTCCTTGCTCTTTGTAAGGAAGAACATTGAAGCAGCTCATCTTGCAGAAAGCAGCTAAGAGCTGGAGAAATATTCCCTTTACGAACCCGAGGAAGCAGCAAACGGAAGAGAGAGGCTTCAGAAGGTGATCAAAAGAAAAGAGCAGCCAGAAACAAAAGCTGAAGTAAGGAAATTGTTTTGTTTAATGGCTTAATAACATTTATATTGAAGAATATGAACCACCACCTCAGAGAGCCCAATTATGGCACCTGTGAGAAACTCCACTAACTTATATTGCAGAAATGCATACATTTTCTTCCTAATCCAGATATTTATATTCGTAATCCAATTTTAACAGAGTTGTTAAAATTCATTATTCCTGTTCAAATTTCTAAGAAATTTTGAACTAAAATGGCAAGAAAGAATACAAGAAAGCAGCCTCACAGCTATGGTGAACTTTAAAGCTCAACTTCAATGCCAAGATTTGATTTTGTTCAAGGCTAAGGGAGCCTGAGCACTTCACATTTCAGTGCTTATGCAGCTACCGTCACATCTAACCTGAGAAAAAACGCAGAGGATCATCTGTATTATTCAAGGCACATTTTCACTATGAGCAAAAAAAATGCACTGTGGCATTAAAATTAAGACTTCATATCAAGACGGCAAATTTCCAAAATCACTCTTTTAATCTTTCCCATCCGCTTGACAGAAAAAAAATTGGAAAAAAAAAAGCACTATTGGAACGACAGGAACAGAACATTCTACCTGTACAAGGCAAATCAATGTACAAGGCCCGGAGAGCAACAGAAAACATTAAAAAATAAATAAAAAAAGAGAAGTTTTAAAAAACAAAAAGGGGTACAGGGCAGTAATTTTAAGGGATCAGAGTATTTATTTTTCCCACTGAAGTGGAACAAATATTTACAGTCAGTTGTTTCTTCAGCACATCGAAATCATTATGCATCCAGCAAAGCACAAGACAACAGAACCAAGTAGGTATTGTGTTCATCAAGGCCACGCGCGTGAGCTGCATGCAATTCTTTCATAAGGCATTAAAAATGTAGTGGTTGACACACCAAATTGTTAATAAATTTCCCTTTTTCTTAGTAGACACCAAGAAGAACTACAAAATCACTCATGAAATTACCCAGGGTAAGCCCTGAAAGTCTCATATAAGTATTCCTGAAGCAGAAAATAGGTGCAAACGTGGTTTTGCTGGAATACACTGTAGCGTTTGAAAGAAATGGCTCACAAACCACCTGGCAGTGCAACACCTGCAAGACCTACCTGGAAAGTATTCACAATAAGGGACATTTATCTTCAGACAGACTAGAAATCAGTGCAAAGAACTGGACTAGGAAACCGGCTCGGTTCTGTCAAGTTTGCAGACAAAAAACACCCTGTGTGTCCAGTTCGTCCATCTTTTCCTGCTCTAGAGTCTAGAATGGTTGCAGGAAAAGACGAGTAATATTGCTGAGCATGTGAGTTTTGAGAGAAATAACTGCTAATCACATACACAGCTAGAGGAGCACACAGTAGAGGTTCTTCACACCAGTGACACATTTCACATCAGAGAATTAAAGGAGACGGGTCTTTAGAAGCATTACTCTGCCAACCAACAACATGCATCTCACCAAACACGCAGCTTAAGCCCAAAACCTGACTTTGTTTCTAAGATACTATTTCCAGAGAGACTAAAGAGTGTCTGATGCAACTCTGGCACGGACCAAGAGCACAGGTGAGAGACAGAACTGTTTCAGACGGTAAGAAAGGCACTGTCTTATCCCTTTCACATGTTTTCAAGGCAGTGACAGGCAAGGCGCTTGAGGCAGCCGAGAAGGAAGGACATACATCTATCAGCCCAGGGTCAGGCCTCCCTGGCACAGAAAGTCATGTATCCTTCTCGGTGACCAGCTACAAGGCCTAAGATAAAAACATTGCAGCAAGTATTCCTCCTTTGTCACAGCAGCCTACTTTTTATAAGTTAACAGCCAGTTTCTTGCTGTTGTTGACATATGTGAAATAATCGCAGTTACCCTTTGCCGAGGGCAATTTTCATAGTCTGAAACACAGCCTTCCTGTGAATTAGGTGGTAATGAGATTCTTCTTTGCTTATTTATGTTCTTCTCTATTTATTCATGTTAGAGCACTACCAGCATGAGTAATTCATCGGGGGTTGAACGGTGGAGTCAGACAGGATAAGAAGGCCTAACAGATAGGAATAATAGGTACGATAGACTGACACATTTCAGCTCTAGGACAAGGCTATTCTTAGATCAAGTCTGTGCAGCCCCAGATGATACACTGGTCAAGCATCATACCGGGGGGCAAGAAAGAGAGCACAAAGCTTTTTATGTTTGCACTTGACCAGTCACAATATTAATTCTTGTATGACCAGGGGCAGAAGCAGCCTTTTATTCAGACAGAGCCCAGTCTGGGTGGGTAACAGACAGGTGGCCTTAGAGCTCCAGATATGAGCTGCCCCTTCTCACTGTATCTTTTTCCTGTCAAATAGTAATTGAAAAGACCAAAATCTCCACTGCCTTAAGCAGGCTTTGGCTAGGAACAAGTCAAATTTTCCATAAACTCTACTGCTTGCAGTGACACAGAGTGTTATTTCTCTTCCTTCACCTGGGGAAAAAAGGAAGAGGATGTACAGTACCCGTGCTGCTGCCTTCTGCTTGGCCCTGCCTTTCATCAACCAGGTATCTAGACACAGACATGAGCTCCCCATGTCCTTTACTCTGCTGTATTATTGCCTTGTCATTTTCTGTGGCTAGGTACAGCACCGTGAAGTTTCTGAAGTTACATTTTTCCAAGTTATCTTCCCTAAGAAAAGTCTTCGAAGATGGACAGAATATGTAAAGAACAGAATTTGACAGCGGGCAAGTACTTATAATACTCAATGCTGCAGCAAATTCTGCTCGGCTGAACAGCAGGTGTCTATTTGCCAGACCAAGTGTGGATCCCAGTCACAGCACTCCTCCTCTTTATACGCCACCGAGAGATACATATTAAGGAGGAAAGCGTTCGATACTCTCTATGTCCTGGTTATTTCTTTAATGATATGAAGAATGCTCATGTTAGCAATCAAAATATGTTCAAGATTACTCACAAAAATGAAAAGGTGGTAAGAATATTTAACCAAACCTATGAACAGAATTAACGCTGAGGAAGAGAAGACTAAAAGCACACTTCCTTTTACTTCTACAATCAGGAGCACAGAGAAGCACATATCTTGCAGTTATCTGCTGCTGAAAAGGTTTATTCTTAGCTACGGTCCTGCGCACCTACAGCTCACTGCTACATATCCGAAACACAGTAATTCTTTCCTAATTAGTGTTACTTTCAGAAGTGATGAACAAGTTTCACGGCTACTGTAAAACAACAGTTGAGGATCTGTTCTGCACTTTACCTCAGGTTTGGACAGAATAAAGGCTGTGTCACTAAATTCTTCCTTTCTGGCCACCTTACCCAGCCTGTGCCAGCCAAGATCTATCAAAAGCAATGTACAAATTACGAGATCAGAGATACATCTAACATGTCTTTAAAGAAAAAAAAAAAACACAAAACACAAAACCAAAACAAACAAAAACCCCCAACTATCTCACTTTGTGCGGTTCAGGCCCTCTACAGCTGTGCCTGTGTGCAAACCGGCAATCGCTTTATTTTGTTTGAAAATTCAGGTAACTGGGGGCAACTGGACACAAGGGGCAGTCACTGGGCTGGCCAAGCACCTCGGGCCAGGTACTGGAGGGGTCCCCAGCACTTGGGAGCAACTGGGGAGATCAAGGGTCTCAGGCCAACTATTGGAGGGAACGGTGCTGGACAATTTCCCACCAAGGGTCCTTCTAACCCATACACCACTTTCACTTCCACCTGCCGCACTGCCAGCCAACCCCAGGAAGAGACAGCTCGTCTCTCCTAGGTGTTCCCTCTCCCTATCATCACAGAAAAGGATCTTTCAAATACTGCAACTTGACCTCACTACCGTCTGCGTATTTTGACCCTAATAAGTGGCATTGGCAAATACAGCAGGAAAAAGAAGTCCCTTTGGCAGAAAAATGTGTGCGTTTGACATGCCAGTTGATCAAATACAGAGAAATAAACATAAAGAACTACAAAGTATGAAACCACCTGTCTGGTATTTCTTTTCTTTCTTTGCTATTATACATCTTCTTTCTTTCAGTGGAGAAGGTAACATCCTTGCCACAGAACTGTTTTACTGGAAACCTTCTAACAACTACCATTGAAGGTTATTTTAAATTATGTTAATACCACAGTATCCCCCTTACTTCAGTTATGATGTTTATTTGGTAAGCTATTCACAGGTCCCACTACATCTGGATTGAGTCCCAAATTTCAGAATAAACTCCCTGGACACACTGTTGGGTTTCACACGACATTTATCCACCACCACACCGATGAAACGGAGCTTTTCCTGACATCTGAAAGACACACAGCTTTAAAACAGCCTACTTCACTTCACTTCTGAAGGCATGGACAGCCTTAAACTGTGTCAGGTCTCAATGATCCAGCTTCTGCACACAACAGTGTGACTAAATCGCGGCAGCTCCAAGATTAGTTTTTGCATGCCAGTATTAATAGCAAGCAATGCTGACAGTTACTCATTGTAGCCTGTGGGGAAAATTTCTCTTGGGCAGGAACTCCAGACACTGCTGAAAAATCTGAAACACTGCACACAGCATGAAAATATTGAGCTTACCTCTCTTTCTGCAAACAGACTAAAAGGAATTATCAAGGACTCCACTGGCGTGAAACAACAGGTTGTGATATACAATGCTACGGGATACCAGATAGTAACAACAGAAGAAAAAGAAATCTGCTGTTTGCTTTCATTGACCAGCAAGTCACTGAAGAGAAGAAGTGCTGAGAATTTTAGCATTGGGTTTGTCCGCAGTGGAACTTTGCATTAAAGTCAATGAGAACCCAGCACAGATAAGACAACAGATAAGGCATCAGAGCCGCCACCTAAACATGGCGCTCCAACAACACGCTCCAGTAAAGCTAACCAGATAGAAGGCAGGCTACAGACATTTAAAACAAAAACAAGCCAACCAACCAACCAAACCCCCCCAAACCAAAACAACAACAAAACCACCCCACCACACATCAAAAAGACACCACAGACTTTTGACTTTAGCGGGATTGGGAGCAAGCAATAAAAGAGCATGGAAGCACCACCATCTAAATTTGCTGTAAAAATAACCCCATTGTTAAACTCAGAAAATAAAATGTATTTTTCAATATAGAAAAGTACGACCCTAAGTGCCCTAAGTGATTCCTCAAATAAGAAAAGTTAAAGGCTGTTCCAGAAGCAGCCTTGTCATTTACTACGTGCTGCTCTCTGAAATTCTTTCTGGCTGAAAATTCCTAAAAAAATGATCTGACATGATTTTTTTTTTTGTCACTTATCACTACAAGAAAGTAACTTCGTTTTTCAGATATGCTAGAACAATTTTTCCTATCTTTGTTGCAACATCCACAGATTCAGTAAATGGAAATTTTCAGCAGCAAGCATTCAGCATAAAAAGCAGAATCATCCAATAAAAACAGATATCTAGTGATGAAAATTGCGTCGTATTAATTCCTCTGTGCAAAGGTGTGAAAAAGACGTTTTGCCAACAAAAATGGCTAAAACCGTACAACCAGCAATCAAAATTTTGTGGACTAACAGATGTCTAACAGATCATAAAAATCAGAGAAGTACTTTATTACCATTGAAACCGTCAATGCTTGAAGAGCTGCGATGCTTTCACAAGACAGGATCCTTCCCAAATGCGCTCAGGGAATGCCAGTTTAGATAATGGTGGAGATTAAAAGCCCATCCCTCATTGCAATCAAAAAAATCCCACTGCCTGGGACACGGGCAAGCCGTTAGGAAGAAGCATAACATTAGCTCCTGGAGGCGATTACTGCGGGTACAGCTACAGAGGCAGTAAAGACTTCCATGGCTGCGCATTTACGAACTGTGAAGTTGGAATTAACGTGATGTCCTACGGAAACATTTATGAGAGCCTCCTTGGTTTAACACAGCAGTTAAAATACAGAACTTACACTGGCCAAAAGAATAAATTACACTTGTTAACATCGCCTTCGGGACCCATAAGATCAGGCACACATTTTGAGCCTGTTTCTTCCCTAGTGA
Organism: Dromas ardeola; assembly: GCA_013398915.1. NCBI lineage: Eukaryota > Metazoa > Chordata > Aves > Charadriiformes > Dromadidae > Dromas > Dromas ardeola. The sequence goes on along the minus strand of VYZM01018915.1, from coordinate 424,062 downwards.
AGAACAGTTCTAGCAGCACAAAACCAAGGGAGGGAGGGAGATCTGTAACCCAGTACTAAATTAAGCTTGAGATGCACGGGCAGAGGAAAAAGATAGCATAAATATTTTATTTCAATGTTTGTACTTATGAGCAAAGGTAACTAGCAACTTAGCAAGCAGAGATTAATGGGACGGAAGCCATCAGTTTAGATCAGTGGTTCTGATGCAGTGGTACTGTAGGACCTTTTTCCCCTCCCCCTCAACTGTTTACTGAGGAAAGAGCATCATCCTTGAGGTCGTCAAATCGATTCCCAGTCAGGTACCTCTGGCTACAGAAATCGCTCCGTTAACCTGACTCTGCATGTCTGCAGGCTTCCTTCTGTCCACAGGTCACGCACGTAAGGAGATTCTGAACCATTCAAAAATGGGAGATGTCCTCTCTCTCTGTGAACCACCCTACTAGGCACCACAGCACTTGAGATAAGGACTCTTCTTTCCCCCCCGCCCCCTGTTCAGGGAGAGTATGTAACTGTACCCAGAACAGACTGAGAAAGCAAGTCTATATACATGCAAGTAGTCTTTAAAAGAAAGGATGAGACAAAGACTGATCTTTTCCCACCCTCTCTGAAGCCTTAAGGACATCTCAAGTGGAAATAATTCAGGAGAAGACAAAAAGATGAAGGGATGATTTTTTTTAAGATGAGGACAGTTACAGAACATGAAAACACCTTTCAAAGAGCTGACCAGGAACGGTCCTCTCTCCAGAAGCCCAAGCATTTCTGTGTACCTCTGGCCTCTTACTCTGCTTTCTGCAAAGGTGGGGGGCGATTTCCCTTTTCTAAACAGATCATACTGAAAAAAAGCACATTAAACTTGTGTCTGCAACACAACTGAACCTGGAAGGTTCTAATACATTATGACTTTGCTATCGCTGGTAGACATCAGAAACTTTTTATCATCCTAACAGTGCAGGGTTTCAGGACTTGCCAAAATAAGATTCACACTGAGAAAAATATTTTTCATAGAGCATTTAGCACGAAATTTGACAATGAATTACGTGACACTAAACCAGCTGCATGTGTAAGAGTGAAAAGAGTCAAGGATTGAACATTAAAATCAGCTGGGACTCTAATAACATCATCCTTTACCCAGATGCCTTTTCTCATAAAACTCAGTAAATCAATTTCTGAAATTTCTACCTGTCTGTCAATTCTGGTTGGAAATGTTCAAGGTATTCAAAACCTGTTAGTGCGAGGGAGAGAAATGAAAAGAGATAAGCACACACAAGAGGCTGGATGATCACATAAGCCGTATTGCCACAGATGAACTAAAGTAGGAATGCATGAGGGAAAGAAAAACAGAAAGACCACAGGGAAAAGAAATCGGACAGAAACCATCTTATTACATCAGTTTTGTTATGAAGCGAGTGAGCATAAGTCCTGTTGAAGCCTGAGACATATGCCATATACTTATTTGAAATCGAGTCTATAGATCTTAAAGAATGCATCTGAATGTTGTGTTCTGCCAGTCTAAAAAAATTACCTTTTTCTGGGTTCAGATTCCAATGAACCTACAGCATTAACTGTCAAGTTACATCAATTCTATAAAAAAAAAAAGGTATCAGAAGTTTGACAAAATTAAGTCAGATTTTTATGCCTCAGCAATTACCTTAATGCTCAACTGAAGATTTTTCTGAAGTTTCGTTGTCCAAATTTTCACGTCAAATAACATATGACATGGAACTGAGGATTCAAGAGAAAACTGCAAGGTAAAACATTTGCACAAGTCAGTATATAACGCTAAGCACATCAGTACAGCAGTAATGAGCAGCAGTCAGACTTTCCTTCTCCAGACAAAACAAATTATCTCCTTTTTCATCTCTCAAATGGAAGACAAACTCCTCTTTCAAAAGGAGAAAGTATTTTTTTTGCTGCAGCAGAAACCAATGGGCCGCCTTCAGTGTGCTACAGCTTCCCAACATGCTGAACCAAAAAGGAAGGAGCATCAAGAGAATCCAGAAATGAGTCTTCACAGAAAAGGTACTGATTCCCTCAAGTGTGGACTACATGCAAACCAGATTTGGCACAGATATGTATTTATTTACACAAATACAAAGGTTGTTACTCAAAGATGCCAAATCACTGCTGGGAAATACTGGGCTATACAGAAGTAGCCATAGACTGCTGGGACTCAGAGAAGCTTTGACCTTAAAGAAAGTCATCAGCTTGTCTTATCCTGAGCAGCCCCCTGCTGCAGAGGGTGAAAACAAGTGAAAGAGCGCAGAGGGTGAAAAGAAATTAAGTATTGGAAATTAGAGAACAAGCAGACAGAAAAGTATTATTAAATCCTAAAGCTAATAATGGCTCGCTTTCTTTTAATCAAGTCAAATTTCTCCCTTCCCCACCCAACAAAAAATCCTCAAAACATTCAGAATGAAGGAAAAGAGAGAAAGAAAAGGAAAAAAAAATCTGAATCTCTTAATCATGGATCTTTTCCCATAGACCTCAGGAGAAATAGCATAAAAGTATAACAATGCTTTTTGCGGTTATTTTGTTTTCCCTCTTCTTCATGCTTCACTATGTATATACACATACCACGTTTTATTTAAAAAAAAAAAACAAAACAAAATAAACCAATAAAACCTCCTGAGTTTCGAGGTGCGTTTTATACTACAGTCTTACTTGTTTCTGCAATGCTCCATATAAAAAGGACCACAATTTATGAAGAAGGTCCATAGGGGCTATCACTGTGACTCATACTGTCTACTCAATAATAAAAAATAATAATAATAAGCAGCAGCAGCTTTAAACATCTCTGTCTTCAAATGCCAAGGAAAGCCCACCAGCCCTCTTTAAGAGCAGGTAATAAGTGAAACAGATGGAAAAATGACTTGCGAAAGAGACCAAACATACTTCAGCACTTTGCTTCTGATAGACAAGATACCAGTTTAGCAAACAGGTTCTGAAACATACTGTAAAAAAAATATTCCATGGAAACAATAAGTGATCCATAGTATCTGTCTACATATAAACCTCTTATTAACATATTTAACAAAGAGCAGGTCACCTATTTTTTCATCCAGGAAAAAGGGAGCAATCGCTGGGACGGTAAAAATCACAGAAGGTGCAGTGTAAGTTTATGTAGGTGTTAAGCCCAATGCTGACTGAAGACGGAACAAGAGAGACCATCATTCAAAATGTCACTGTAGCCAAAATTCATCTGAAGTCTTTTAGAGGGCTACAGACAGTATCAAAATGCCAGCAAAACCAGGGAAATGCGGCAAAGGGATCTGTAAGAATCACCAGGAGAGAAAGAGTCTGTGTTTGGTTTCTATAGCAGAGCTGATGATGAGCATTTAAATCAGGTTTTACAACCTTTTCCAAAGTAAAACTTTAAACGCTCTGGACCCTTCTTGTGTGTCCCTTTGATATGCTACATTGCTAAAGTCCGGACAATAACACATATTCTTCCAAAACAAAGGCAGATTTGGAAAATTGAAAACTAAGATTTATTTTGAAAAAAATATGTCCAACTGCTTCAGCAGCTTAAGTTACAATTCTCCAAAATGTACACATTCATCCAAACCAGCGAGCTGCCAAATAGCCTTTCAGCCTAATTAAGGAAACGCTAGCGTGCCAAGAACTTCCCTGTCTCTCCTGAGACTAAAATACCAGCTAGTCCTCTACGCAGCCTCACCTCTATTTTATTCCACAGAACCAAACTGTCTTGCTCTCCTTTACCAAGCAGACCTCCTCCATTCGCCCTAGGGGCTAACAGTACCACCACACCACGGGGCAGACGCAGCCCAGGGCAGGCAGGTGGCTGACCTTGCACGTTCCTTTGCCAACCTGCAATTAGCAGGGTTCATGACTACGAGTAGAACGAACTCTGGAGCAATGCAAGTACTTACTTACATATTACTGAGGGATACATACCAATTCTGGGCAGTGTGGGTCTCTCAGGCTGTGATTACCTGCCTCTTCCTCAGAAAAACCCCTATTTATAAGTCAGGTTAAACAGCAAACTTCACATAGTGGACACAAAAAAATAATTAAAAATCCTATCCAAAATCTAGAAAACCATCTCTAATACTGGTATTGAAGCTCGAGATCCAATACAAAGAAGTAAGTAATAGCACATCAGATTTTTGTCTGGAGGAACTGGACACCAGCTTTGCTAATCTGATTAGAAATTAAGTTTTACAGCTAGTTTAAGCCCTTCAGACAACAAACAGTATCTGAAAAATTTCGTACTTTTTTGGCTTATAATTATCTTTTGAGTTCAATTTTCAAAAACCTATTCCAAGACAGTCCTTTGGGACAACCTGCCGTCAGATCTATGTTAGTGCTCATCCTCCCACTTAAAGAATGTGGCTCTTCTTTGGCCCTGTGAACTTTTTAATTTTCTGAAGTACAATATTTTCCTCCTCTATATTGCCATTCAGACTTCTTAAAATAGAAACTAGATAGATATAAATATTATGCTAAGTATGGGAATGATTTTGTGCAAGAATCTTCTCCTAGATACAATTTTTATATCTAAACATATTAAGCTGTCTACAGAATGACCTGGGGCACTCAGATCACGGCTCCCTCACGGCACCCCTCCAAGAACAGCAGCAGAGCTCCAGCTCCGCTCCACGGCTTGTCCAAGGCTTGATTAGACAGGAGGGGAAGTGCTCAAGCCTCCAGGCCTGCCCCAGGCTGTTCCGCAGTGACCCTTCAGAGGAGGAACACAAACACCACTCACAGGCAGTTCTGGGCCTGAAAAGGCCCATGTGGAAGGGTCTGGAAACCAAAAGGGAGAGAAAAATGATTCGCACTGCAAGAATATGGAGGAAACTTTCCAAATCAGTAGTGAGCTTGAGGAGAGAAAGAAACAAATTAATTTTGTTAGAGTGCTGTCATGGCTGCAACAGAGGCAACAAGGAAAAGACCCACCAGTGCCTTCCCTCTATGGACCTTCTGCCAGGAAATTCCTTCTTTCTTCTCATGAAGAATAGTGTGAGGAACCCCACCATTAAAGCACACGCTACACACACACATTCACTCAAACAACATTCCAATCACTCCCGCTGAGCAGGTAAACAGGGTGCAACACCCAGAGGAGAGCACACAAACACCCCAGCGAACTTAGTGTCGAGATGTCAACAAAAAAGGTTTTATCTCCTGAAGTCAAGAGCCGTCACTATCCCAATACTTCTTTCAGACAAGTCCAACTCCTCACTCCTACTACAAAAACGTTTGCAGATTCCATCCTTTCCCCACCTCCTTTTTAGTAACTTCAAAGATTCATTTTAGGTCTTCTTTCTGCACAAGCTGACAAAAATTCAGCCCTGAATATCTCCTGCCCTTCCCTAATAGCTGTCGCTAACCTTTGAGAGACAGGATTTTGGACCAGAACAGAGCCCGAGCGATTCATTTGCTCTCACCTGGCTTCAGTAAAAGCTTTTAGGTACAAGCCCATAAACCCACTTTCTTGACATGTATTACATCCTGGACCTAACACACACTACCGCCTAGATTCCTCCCACCCCCACTCAATTTGAAATAAATTACAAAGCACACAGACTGAGGACGTCCTTTACTATTACAGTGGAGAAAAACCCTCCTATTTTCTTTTAATTTAAGGAGTTGTTTCCTTTCTGCTGGCACATTTTAGGACTCCAGGGATGCATAGAACTTACTCCCAATTTCAGTTACGGTACCAACGTCTGGCAAGATAGCATTTTCCTTCAATGCATTGTTACAACCTGCTCTTTCTGGTTTATTCTCTTAAGTTAATAAGGAAGCATTCTGTGGTCTCTTGACAAAAATATTCATACTAAGGGTTGGATTCTATCTTTTGGTAGTTTCCCTTTTTAACTTATGCAAAGCCTTAGCTATCATGACACCTTCTTACTCCTTTTTAATTCATAGTTTCTTTAAAGGTCATTGGCAATATACATATAACCAAAAATACTCTGTAAAGATTACTAACACAGGCAACGAATGAGGGTGGGGAGAAAGAACCTGTGGTTTTTAGCTGTTTCACATCACAGGGCTGCAGTTGGAATTTGCCCATCAAAAATGTTGCTGTGCCTGTGGACTGCAGTTCTAACCTAAACTGAGTAAAGGAAGTGATTTATTTTCAAGTAGAGATTCATGCATTAGTTTCCCCTTCCTTAGTAGGAACGTTCTCTTGGAAAGGAGTGTACTTTTCTATTTTGTTTGTTCATTTAAAAAAAAATCAGAAAGATTAGGAAACTGAACAGACTTTACTCTTCAGTTCAAGAAGTGTTGGTAAGCAGGTTTTCATAACAACACATTACATCAACATTAAAAAAGTAAAACAATTTCCTCACAGCAACTTCCTCAATGACCAACACATTCAAACTATTGTTTTCAAACTCATAGTTTTCTGATTCCTCAATTATGCACAATGAAAAAAATTTTCAAACTACTAAATAAAGCATGTGGTAGGAAAAGATTTAATTGCGAAAGACACCTCCGCATTTCAGCATTGCTGTGATAGCATAAAAAGCAAAAGGTCTGATTGCAGACAAACATCTCTGTGTTTAAATAATGTATTTTCTTGCCATGTACTCTTTTAAGTCAATGTCAAACACATAAAAATGCAAAGAAACTGGTGTAGCAGCTTACTGTACTACTCAAGCATAAATGTCACTGCTACACAGACCTTATATTATCAGCTTGACGATTAAGGTTAGCCATTACAACTCTTTAGAACTGAGACCCAAAATTTTCATCTAGACGGTAAATCTACCGGTTATCTACCAGTAAATCTACTCAATACTGAAAGCCTCTTTCTACAAATATTTGACACATGCTGTTCCTCCTGAATTCAATTTTGCTACCTGCCAACGGCTTTTCTATGCGTTTTTTTGCAGCATTGAAAAAGGGATGCAGATGTCTAATTATCATATCTAAATTTCTAGGTTTGTACACCTTCAAAACATACAATGTTTGGAGCCATTATATTCATCTTTTAAAAATAAGGTAATTCAAAGTATTTAAAAAAGAGTTATACCCTCAAAGTTAGTCAGGTAACGCTGGAATGATCCATTATGTTATTCTTAGTTTACTTATATTCTTAAATGTCTTTGAGAGCTTTCCCAAATAAAAATAACAGATAAACCTACCTAGGGTTTGAAAAGGCTGCCAATAGCGGAATCCCTCTAGGGGTAGGGAGGGGGAGCAGATGTGAAAACTGGCCGCCAAAAAATTCACTACAAATAAAAACTTACGGAGCAAACAGACAACACGAGTAACAAGCGAGCAGGGCCAGATGCCATTCACCCAGGAATTGTAAAACAACTTGGACATAGAAGAGCTGGATTATGAACCGGGAGTTAAAACACTCGCTTCAACCTAGCCCCTAGATGTACCCATGGGAAGGTGGTAACAAGAGGCCAACGCATGAAGAGAGCGTGTGGGAAAGCAGGTCTAACCCGGGGTTAGGCAAACTGGCAGAAATTGCTGCAAAAAGCAGAAACTGTGGGGAGATGAATAACTACAGCACAGGGGGAAGAGTCAACGCAGCTTTTATAAGGTGAAGATGAATCTTTCAGATCTCCTGGAGTTTCCTGAAAACAAGGCGGTGGTGGTTGAGAGAGTCTAATTCTAAAGGTTTCAACACGGTCTTCCAGCAAGACTCCTACAAAAGCTGTGCTGCCCTAAGCTACAAGGGAAGGCCCCTGCCTGTCTCTCCAAACAGCTTATTAGAAGATGGTAAGAAGAAAAGGTAGGATCAAATGGCCATTGGACTATCTCAGGATCTGTGCTCAGGTTTGTGCCATGCAAGATAAAATAACCCGGAAAGGCGGTGGGATGGTGAGATGACAAAGTCTGAGTTTGTACATGCCTGGAGCTGACCCACCGAAAATACCCTCTAGTTTCTACTCAAACCTTCGCAGATAGCAGAAATGGGGAAAATTACTGGATGGCTGTGGCAGGTAGACAGTGGCACTGGCATACAATGGAAGGGGAGAGGAGCAGGCATTTGGTGGAAAAAGATTCAACATTTCAACTGTTTTTCTGAGCAAATCTTCCAGTTTTACTCGTTATCAGATATTCATGCTATTATTTTCATGAAACCCTAAAATCCATCTCTAACTAGCTGCAGAAACAGTTTAGCTGAATGACATGAACAAGACTAGCATATACTAAGTAATATCTCAGGAAAATAGTTTGAATTTTACAGTGGAGAACAGCATTAACAACCTCTAGGGCCAGTAAGATTTTTAAAAAAAAAAAAACACAACAAAAAACCAACTCCTTTTCAAATAAAGTATCAGTATCTACCTCCAAACAGAGCATTTTTTTTTTAGCTTCAATAGCCTATTTGAAGGAGAATTCAAAAAGCACTTTCACTTAACGCATCTCTCTCAGCGAAAATGTTTCACTTAGTAACTCGATACAGGGGAAAAAAAACATGAGGTTAATACAAAATCTTGGGTCCTCTGGTATTTCCAGAACGCCAGCATCCTGTCCTTATTTTGAAATTCCAAGGGAGTTAGCTTGCCATTTCGAAAGCCAGCCTAAGGAACCAGGCCGTAAGATCCAACGGCATTTGTTGTGCAACTGTCAGATTGAGGTTCTAAGCTAACAGCAAGCTGACAAGGCTCAAAATACATTTTAAAGACTGAAAGAAATTATTTGTCTTATTTTCCTCTTCTAATTAATTCAAAGTAAAATTTTTACTTCAAGGTAAGGCTACCCACCTCATCGCTGGAATACTGGATTTTTGCTGCCAAAACTCAAGACCTAGCACCAGAATAAAAACCATGTATACTTCTAGCTTTATTTTGCAGTTTTACATTCTACAGCCTATATTAAAATACCAACAATAAAAAAAGAAAGATTATTTTCTGGTAAGCAATGCTGTTCAAGATTTGTACCTTCAAGCAGCAGATGTGTACATGCCCCCGTTGCAAGTGCAGGAGCATTCCTGTCCTGTGTCCATTTTGTTTGCGTCTGTGCTTCTCAGCAGAAATGTATAGGCCCTCTCCTCTGGCTTAACCCCCAGCTTCCACTTGGCAGACTATGTGTCGTCTTGTCTTCAGAAAGAAAGGTGAATATCATACAACAAAAGCCAGTTAACCTCCGTTATCTGCTTCCTCTGAAGACATCCCTTTTTCCTGCCCTCTTTGCCTTGGAGACTCTCTTTTCTACTAGGAAAACAAACCGAGTATTTCTCACATTCCAGAAAGAGCATTCCATCAGCTATAAAACCATGGCATCGCATTAGCATTTACATTTGGTAGTAACTTTTTTTTTTTTTTTAATCCTGAAAGCATGTGACATGTCATTGTCACAGTTCATGTAAAATGACTGTTCCAATCCATGCCAGCAAAAGAAACCCATGCTTCAGTACTCCTAATGCCAAGCCCAGGCTAAAAGGCAGTATGAACTAAATACACTACGCAATGCTCATCACAGTATAGGATGCTGTAAGCTACTCAGAATAACATTAGTGTATTTATAGATATATAAATATAAATTACCACTACTATAAAATAAAAAAGCTGAACCTTATTTGCACCTTTACCAAATCCCTAAATTCTATCAAGAGGCCAGTATGGTTTGTTTTTTTTTTTTCATTTATGATACAACAGAGATAACGCAGAGGTAAAATATTAACAGAGCAGCACTAAGATAATAACTCTCTCAGATTCTAGTGTCAACTAATGTTCGCAACTCCGTCCTGCTGACTCGCACCGGCACAAACACCCTAACCTCGCAAGATACCCAAGAATAAAATGCTGGTATCTTAAAGATGAGTCAAACTGCACCTTAGACCAAAAGCTCTCTGAACACAGAACTGTCAATACAACCCGCAGAGACTCAATTCTGACCTGCAGCCTTTCCTCTCTATTTCAATTGTGAAACTGTGCTTTTAGGGTATAAATCCATTCCTCATCCTCTCCCCAGCAAGAGACGAAGAGGTTGCACAAGCAGTGGAGAGCCTTGTTCCCATGTTCACATGCTTGTGACAGTCACAATGAAATAAACGTGCAAACTAAGCAGTTATGAAAAAAGGAATAAATTAGTAAGCCACAATACCTTCCCTCCCCCACAGCTTGTATAAAAAAGTAATGGGAATCCCAGTATGAAGCAAAGAAGAACCTGCCATAAGCAAGCATATGCAACACTAGGCACCCTCACTAGAAAATGTCTTGAAGAGTACAAGAAACAGAGTTTAACCCAACTGTATAAAACCTGACATCACAAAATGTGATACCCCAACCGCTTACCCCAATGCTCCCGTCCACAGGTCTAACACAGAGCTTTCACTGCTAACCTGTATTTTGTTCTGAGACAAGATTATTCAGTGCATGGAATGTTGAACTGAGAAAGAAACAGGAGGAGGAAAAAGCCACACACTTGCAAAGCTGGGAAACAATCAATGGTGGTATTTTCACGTGAGTCTTAACTTCAGACAGAACTGTATATACGCCTACTGCAGTTTATCTGAGTCTTTCAACCTCAGATGCGCAATTTAGCCTTTTTAAAGCAAACTCAAATAATCAACAGATGAAGAAAAGCTTTTCGCATAAACATAAATAATGCCACTGCTGTTTCTGATACAGCTGCACTGTCAGTTAATCCATTACATGTGCTTCGAGTCAATGAACCCAAACACGCTTTTCAGTTCCTGGCTCAAGAAAGCATTAAGATTAGATAAATCCTCCCCCTGGGTCTTTGACTACAGGACTGAGGTGCAGAAGCTTGTTCCATCCTTGTTGTTTTACTTTTGGAGCAAATCAATTCCAGCCCGTCTGCAACAGGAAGCACGATCTCCAAAGTCATCCTGCCACACCATTCACTGTCGTGTTACAAATGATGCGATTGCAAGGAAAGAAATTCAGTTAGCGTGTTTCGGGTTACATCTTGCAGTAACACAGGCACTCAACCCATTGTGTTCTTCAGATATGTTTTTATTAAAGTATATATTAGTATCTTCTCTTGAAGAATGTATTTTTTAATAAATCAATATCTCTTTGCAATATGTTAAAATTGACTGCTCCTACTATCTAGGCTGAGACGATTGAGAAAAATGAAGATTTCTATGCAGATGAAACATGTTCCAGTACATATTAAATTCTTAAGAGCTACAGTTAAAGTTCATCATACAGCTTTTGACTTACAAAACTCTGACTGTCCTTTCTTTCTCCAATTAATTCTGGATTACACGCTGTCAAGAGTATAAAACTTTCGTTCACAAAATCAGGATGCACTAAGAGAACATTCCAGCGTATTTAAATCCTGCTTCAGCAATTATCATTTAGTAAAATTCAAGAAGCAGTTACGTTTCTCATTACAAATCATTCTGACGCCAAGTTGCCACACTCACTTCTGCGCATTCTTTTCCCTTTTTTCCTTGCAATTTTGCCCATGTAATACACTGGCCCAGAAATTTAATATCTACTTGTGTTTTCCTCCTGTATAAAGATGCGTAAGAGTAGTCTGCCTAGATCTATTTTACTTTTTAGGATTCTATACCTTCAGTGAAATCCTACTGGGGAATGGCAGAAAAAGTAGCCTGAAAGAATGGAATCCAAGAGTATGAGAAAAAGGAAGAAAAAAACCCCAAGAAACTGCACTAAAGTGCATAGGAGATGAATGAAAACAACAGACTAACAAATGAATAGACATCACATGTATCACCTGACGCTTTACTACGCCAATGACAATGCTTCCAAGAAATAAAAACAACATGACGAAGGAGCACAACGGCATCAGACAGGCACAGCTCATTTGGAAAGCACAGGCAGCAGCACGTGCTGCCAGGTGCCACACAGAAAGCACACTTGTTTGTAGCAGGAAAACACAACAGAATTATCGTCTAGGCAGGACACGACAGTAATTACAGTTTTAAATAGCTTTTAAAAAGCAATATAAAAGGCTCAGGCCAACGCACTGAGTCAAAGAGCACAACGGGGACAGCGCCGCCCCCCAACAGGCTGCAGAAGTTACCAAGAGACCCACTAGTTCACATCTCATTTTAACTAGGAGGGAACCAACAGAATTCTAAAAGCAAAAGTTATTTGAAAGAAAAGCAAAAGTTACTTTAATCAACAGAGGTTTGCCAAAATATAAAGGGGAAAAAACAGCAACAGAATAAACCCAGGAGAAGTGCAGAGCTAGAAGGTACCTTCAGGTATTCATTTCTTGCTTTTTAAAAGTAGGGTAGGTTGTATCCAAAAAATCACTCCTGACAAACATTTGTCCAACATATTATTTGGGAACACCTATAGCACAGATCCCACCGTTGGAATCATTTACTTCCATGCTTAACACTGACTACTCTTAGAATCTTTTTTTTCTTGCCTCCATGTTGTAATTGAACACCTACTTTTCCCCCTGCTATTTCTCTTTTTGCCAAAATAAGAGAGGCCTACCTTCCAGAACAGTTTAACGTAGCTAACTTCTCATCTTTTTTCTTTTAATTAGTATACACACCCCATTCTTACAAATTTTCTAGATTTCTAATATTTTTTTTCTGAAATCTGGTTTTGGCAACAGCTTGACCATTGATTTGCACTATTTTCATTCACTGTTCCTCCAAGAGTTTTTCCCCAAAACCGATCCTTCGCAGCCATTCACCAAGTACATTTCTGTGGACTGTGTTTGCCCAGGTTCAGTACATTGCCCACATCCCTCTTTATTTATATCCCATTTATTTCAGGCTTAGTGAATCTTAAATAGTGAAAATCCTCTTGAAGCATAAGCCACACTTTGAAAACACTTCCAATCTCTTCCTTCCTCGATGCTCGATATTCAAAAAACACAGCAAGCATATTCCACTAGGAAGGACTTTAATTAAAAAGCTGAATAGGACTGAACCAAGGAAAGACACTCTTCACCCCCACTATGCTGTACATCCTTTGCTGTGAATTCCTGATAACTGCTCTGAATATCTTCCAAAAGTTGCAGGCTGTGAAGAAAGCCAACAGTAGTTTCACAAGGCCCAGTACTTTCTCACTCCCTGCTTCCTTGCCACCAGCCAAGATCCACTCTGTCCTCCTCATTATCCCTTCGTAAGCATGTGGGAAGGGAAACTTTTTTTTTTACCTCAATTATAAAACTTCAGTGGTTGAAAACTCCTGACTCTGTAGACTTTGGAAAACTATAGGGATACTGGAAACGAGCTGAGGAATAAAGGAAAGCAGAAAGGTTGGCCATTCCTGGAAGGGACTGTACAAAGGAGACGCCAAGCAGTTCCAATTCAAGAAAGGAATCCCAGTACAAATACTGGGGCAGCTTCATAAGGACCTAAAAATAAATTCCTTTTAAAGAAAACAAAACCAAGAGACACGAGCAAATGACGGGAGGCATTCTCATGTCACATTCAATCCACATGGGGGCTGCCACCAAACAGGGCCATCTGTTCCTCCCTCCACCACGCACCGTCCGTCAATCCCTGCTCCCATCCTCTCTTGGATCTAGTGATCATGCAGCTTATCAATGGGAGGGGAAAACAATCTGCCAAAAAACCCACCAAAAGATGAAACCAAATTGGTTAGTCTCGTTACATGAACAACGGAGTTAACCTAGAGAAGGGCAGTGGAAATCTGTGGCGTTCTGCCCACCCACAGCACAAGCACAAAGGCATAAACCCAAAAGTCTGAAGGTACAAAATAAATTACAAGGAGCAGGGGATGTAAAACGCAAAATGACAGCATCTTAAGTACTGCAGACGTAGAGACAAAGGAAAGCACTCATGACCGCTTAACGGGGAAGATAAATAATCCTGTAAGCGAGTCTGAAATGCTCATACCTTTTTAGTGTCATTCTTCGCAAATATTAGACATGACCAAGTATTCAGGCCAGCTAAACAAGGTTTGGAAGCTCATGTCCCAAAGGTAGGGAAAAAAAACAGCTAGAGAATATTAAGTTTATTAGAATTATTCAAATCAGCAAGCCTAGCTAAAAGTTACTTTCAATTATCTTAGGAACTAGCAGAAGCAAAGCCCAAACCAACAGAGAACTCGGGATGTCCCGAAGGACTATAGAAGGACAAATCCAGGACTATCTTAAAAATGGGAGGAAGAAGGACCTGAGGAATTAGAGATCAGTAAGCTTAACTTTGCTACCCAGGAGGATACCAGAACATATTATTAATCAATTTACGGGCACCTAGGGGACAATAAACGGATAGCAAACAGCCAACAGGAATTTGTCAAGTACAAATCATGTCAAACCAACCTAATTTCCATCTCTGAAAGAGTAACTGGATTAGTGCATAAATATGAAATGTCTTTACTAAGGCCTCCACCAGCGAGGTATGTTTTCTTTGAAAAAGTGAACTAAGTTTCACAATTAGGTAAAAAAAGCACAAGAGCAGCTTTTTAAACCTTCTCTTTCAACCTGAAGGACGTTTCAAGCACAGTTCTGAAGAGATACGTCCTGTGTTCTTTAATATCTTCACTAATGATTTAGAAGATGAATTATAAAGTAGACTTACAAAAATATGCAGAAGATGATGATGAAAAGGGTAAAAATAACTCCAGAGAACAAGATCAAAATTTGAAGCTATCTTGGGAAACTGGATGAAAAGCCAAAAAAATCTCATCCAAATAAGCCAATAACCCACATGGGACAAGTTACACCAGAAGCAAAACCACACAGTGGGGACCCCATGGCAAGGGGACAATGATGCACAGAGAGTCAGGACTGTGTATAAGCAACAAATTCCATGCACGTGTGACAAAGTAACGCTGCCGCGGAAAGACGCATCTCCCTCTGGGCATGAAACGTCACACACTGGAAGCAGAACTGCCATCTCCATTTTGCACTCACAACCCCTCATCTGCAACGCGTACCCAGACCGTGTCACTGCACTATAAAAGATGACACAGATTAATTAAAAAAGTTCAGAGGAAAACAGTTCATAAGAAAATAAATCTGTTTCTTCTTGAAAACTAAACAAAATCTTGCAGCAATTATGCCACTTAAGTCCTCAACCATATAAAGGTTATTACAAAGAAGAGAAAAATCACCCCAGTTCTGACTCTTTTGGGAAAGAACAGGCAGGAACAGGCTCCATCTTCAACAGAGACTATTGAGGCTGGAGTTCAGCAAACCCTTCTGCACACAGCGCCAGTGCAGCCCCAGTACAAGGCACCTGGGGAGTTCGCAAATCTCTTCCGTACGAGCAAATTTAGGCAAACATCTGTCAGTGCACTTGTTCCTGCTTCCAGATTGGGAGACTAATGACGACGAACTCCCTGAGAGCGTTCCCATCTTAAACCAAGATAAATCCCTGGGACAAAAGAGCACAGGGTTTCAAGAAAGAGAATACATCAGATTAATATTTTCAGGTGACTCACTTGGTTTTACAAGATAAACCAGTTAAGACCCAGTTTGCGAAGCACAGCTATTCATGAGCTCATACACAGGGAACACATGGATACAGGATCAGCTTCTCCACCACTGGCAACGCCTGTGTCTTGACTAACACTCCTACTCTTATTTCAGCTTGTAAGCTATAATACAAACGTGCAATCCAATACAAACATACAGGAGACAAACAATAAAGTAACAGAAATAGCTACGCTTTTTTTTTCTTTTAATTCTGTAACTGCACTGGAGAGGTCTTCATGTTCAAGGCTTTATGCCATTTTAACTAGCTGTATTATCTCACTTAACTCAATGCTGCTCAAAGAGGTCGCTTTTCCTCCCTTTTTCCTCTGAAAAAGATGGAAGACAACAAACAAAGAAATTCTCATGGTGCGCTGTATTTTGAGATATCATTAGTAAACCCCCAAAGATTGAAAATACCACCTTTTGAAAATTGACACCATGTTGAGGAGTTCACCTATCAAAAAAAGGGAGCTTTATTATCCAGCTCCTTCCTCAGCCTCGACAAGTTTGGTAAGGCATGATTTCTCAGGCACATATTAGCACCCATGTGCAGTCTGTCTGACTGCTATTATTATCTTCTGAAGAGAACACAGATGTCGCGTAATTTGGTTTGGATCAGAACACAAGCTCTCAACTCCACAGTTTTTATTCATGGATGTTTATTAAAGAACTTTTCCTCTCTGAATACAGGACGTACCATTGATTTGGTTATATGCAAATATAGTCTGACAGAGTAACTCTTTCTGTAGACTATTTTCATTTTTCCACATTAATCTTCACTTTTTGAATGCTGAAGAATTGCAGCTGCAGCATGAATTCCTTTTATAGTCATCTAAAATGTCAAGGTAAATATTAAATATAAAAAAAATTTTAAAAATCAAGGGTCTGGGTTTTTTCATTTGTAGTTACTTTTAGTTTTCTTTTTGTTTACCGTTTTATGTTTAATCTTTCAATATAGAAGTTGCTTCTTAAAGACATCTTGGAGAAACTGATTTTTTTTTTTTTTAAATACTTGCTGACTCCAAGCAGTTGCAGCTATTGGGTGGAGTGCTAAGTTTACACAGACAGATTACTGCTACTAATGGCACTAATGGAAACTGTCATTTTCTTGCCATCCCTAATTCAGCTCTAATGCAGTGCTTGAATAGATGGACTTATGTCAACACTTTTGTTCTTCCTTTCTGAAAAGGTAAGCAGCTCTTCAATTGTGTATCATAAATCCAGGAAGAAATTGCCTGTAGAACCTAAGCACTGACTTAAATTACCAACTCTGGTTTCCAGCACGATGGCGAGCACAATCTGTCTACACAAAATCTCCCTGGCTTAAAATAGGAGAGTAATCCCAGGAAGGTCTCTGCCATCCTCAGGGGTACCGAGACTCAAGAAGTTTCCTTAAAACATAATGACGACTCCAGAGTGTTGTTATTTTTAACCTTGATTATTCATTGCTGGTAACAGTCCTTGCTGCGTGAAGCAAAAGGAAACCAAGGTAGACCCATCCGCACTGGACACCAGCCACCGGTCAGTGTGGTTCATGAATGGATTCATGCCATGTTGTGGTGGCTCAGCTCAAGCAGGGCTCACATTCAGTTCAATGCTAAACGTTAAACAAGTGTTTCCTTCCTACTCAGCACTTCCCAGATTGCTCCATCACGGACCCTCCCCAGGAGGTAACCAGAAATGCGTGTGCTCCACAGCCTCGCCCAACAGGTTACGCACCAGCAACAGAAGCGCACAGAAGGTGACTTAACACTAAGCAAACAGCACGTGCAGACTTGTTACCCCGCAGTGATTCCTTCCTGCAAGTTGGTCTCCTCAGTGAGGCAACTGCTCCAAGCACACAGGCAGGAGAAGGAGCAGCCATGAGAAACGGTAAGAAAACTGCCAGCTGGAAGGAAAAGTTTTGGATGAGAGAGACGGATGAAGTTTCAGACCGGTTCCCGCATTCCAAAAATACTTTGCCCATCCTGTTATGTTAAAAAAAGAAATAAAATAACAGTGGTTTTCAGCATCAGCCTTACTAAGCAACGGAGAAACAAATGAACTAAGTCTATGAAAGCCAAGACAAATACTTCAGTCACCCAACATGATACTGGGCCAGACAAATTAACACTCAAATGAAAAATACAAATAAAAATACCTGTTTCTAAACTAACATACACAATGGGGGTCTTTTTTTTTTCCCCTCATAATAAAAAAATATTTTAACTTTTCACTGAAAAACGAAATTCCCACCAAAAGCCGCTGCAGTTTCTTCCAGCACTGATGACAAATTTTTCTAATGTCGGGATTTCTCAGAGAAAGCCTGCATTTTGCACAGCAGAAAAAAGAAAGGTGTCAAATTCTCCGACTGCACCGTGCCCACTGCTATATTCTTCTGACATGGTTATGGTTTCTGGAACAAATTTAGGAAAACAAAATTCCCGGGTCTGAGCCAGTTGGTGATCCTCCATGATGGACAGTATTAGCAGCCTGCGACGCTTCACCTGCGGCTGTCCTGGGCTTGCCGTGTCCTTCCAGGCCCCCGAGCACCAGGTGCAGGGTGGGCAAATGCCACCGAACTTGTCACAGCACCCAGCAGCAACAGGATCAAGGAAAGCTCCCGTAACCATCAACAGAAGAGGTCGGTACTGCTTCATTAATAACTTCAGGCTACTCCAGAAATATCCTACCCGTATGATGAGATTTCCTTACATAAACTTAGTGGAACGTAATGTGATTTAAAGAGAAGAATGACGAAAATACCAGTTTAAAGATATAAAAAAATAACAAGTTAATGTATTCCATTTAATTTAGCATGCTAATTATCAAATTACAAGCAGATGCAAATTTAGGGACTGTATTTAAAGACAATAAACTACTTGTTCCGATGTGGTGATAATTCAATGATTTTCATCTACCCATTCATTAGTTGTCATGGTTTTAATTTGTTTGCTTTGTTACATTTAATTTGTTAGCTCTGCTAGTGGTTGCTCCATTTTGTCTCTGCTTCAAACAGTTGAACTTTCAACCTTAGAGAATGACGGCTGCAATGCAGAACAAAACCTTGGGTTCTACTGTCACTTAAGAATGTTTAAAACTACATTTTTGGTTTAAATTACTAAAAATTTTCTGGCTGGAGTTCTTAAGTATAAGAAAGTACAGGCTCCAGAGCATGTCAGGATTCCTTTTAAATACACCTAATGTTATAATTGGTAGAAAGCCACACCCCTACCTAGAATATTGTTTACATTAAGAAGGTTAAGGTAAGAGCTTAACTTTAAGATTTAAGAGCTTGACTTTTTTGACAACTTTTACAAGTGTTCATTTCTCTTGCAGAGAGAAATCAGTCTTTTGACATGAGGAACTATAAAGGGTTTTCTTTTCAATAAAAACCCCCAATATACAGCCATATATACACAGAGGCCCAGGACACGTATTAGTAAAATTATTTCCCAACACATACATGTAGCTACAGACCCGTCCTGGCATTATCGAAGGAAGAGGGAGGA